>JAODHZ010002115.1:8213454-8260666 GCA_027576135.1 Cossypha dichroa
AGAAAGAAAGAAAGAAAGAAAGAAAGAAAGAAAGAAAGAAAGAAAAGAAAGAAAAGAAAAGAAAAGAAAAGAAAAGAAAGAAAGAAAAAGAAGAAACCCAAGTAGTTTCTCTAGAGCTACAGAAATCCAAGACCATTACAGACTATTCATATCTAGGCAGACAGGTCTTCCAGGCTTTCTTTAGGTTGTAATGCTGCTATTATGATGTGCAAACAGCACTTGCCTACAAAAGACTGCAAAGGCAGATCCCCAAAATATAACACACTCCTTACTCATTTTGAGACCTACAACAATTTTTTAATAACTGAAACTCTATTATTTACTGTGTTGCATTCACCTCTCTTTCAGGAACTTTTTGTAACCCTCTGTCACTTTGCTCTTTCTTTCTGCAATTCCTCTGTATTCTGTGTGCCTTTACATTATCCTCCTTTATCATGAATTAAAGGTGGGAAAAAATCATAAAATAAATCATGTTGAAAAATACCTTTAAGATCACTGAATCCAACTATCTTGTGGTATTTTTTTTTCAGCTGAGGCAAAGCAGATGAACGATGAGTTAACATCTGCTGTTCTCTTCATTGGCAGGAAGTTCTGCAAATGATTTGGCTTCCCATTTGAGGTTGTCCCATAATGACTCTTTGAGAGATGGGTCATTCACTACATTAAATATTTGTTAGACAGGCAGAAATGTTACAGGAACAACACAACAGCAGATATCACTGTTGCAAATGTTCTCCCAAGTGAAGCAAGTAAACAGAACTACAAGCTTCATATATTCAACTCTCAGCTCTCTCAGCTTTTTTGATTTTTTTTCATCAAAATAACAGGATTCTGTTTACTGTTGTTGGAATTCCAGAGCAAATTGATTACCCTTAAAAAATGTTATGTTGGAATATAAACACAGCACATATGAAAGGGGTTTTCTTTCATTGTTCTCAAAAGTAATTATTTGCTATAACATGTACTTAGCAATGAAATAGTACTTCTTTTTCTGATCCACCACTTCAAAAACAGGTGGGAAGTAGAGCTCCTTGACTTCATTGAAAATTTGTGAGGCCTGACAATGCAAAATATATTTGCTTTCAAGGCAGAGATATAAGGGCATGAAAGCATGAGTCATATATCTACTTTCAAATTATATTGCAGGACTGACTACTACTATTATTTCTGAAATATTTCTGTCTATCAATTCTTGAAAATTTCTAATCAAGTGAAAAACCCATTTTTCTGTGTGGAAACAACTATTCTTCTATCAACCTAAACAGATACGTGATGATCAAATCAGCTTGATCATTCTTCTTTTTCTACCCCTGGGTCATCTGACCAGTGAGCTTATAACAACTTCCTGAATATCTGAAGAATTGAGCAGTACTTATTAATTTAGAAATATTATATCTTCTGCTTTTGCCGTTCACTGAGCCAGTTCTATCATGGCTAACAGGCATGTTTCTTATCAATTTTAATTTATTCCCTTCCTGGTGTTTACAAACAGAACATTTCTCAGATTGGTTTGGAACCTTTCTTATTAGCAAAATGCAGCTTTACAGGCCTGTAATTCCCTATGGCCTCACTTTTTTTTTTTTAAGGTAGTAATTTATCTTTTCCCATCTTCACTTTTCTGAGACCCCCCTTTTGTCCTGTAAAACCACTCCAGTCATTATTTGTGTTAAATCTTTATGTACTGTAGGAAGAATGTCAAGAAGCCCTGCATGTGTAACTAACTTACACAACACTTAACTTGATAGTTCTTTATTTTGCTTGGTACCCCAGTAAAAAAAAAAACAAAAAACTGTGTAAGAGAGTAAGAATGTATCTGCATCTCCAATGGAAATGAACTACAAAACAGTCTATTGGAAATCCAGTAACCTGATTTATACTCTGCCATCTGTGTATACTATTTGATCCTAGAGTTTTTAGATAGCTCTGATAAGGTATTGATTCATGATTATATACTACTTATTCATTTAACAGCATGATAACTAATCTTGACACTGCAAGTCCTGTCAAAGATGGTTTGATTTTGGGTTCTGTTTGTCTGTGTGTCTTTTTTTTAAACCCTGCAGTATGTGCTGCAGAAAACATTAGGTATACAAAAGCATAATAAGTCTTCCCATATTCTGCTTATGTAGGGAAGCTGGGGGAAAAAGAAAGATACAGACTTTGTACAGGACAGTCAGCACTCACTTAAAAATGTGGGGAATATCTATCTGTAAATAATGTTACTTTCAATTGTGACAAACTCTCACATAAAAAGCAAGTAAAACCTTGATATTTCCCCAGACACTTAAATTTTGTATTATTATGTGTTTGTATAAGGACCATTAAATGAATATTTTTTTTTCATTTTTGTACCTTCTTGCTTATATGATTCTTACAGCTTCTTAATTATGATTCACTTGCAATAAAATGTTTAAAAGACTTCATTTCAGGCTTGCTTTCTGCTTCCTGTTCATTGTTCTCTAATTGCTGCTATAGTACCACTATGACAGAAAACAAGCAATATGTTTTAGGTTCTTTCAGAGGATCTCTGTATCAGCCTACTGATTTTTCTTTGGTGCTGAATCTATAAGGATGCGTTTCATCTTCACTGTTTCCCAGTAAATATTTCAAGATTTCCAGCATAGCTATTAGAATGTTTTGTTCACATGAATTGCTAATGTTTATACTGTTGTCTTTCAAGGCTCTTCGAAGCAGCCCAAAGTGGCCTTGGGGTGTATTACAATGAAATAATGGTAAGACTGAGAAAGAATTGTATGCAGGGGGAATAATAAAGCAACATCATAACTTTGACCAAATCCCTTCAGGGCAGCATGCCTTAATTCCTAAGTATTGAGCAAGCACAGATGCAGCAAAGCAGATTGTTAGAGACAAGAAAATTTGGAAATATAAGTTCACGAAGCTTTGCATATATGGATGACAGGCTATAAAAGCAAGGCCAATTTAATGTCTCATTGCAACAGCATCTTTCTACCTTGCTGAGAAGCAGAGCAGACTGTAATGAAGGAGGAAAGGTCGCAGAGAGAGGAGCCCTGTACTGACTCTAATGCGAAGAACGAGAATCTTTGTGAGAATTCAAGCCTCTGACTCTCTCTGCTCCTCACATGCTAGATGATCTAGAAGGAAAAGAATAAATAACCAATGAGGAAAGGCTAATAACAGGTTTCAAAACCCCATCAAGTCAAAAATCAAAAGTTGAGCAAAGTAGACATAAAAAACAGAGATAAAGACAAGTATATTTAGAGATTGGAGCTGTAGTAGTGCATCATTGAAGATGATTCAGGCAAGAAAATACTGACTATATTGCTATCTGAAATATGTGTGCTCACTCTAGGGTTATTTTATCACTCAAAGGACTATGTGCATACAGAAACAAACCATGTCTATAGACATTTACAGTCAAAGAAGAGGATGAGTCCTTGATATTAATGTATTAATGTATGCTAGGTAACATAATGTTCCATGATCACATAATGAAAGAGGATTTAGAAGAGGCACATGGAAAAGGGCACAATACAAGGAGCTGATAGAACCTTAAATGAGGAGAAAATTCTCTGCTGGCAGAAGTTGGCACCATGCCTGGTACATCAAAGAAGCTGAATCAATCTGTAGAGAACCTGATCTTGAGTAACCCAATTTTAATTCTGCTAAACAGTCTACGGGATTTAACAGTCTTCTGCATATTTTATTGATAAATGAAAAATATAAGAAACATGAAGTAAACAGAAAAAAACTATGTCAGTACAGTCAAAATATTACAGAAATATTCAGAACAAATTTTAAAGGTACCACATTATCCATTTTAATGCAATCAATATGCACAAAGATCTATCACTTATCCCACTTAGACGACATCTGCTGTGCTGAATTTCATGGTAGAAGGCACTGACACTTTTGACACTGAAACACCATATTCAGTTTTAAGAAACTGAATGAAAAGTTCTTTCTGGAAGCACATATATTTTTTTACATGTTTTTCATTACAGGGGGAAAAAGAATAAAAGGAGAACATGTTCTGTTACCAAATTCTGAATTGTGAAGAATCATGTCTTGTCCTGCCTTGAAATAAAACAAATCTTCTCCTATGTCTTCTCAGGCCTCTGAGTGTCTCTTAAGCAAGTATGGTCAGACTGTCTGCCACCCCAAAGAAGCCCAGGGCACTGAAGACCAACTGGACACTACTGGATTAATCTTTTTCTCACAGTATCTCACTCCTTTTCTCTCTGCTTCCCACCCTCCCCTTCTGTGTGCACTTAATATTACAAAATAAAGTCGCTACGACTTTATTTGCTGGTATTTGCTCTTGTTTGAACCTTAATTTGGGCAGAGGGCTTTAACATTGGATTGTAACAGAAGGAAAGGCTGAAAATCCATATCACCTACTGCAGGAAGAACTCAAACAATCCCCAAGAGAGAACATAAGAATCAAAACAGGACCTCAAAAGGAGCAGAGTGCAAGTCACACTTTCTATTATTTTTTTCACTTGGAAGATAGTTTTCAATACACTAATTTTCATCCACATATTTCCAATTGCTTCCTACTATGCAAGGTAAACAAAATTCCCTGGTGATACAGTATTTTATTTCATTCAGAATGCAATCTGTATCTCTACAATTTTTTTTTTTTTCAGCTGATTGGAATGTTTGACCAGTCTTCATTTATTTTTTCACAGATAAACAAAAAAAATGTGGTTCTGCAAGGCACGATTACTATTGTGTTATCCTCTAGTTGCTCAAATTAATTCTCAGGAAAGTATCCAAACTGTTACTCCGAATTGCACCAGCACTATAACTCTGTCACCACTTTTTTATGGTTGCTGTAAAATGAATAAAGAAAGAACACCAACTGAAATATTTTTCCATAACTGTTTTTACCAGGAGCCCCAAATTGCCAGTTGTTTGTTTATGAGAAAAATATATGAGATATTACGTAAGCAGAATATATTCCGAAAAATTGGATTAGCTGTTTGAAGAGATTTTTTTTTAATCATTTTTTAGAGTCCTTGGAATTCATCAGCTGAATATTCAGCATTTGGCAAAGCAGCCAATGGCATGTTGTACATCAACATGGTAGATATTGAGAAAACCACAATTTTTTTCATTCTGTTGCCACATAAAAAGACAAAACCTATCTATGAACACTGCATGTGGCTTTGGTGCTCCATTTCTGGAAGAGTCTACTGGCATTAGAGAAGGAGATCAAAGGCATGGGGCAGCTGCTGTACAAGACTAATACTGTTGGTGCTCCTTTGGTGACCAATATTTATAAAATCACGATGACAAGAGGCATTTTATGCACAGCTGGTGCTTGCATACAAGATCTAGTGTGTCCTTGATAAAAGTAGCTGGGGATCAGATGAACAGAGATAAAACAAAATATTTCTTCACCACAGCAGGTGGTAGAATTTGTAGACACAAAGACACATGCACACAGCAGGTTAACATATGAATTAGATTATTGGACAACAGACATACAAAAAGGATTAGTGGGACAGTGCTTCAAATATCCCCAACACAAGAACTGTCAATGCTGGCAGGGTGGGAGGGCAAGAGAATCCCTGCATTTCTTCTGGACACAGAATACTCTGCTAGATGGATGAGTGGTCTGCCTAAGTGGGGCATTCTCAATATGGTCATGTTGAACAAAAAAAAAATTATCAGCACTTTTCTGTTTCTAGTAAATTTTCTTAAAATAAAACAAATGCCTCAGCCCTTTTAGAATATTACATTTTTTGCCCTAGAAGAGACCACGAAATAGACCAGAAGTCAAAGCTTTTTGTGCAAGTTGTAGCAATGCCATTGAATTAATGGAAAAAAACTTTAGATTCCATTCAGTGAGCTACAGACTGAACAACAAATGGGAAGACACAGTCTCAGTCTGATTTTCTATGCCATCTAAATTGGTGGCCAGAGCATTCCAGGAACAGTCTGGAATCTGGAGAGATATTTCTATCTGGAGGAAACACCGTTGACAGGAATTTGTCTTAAATTCTAGCCAAAAATAGGCACTTTGGTACCATCTTGAATTCAGGATTCGTAGCAATGAACCCTCTACTAAAAATAGGCTTTGAAAGAATAATTACGTGTTGGAAGTACAGATATACATTAAAAGTATATCTGAAAGCAGAATATTCATTTTCCCTCAGACTAATTGTTATAGTACTCATCTGGAAAGCTGGAGAAACTTATCCAGATTCTTTCACAGACTTAGGGAAGAGTTCTAGAAGATATTTTATATATGCATACTTTCTCTCTAGGAAATTTTTAAAGATGTTAGAGCAGTTTGTAGGTGACAAGGTGTTTGTAGCAGAGGTGATGCAAGGGTGGCCTCTGTGAGAAACTAAGCCATAATTTATTATTATATCCTTCCTACAGTTTCCTATTTGGAAACACTCCTGATGACAGCAAGAAGATCCAGGATGTGTAATAATATGATTTCCTTTTGCACAGGATGTAGTGCTTGGTTGCTTTAAACATCAGCTAGGATTTGAACAAAGAGTAAACAGCAGAAGGATTCTGGATGAACAGATTCATAAATGCAAAAATAAACCCAACACCTTTCTATCTCCAAGGTGATTTAAGTGTTTGAAACCAACATAATTCCATGAGCATGGAATTCAACAGATGTACTAAATTCTGTTTCAGAACAGACTGGAAAATTGTCTTAAATAAATTATAGTCCCTTGTTGCAAATAATTTCTATTACTTGTATTATTACATTATATTGTATTATATTGTGTTATACATATGTCCTCGTATTAATGCCTTAAAACAGAAAGTTCTTTATGATCTTCTGATTAACAAGTAAGTTTGGTCACATTTTTCTTTGGACACAAGAAATCATGCATAGCACAAAAGTAGATTTCTAAACCAACTGAAGGATTACAGGGAATATGAAATGTCATAACCATTTAAAATTTAGACATGTATTTGTCAGTATCAACTGATATATAGGTGAAGAGAATTGTCCTATGCATCTCTGTAACAACAAGTCAGACAATCTGGTTAATAATCTTTGTTCTTTCCTATAGTGATGAATTTTAGAAAAGCTACTATGAATCTTTTAATCTTGGTTATAAGATAAATAAAAAACTTTACATAGCTTCAATTAGAAAAGAAACAAACAAACAAAAATGTGGTTGTAATATGTTTGTGCAGAGACTAGTTTGTCTTCATTTAGAGAAAGTCCCTTTATTCACAAAAATATGCTGACACACACCAAGTCTCACAATTCCACAGAAACCATTTTTCAATATAAGATCATTTATAAATCAATTAACCTAAATTTCAGGATCATTCAGCTGATTTAGTTGAATCAGGTGAAAAAGTATTGCATTATATCCTTTGTAAATGAGGATGATATATCTCCATAAAATGTAGAGATGATTTTACCTTACTGTAAAACATTTAAAGATCATAAAACATTGACTATTCTATCAGAGCAGTGATTAATTGCACCTGGATTTTTAAGGGGATTTTATCTTCTATTGAACTAAGTGCTATCAGGGCTGATTCAGAATTAGTTTTTAGGATATTCACTTAGTAATTCTAAAATGCATACGTTCAGAATGTTATGGTTGGGAATTAAACTTCTGAAAATTAAAATTAATTGCTACTATTGAGAAACTTTACTGGAAAAGTATTGAGAGAGATGTTTTGTACATACTTTGACTCCATAGACTAGGAAATATTACCTCACAGATTTTTATTATTACACATACTTTGCCTTATGGTATCAGAAAAGATGTTATAATGGATTTGTGATATTTCAGCAAGTTATACTTATATTTCTGAGGCAAATATTCCTAATAGTCTGGAGCTACTAGTGAGAAATATAAGACAGCCCAATATCTGGCAAACTGGAGGTTATGAATCTGTTCTTTATTTATCACTAAATGGTCTTGTCATAGTATGTGCATTGTGCATTTGGTTGCTTCAATTGAAGAAAACTTGAACTGAGATTCAAACTCAACTCTAAATACTTGAATGGAAATATTAATTTGACATTTCATTAAATAAATCAATAAGAATGATTCAGGCACTTCGTCTTATTGAATCTGCTTCAGTAAATGGAAACTGTTTCACATTACCCAAAAGTGTCAGAGAAAGTAATGAAAAATGAAAATGAGCTGATCATGGAGCTGCAAATTCCACTGTTTAAGCAATCTATCAGGTACAAAATAATGCAGCCATTTGCCTAACATATTCACATATCCAGATCAGAGCACCTGAGCTACTGCAACTCTGCTCTAATTCACATTTCCATAAATTATGCCACCAAGTGGCTCGAGACCACAAAGTATTTCTGCAACACATTCAAACCTGATGCTTTTTGTAGTTCACAGGTTTCAGGTTAAGTGTTTATATGTGCCAAAGCCTTTCAACTTTCCTGTGTGCAGATACCAACCTTCCTCCCTCCCCCTGCTCCCAGATCAGGACAGAGCTTTGTGCAGGTCCAGTGATGGACAACCATGGCAAAAAACAATTAAAGAAACTGCATTTTGCACTTGCTACTTCAACACAAAAAGGACAAGAGGTTAATATGTCCTCAGAGCCTACCAGAGGTGTCTGCCTCCCTCACTTTACCTGCACTGATTATTCTTGCAGAATTTCTCATGGCCACGATTTTGACAACATCCTTTGAGTGTGCAGCTCCCTCTTTTTGGAGAACATACCATCACCCATGTACACAATATCTGCAAATTTATATTTGCAAAAGAATGACCATGTTACCAACTTATAAGATTTTCCCTACCAGATGAGCAAGTTAGCTCATTCAAAACCAAAGAAACACATGGGCAAGGGAAAAGTCAAGATCAAAACTGAATCGTAGTGTAACCAGATAGATTTAACTCTTAAGTTACACAATATTTTTATGATTTTATATTAAATAGTATTTTTATTATTTTATTAAGATCAATGATAAAAATATTTAAAAAATTATGATGCATTAAAATGTCACAAATTTTTGGAAGTGCAGGTGGACAATCAAGAATTTGATGATAGGACCAAAGATAAAGAAAATATTCCAAGATATTATTCTATTTCCATTCAGTGATGGACAGTATCCTGGATTTTTTCTCCAGGATATGGTTTGATTTAAAAGAAAACAAATGAAAAAAAACCAGAAAAATAACAACCTTATAACTATTAAACTATATTTGACCATGAAATAAAAATAAAATATGCATGACTGACCATGTTCAGTTGAAGGTTGTCAACTGTACCAAGGCCAAGGGCCAAGTTCTGGGGATAATTGTGGGCTGTCTTAGCAGGGCATTCCATTCATTTTCTGAATAATTTGTCCAATGCTTCTATTTGTTGTTCCAGACATCAAGTAGTAATTTAGATAAATGTATGTTACATAATTGGATCTCAGAGCCTCCCACCTGCTTTTCTATCCCATTGGATTAGATAACAGGAACAAGTTCTTCCCTGGGAGGATAGTTAAACACTCTCATATTGCTTTCAGAAAATGTTATCTCGATAATTTAAGTTTGACAGTTTAAATAGACAGTTTCTCTCTGGTCCAGGGTTCCCATGTACCTTGTGTGAAAAATATAGGAACAGATACTGATCCTCTTCCAAGTGCATATATACATTTTCACCATTGATTTTAAATTCTTCCATAGATGTAAGCACAAATATTTAATTTTCCCAGCAGATACAGGCTTTGTGACATTGAATCTAATTTTCTCTTAGCAGTTTAGGATGCCAGGAAGGTTTAAAATGATGTTTAATATTATATTTATTTTTTGTCTTATTTCTGACAAATTTATTCTGTTCAGTTATTATCTCTTCACACTGAACAGAAACTGGTTTAGTTGCATGACATTGAAATGCCATTATCTTTTTGTTTCAACTTGGTAGAAGTGGAATTATTTCATCTATAAATACGCATACACATATATGTTTAACATATGAACACATAATTGTTAAAGCTAAAAGTTCCATGTCATTTCAAAATAAGAAAATTTGGTATAGCAACAAAGAACGCAATAAAATTTAAATAGAACTACTCAGTTTCAGAAGTACTATAAAAATATTAAACATGAGAACTTTACCAAATGACTTGTTAAAAATTTCTGGTTACTTAGCTCAAGATTCAGTGAGTCTTCCTTCTCCCTCCAACACTGTTCAATTTGTGTATACTTTTAAAACAAGAAGCTGCTTACCACAGTGTTTCATATTAATGAGGAATGCAATATGAAAATTAGATGCACAGAAAATACATATATATATTGGTTAAGCATGCAATGCTCACTGAAAAAATATAAAAACTATTGTAAAAAACCCTTCACACAAACAACAAAAAAGCAATCTAGTTATGACATTTTGATGCCAAAACTTGGAAAGTAGTGCTATAAGTTTTCTGTAGTCATATCATCCACAATTTCCTTCTTCATAGAGCCACCAGTATTATTTTAGAAAAAGGACCTGGTTTAGAAGGGAATGAATATGTTGTACGTCTCTCTAAAAGCTGGTAAGGCTTTACAAAGTCATATGAATCTCTGTTACTGCCACGTTTTCCTTCTGTTTCTAGTTGAGGGAGGAGCAAGAAACCTCACTCCTTATCCAAGTAATCATCAGTGACACAGACAAGTACAACAATGGAGATTTGCAGCAGAAAAACTCAGGTGATTTACTCAGAAGCTTTCCTCAACAGTCTGTGTGCTAATGAGGAATATTTCAAATTACCTAGGAGACCGCTAAAACGTTCATCATAGCACTTGCTAAAGAATAGCTCTGGAGGAGTACTCAGCACATTTTGCTCATCCCTTTATTGAGATAGATCTTACTATCCACTGTCCAACTCAATGAATCCAGTTCCTTACAATTGTATTGCTCCACATTTTAGTAACCTTTATATATTCCTAAAATCTCCAATCACATTAAATGTATCAGTTCCTGAGCAACACAAGTTGCCCTTCAAAAGAGTTACAGCATCAGTTTTGAATAGAAGAATAGATAAGCTTACATTAAGATCTTCAAAACTGCTCCCCATATTCAATAACAAAAATTTGAATTCAGAAACCACTAACCTTTCAGGTATGTTTTAAAAGAAGGCATGAATCAAGCACAACCAGTTTGCCTTGTGAGCAAAAGAAAACCAGGTGTGAGAAAGTTACACAAAAACTGTGTCTGATCCTACTGAAAACTGAAACGAGTTGGTGATAGCTCAAATGATCAATACTAACATCCCCCTAACAATATGAGTGAAAGATAAAACAAAAAAAAACCCCTGTCAATGGTGCAAAGGGTATTGTGAAGACTAGAACCATACCAGTGCTGTGAGGATCCAGGAGAGAACAGCTGAACTAATCATCTCTGGAACTCAGACACAGAGACCATGCCCAGGCAATGCCAATAACCTTGCACAATTTGCAGTAGCAATGTTATGTAGCCCAGTAAAAAAAAAAAAACAAAAAAAAACCAAAAAAAAAACAAAACAACACAAACAACACACCAAAATCAAACATGACCAGGCAGAAATTTCAGACCAGTCCTGCTACCATTATGTGGCAAGTTCACCAGTGCTGTCACTGGAACTTGAAAAAAAAAAGGCTCAAATTCTGTAAGGGAAATAAGAAGTTCAACAGCCTTCACTACAACACTGGCATAGGTCCTGTGGCAGACAAACTGCTCATCACAGATGATTTCAATGTGCTGCTTTGGCAGCTGACATCTGGTATACAGCAATTGATCACAACAAAACTGGCGAGATAAACAACAGTGAACTTATGTTGTTCAATAATTTGCTGGATTATAAGAAAGGGCTTGTACTCATCACCAATCTGACAAGTCATGTTGGGAACATCAATATTTATAAGCAGGTGGATTTCACTGTGAGTGACTTTGTGTCTCAGATCAAGACATGGCACCATATAGTCAAATCTACAGTATAATTACCTCAAATTCTAGTCCTGACATGACTGTCAACATGCATTGTTGCTGTCACAAAAATCATGCCAAATTTAATTTGCATAACTATGGAGAAGGCTCACCAATGGGAAAACATTTTTATATGGGGAACTCATGTTGGATTTTTGTTTTCTTTTGTTTCTGTTTTGTTGATTTTTTTACTAGCACACATCTCCACAGAGCAGAACATGTTGTTTATAAAGATGCATGACATACTTTCCCAGAGAGATCAAACTGACTGGAAAAAAGGAAGTGTAATGGATTTACAATGATGGATTCTGAAGCTGCACAGTGTTGACTTCAAGAGCAGCTATTTTCAAGACAACATGTAAAATTGAGATAAAATATAACAATGTCATTGTAATAATCACACGCCCCCTGTATAAAAAGAAGCAATGTCATCAATAATGCTATCACTAATGACATGTCATAAACCTAGGAGCTGCAGAAGCATGTAATGGAAATCATAGTTAAGCCATATGAAAAAAAATTCAATGTATTTTTTCTTACCCAAGGTAATCTGTGTTCTGGGGAGTGATCTCTCTCCCTCACCTGTCAAACTCACAGCCTTATAAACCCTTTTATTCATATGGGTCAATAATATTTTTTATATATATGCGTGTGTGTGTGTGTGTGTGTGTGTGTGTGTGTGTATGTGTGTGTGTGTATATATCTTGTTACTTTATATACTGTTACATGATTTTCTGTGCCTGAAATCTTCAGTGACTGGGTCAGCTCATTCTCAGAAATCCAACCAGTTTGTTCATCAAAGCTTATTTTGTCATGCTATAAAAATGTCATCTACAAAAATTCTGGTTTACTATGTGAAAGAAGAATGCTTCAAAATAAAATATTTTCATGACAGGTTTTATTTAAATCAATTCAGTTGTTTTCTCAGTTTCAACACAGTCAACTCAGTTTACTAAATTCATGTTATTATTATCACAGGTTTTCCCATAAAGAAAATGTTAAGAAATCTGTTTCTATTAACTAAAGAAATAATACACATGCAAAGTCATTTAAGCGATCTCAAAATCTAAATTTAAGTTATTTTTACTATGCAGTAATTCAATATATCTGAAAGAGCTGAAGAAGTAAAAATATCTTCAGGTAAAATCAGTCATTACTTGAAACCAGTATTAGGATTGTCATCTCCTGTTTTACTATAGTGTTTTCATAATTTTGGAGAAAATGCTATATAGTATCAGGTGATAAATTATAATCTTTCAAACCTTTTATTATGCTTTAACCTTTTATATTTTCCCCAGAACATATTTTAAAAGAAAAGTATTGTTAAGGATTTAGGGATGAAATGACAATGTGTTAAGTACCAGATTTAAACATAGACAAATAGTCTCAGTTTCCTGTTTAAAAGGGAATGCCATGGCCACCTGGTTAGAAAAGCCTAAACTTTCATGATTTGTTAGACCAGCCTTCATTCATAACCCTTATGGAAGAAACCCATGGTATAGAGAGTCACCAATAAGATCTTGTGCAAGCCCACAGTTAACACTAAAACATCATTTTCTCGATATTCACTACTGTGGTGCACCAGCACTTTTCATCAGAAAAAAAGATCCCAAGAATTAACGCAGAGCCATCATATAGGTAAAAGATTGGGTCAAATATGCTCTGTTTTTACTGCAATCATTTTGAAAAGACAGTATCATGCAGAAGTAATTGGTACTTGCTTAAAAATTAAGTTTTTTTAAAAAGTTAATTTTCTCTGTGTGTAAGGTAAGACAAGAACCTAGACCAGTGCATCGTCTACAGAAAAGAGAGAAAAATCTGAAGAGAAATTTGAAATTACCTCAAGATGGGATTTTTCACTTGAAACACTTTAAGAAAGTGAAGAAAAAGGAGGGAACCCCAGTGTGTTCACCAGTTGACATTGATTGTATTTTTTTTTCCAGTTTCTGAAACTTGTAAGTCAGAGTCTGTAGTCCAGCCACATTCTTGTTTTAATTAACTGATAGAATATGAAACAACTCCTCAGTTTCCAAAAGGTGGATCATACCTACAGATATTTTCCAGTCAGCTCACTGCAGGACATTCAAAATCTACTTCAAGTGGTCAGGAATGATAGATTAGTTTTTATAAGATTTCAGTATAGTCTTTAATTATCCTTTTAGTCTGAGGAAGAAACTGAGTGTTTAAGAGCACTGTAGAGACACTGCATCTAGTAGACTCCTTATTGCTAAAGTGTCCTGAGTGATATACTCACAGTAAAACAGTAATCAAATCACATAACTGTGGGGACAATAAATTACTGTCAGAAGAGTTGGTAACACTGTATGTCACAATCCTCCTGTACGACTTCTTGGTGCACGTTATCTGCAAATGCAAGGAACTTGAGACAAATGAATTTTAAACTATCAATCAAAGGGAGGATTGGAAAACAGTTTAATAAAAACCTGTATAAATCTCCTAGGTTTATTATCCTGATACTTTTACTGTTGAATAAAAAATGAATATGATTTATTTTGCCAATCTTACAGAAAATAATTCCGTTTGAAAACCATTTGACATTTACTGAGCTTGCAAAAAAGGTGTTCTCTAAATGTAAAGAGAAATTCAGTAACAATGTCCTAATTGTAGCCAGGCTAACAAAGTAGGAAAAGATGGAAAAATGAACAAGGTTTCATACAATTTATGACAGAGTGTCAATTCTATCCTACTGGTCTATATTAGACCACTAGTTTAAATGAGTTGGGTGAATCAATCAGCCAATCATAAAATGTGCCATACATTTCTGATTTCTTTCTCTCAAGAAAACAGAGCCATAAGTCAGACTTGCTTAGTTCTCTTTCAAGCACTACAAATTCTTCACACAATATTCATTAAAAAGGCCTCTTATGAGCCCTCTTATGTTAAAGTTGTGTATTGGATACTGGAGTTTTCTGTACAATATTTTTCACTCTGAGCATTCATTTAGCCATTCAAGTCTTGAGAAAATGTGATGAAAGACTGTTGTGTTAAATCTTGCTCTCCAAGGCAGACAGCATTAGCTGGTTAAAAGTGGAGTGTTCACACATTTTCAGGATGAACTACACAGAAATTGTAGAGGAGATGTGAACCAGTATGTCAGCCTTTATAAATCTGTGATGCCTTCTGCACCTGCAGATCCTCAGTACTCAGGAGTCCACCAGAACTCTGGCTGAGGTGCACGTACACAGCTTTAAACTGATAAATCCCATTGAGAGTTAGATGTTATCCAGACATTTACCTGAATCCTGAGATTATTTTCATTGCCTTTTGTCCTCTAAATGGGCACAAAAATAGATGTTGTCATTTTGTCTCATTCAATTATCTCAGAAGTAAATTAATTCATTCAGAAAATAGAGCACATGCTATCTCAGTCAGTGAGTATAAAGTCTTGGAGTACATCTTGACAGGGAATTTAGTAACTGGCAGGTCAGAACCAGTGTACAGCCTATATGTCCAACCTGGCTCATTGAATCACAAAGGATGTAAAATTCCTGATGTTAGAAAAAGAGTGTGGAAAAGATAACATAGGACACATAGCAGGGGGAAAAAAAGGTCTTAAATTCAATATTTTTATCTAGAGGCAGTTTAATGTGGACCACCCAAAAGCTGGGCAAATGTTCTAGTCCCGAGATTTATAAACAGAATAGTGCACATCATCTCCTTCTTCTCCTAAGCAGGAATTTTATAGTGTGCAAGTTATCACATCAGACAAAGGTTATTACTGACATGAACACTTAAGCATAGACTGGACATAAATTCAGACCTAAGATGGCTAAACCTCCAAATATGGTAGAAATGCCAACATGTCTCTGTTGAGAAATTGTGTGCAAACTTCTGCCAGTTCATGGCATTTCCTTCCTTGAACAACTTCATATCTCCATGCATAAATTAAGAAAAACTGGACTGCTGAGTTTTAGAATCTTTTCCAGGAACTAGGCATGAAAAATATCAACAACAATTTAATATATATGTGTTGTTAAGCCTATCTGAAGTACACAGTTAATAATCAGTTCATATTGGGCTTATCTAAAGAGTCCAAGTTTTTCCAATGGCAGAAGGAAAAAAAAAATAAAAACCAAAACATAGACTGTACATATACTTTCCAGGTTTTTTCAGTTGTGTCTATTACATATCAAAAAATCAGGAACTTTTATACTAAGAATTGGATGTGAAATTATTTTTATATGTTACTAATCTCAATAACTTTGTTGTTTGGAGTGCTACAGAAGAATACAGGATCTGGTTTAACACAGGTTTTATACTCCACACCACAATATCCAGACTTTTGATGTGAGTTTACCTCACAGCCTGTCAAAGGCAGGTGACTACAGACATACATCAAGGTTAATTGTTCAAAGAGAAAAGAATAACAAAGGAAAACAAGAGCAAAAAGGGCAGGAGAAAAGCAGCTTCTTTAAAACAATGTGTTTATCTTTCCTGTGGGAACAAACTTCTTTGGAAATGTGCCTCCCTTTCTAACATTTCTGGGTCAAAAGCATGAAGAACATGGCAGAATGCCAGGAATGTCAGAGCACTGAAAACAACATGCCAATGATATCAAAGAAGGGTGAATAATAATGCAAGAAAAGTGAAAGGTCATGCACTTTGTCATAAGGATAAGCGAAGAATTTTAATACTTTATATTGAGACAAGCAGGGGTATCCAATCAAAATCAAATTAGAATTAAAATAAGCACATCCACTTGTCTTGCTAAAATTTAGCAGAAAACTTAAAAGAATGTTGTGAGATTTTATCTGTCAGAAAAAATTTGGGTGTATTCATGTATAGCGAAAACCCATCATTCAGAATTTCAGAATTAGAAAACTCACCAAAAAAAAAAAAAAAAAAAAAAAAAAAAAACTACTAGAAAATATATTTCTCCTAAAAATTCCCTTGAAGTTAGAGACAAAGCTCAAGTTTGTGAATCTGTCAAAAGGGAATGAGCAGTACTGACTTCAGTGTACTGAACTTAGTTTTACTTCAGGGGAGACAGATTTCTTAACCATACTTGAGAGAAAATTAAGAATATGAAAACCTCAAATTAATTTTCACTAAAATAAAAAAAAAAAAAGGCAAATTAAGAAATGAATGTATATTTCTGATTGCCTAATCTTTTAAAATAATTTTAAAAAAGTCTCAGGAGCTAAATGCCTTTCATTTTTTTTATTTCCCCCAGCAAAATATATAAATTTGGAAGCTCTTTAAGTGTATAACTAATCTAGTGCAGTAGCTAATTTAGCTGGGAAAGGGAAAATTAAAATATCACCACATCACTCTATTTTTGTATAACCAAAACTCAAAAGTATGCAAAACATAAGCAAAATAAAAAAACCCCAAGTTATAAATATTTCCTTTTTTATTTTATTATCTGGTTAAGCAATCTTGTGTGTAGGTGCAATTTCAATTTAAAGCATTGTCAGAAGTGTATATATATGCACCTGTCCATCTTATAGAAACTTAGGAAGTCTGTTAGCACAAGAGCAATTTTTAAACTTGTCAGAGTCAGAGAACCAAGCATGTTTTCATGCTGTATTAACCAGAAGAGCAGGAAGGGGGCTGCTTTTCTACAAGCTCACTATGTAAAACCATAATCTGAAAAATCTGTATCCGTAACATCATCTTATAAGCTAATTTCATAAACATCGAAGAAATCTTCCTTAAAATGATGAAATTCAAAATTTCAAGTCAAAATAATAATTTAAATATGAAGTTAAAAAGCCACTTGAACATTCAAAGGCAGATTTATTGGAATTAACAGGAAAACAGAAGAAAAACTGTTTGCCTACTAACAACATAAAGTATTCATTTGTGTAATAAGAGCCATGAATTTCAAAATTAATTTACTTGTCTCTACAAAAGATAATGAAGAATTTAATGGAAAATGCCCTTTCAGTTCTAATAATTTTTAATTTTAGCATACTAAAGATATCAGAGAAAGCACTGTTATTCTAGTAATATTGTACTATTAGCTGTAACATACAGAAAGACTAAAATTAATTGACTAAGAATATGGTACAGCAAAAGAAACAGCTGAAAAATGCTCCCAGCCCATTTTGCCAAAATGCATTTCCAGCTTTTCAGCAAATAAAGAATAACAGCTAATTACAATGAAGACAGCTAAATGTAACACTTCTCAAGCTGTAGTGTTTCAAGCATCTGCCTAAAAGCAAGTGAGAAACACAGTATTTCTTTTCCTACTTATTTCTTCTCTCTCCACAGATGAAAGGACTCAAGGCCACTGCAGTTCCTGATCACAGCCAAGGTCTTTAGCCCAATCCCTTGAGTGTTTGCTGAAGTCTTTGTGATTTTGCAGTGTAGGGGAAGGGCTAAGATTTAAATTATGGTGTCTGTAGACATGTGCATGATGTCAATATGAACCAGGCATTTTTCTCCTTTTGGCTTGCCCTGGTGTATGCAGGGTAATGGGACACCTTGAGGGGACTGCAAAACTTTTGCTAGAAAAATCCCTTTCTCTTCAGCCACTTCTTCAGGCAGGAAGTAGCTCTGTGGCTGTTGTCAGAACTATTCTGCAAGTCTGTGATCCCAGCTTGAGCTCCCTGCACCCAAATTATGAGGTTGTGTGGGGTGCTGAGGCAGCTGTGCAGGAACCCCACAGTGTGCCAGCCCCTGGATCCAGGCAGAGCCATGGAAGAGGTGGCTGAGCCCACAGCCCCACAGACAGGGTGGGACCAGCAGCAGAAGTCACTGAGCTGGCCTTGGGGCTGTGTCCAGCAATAACACCCAGAGCAGCAAAATCTGCCTGTCTTATGGGTCTCTCCACAGAGGCACAGTGAGCTGGAAACATGCAGGTGATGCTTTTGGCTTTCCCAGCTGGCATCCATAGCCCCCATCTCCCTCAGGCACATGTGTATGAACACTTTGTTAGGATCCACCCCAGGTGCACCCTCTCCTTCCCCTCCACAGGGCTGGAAGCCCCTCTCTGTGGCTACCCATCCTCAGCACTCCAGCTGATGCCTTGGGTTTTAGCTTTTATATTTTCCAGAACCTCTGCTGCTTAGTGTGTAATTCTGAAACTTCATAATAGGTGTTTGTAAGTTCTATTCACAGTGTAGTGAGACAGAATAATCTCTTTCTAACCAGAGAACCAAAGACAACTGGTACCCAAAAAGCAGAAACGACAGAGAAGAAAAGAGGGCAAGCCAGGGGGCTGAGACTTCATGGCTGGGGCAGTGGTTGGACAATTGACCCCAATATGTAGATAAACCAAAACTCATAAAAGCGCAAAAACTCATGACCAGGATCCATCTTGGATTTGATTTGGGTGTAGCCCTGGCCAGGCTCTTGCTCTGCCCAAACTGTGTCTTTTCAGTAAATACCTGTGTTATTCCTTTTGCTCTGTCTAGGCTCTGTTCCTGGTCAGCCTTTCCTGGCAGCACAGCCATTAGGCAGTGCCTATGTCCTCATCTAGACTGGGAAGAGCCTGTCCTTGGCACACCTCTGGAAGCCCACTTCAAGACACCGTATAATGAATTCTCCCTGTTTCAAACTATTGATCCCTGCTTTATATGTGCTGCTCTAACTCAAGGCAGTGCAGTTGGTCATCAAGATGTTCTGTGAAATAAGCACCCCAGCAAAGCTGGCTGTGTGAGAGCAGCTAAGCCTGTTTTTCAAAGCCATGATTATGGAAAGAGGTCCACGGCATTAGGGGTGCTATTATCCCTTGCTTACTTGCACAAGTCCTTCCCCTGTAGCCATTGAACAGTCAGACACTGAGGCCCCTCACAGAGAAAGCTGAACAGTGGGAGCATCCATTCCCTGCGAGCTGCATGGTCTGGGCAAAGGGTATATTCAGCCCTACCAACCATACTTGCCTCAGAAAAACTGGATCTGGAAGTCACTAAGGCAGCCCTCCAACAGAGAGCACATTATTCATGAAGAAAAAATGTGTTTGACAATATGAAACAGGGCCACCCAGGGAGTCTCCTCAATACCATCTTAAGCACACCCCCATTTTAATAATCTTTCTTGTTCCTTCTTCCTTTCAGCTACTATCCTCAAGAACTCGAAGTGTCCTTGCTAAGAAAAGAAAGGAATATATTTCAGAGGCAGTACTTTTACTCCTGTTGCTATGCTGTAGTCCAGTCTTCTTATAAGATGGACTACTCATAAAGGGGGAAAGAGAATAAAAAAGTGGAAGATAAAAAGAAATGTGGCTTTCTCAGTTATAGCCCTTTTCCTGGAAAGTCACAGTTGCAGCTGACAGCACAGACTACTAGCTATACTAGGAACTTTTCCTCCTAGTCCTGGTAAAATATTTTGTTCTCCTCCCACTTTCAGCCTTTGAAAAAAATTCTACATTAGTAATATCAATATATCACTATGGGTTGACTTTGCTTTTCTACAGCTGTTATACCAAATTCTTGTAAACAGCAAATATTTGTGTGTCTCAGAAAGTAAGAAAATAAAGTATATCATGATGGAAGCAGGTTACCCACAGAAAGACAGGTATTTTGCATAAATTTAACAAGGCTTTTTTTCTCCTTTCTTCCTCCCTTTCAGTTTTCATTTCCTTCTTTTCTCTCTGTCTTTCTAGGGTACAAAGAGTATAAGAATAAAGAGACAAAAAGAGTATTAAAAGCTCTTTGAGGACCTGATAGAAAAGGTTGAGCATACATAATAAGGAACTATTCAATAGAGTTTTGTTCTTAATTCTACTGCAATTATCACTTTTGTAATCAAAGACTTAGATGTTTTAATTAACCTTGATTTCATCCTTTAGTGTATTCAGTGTTTATCCTGTATTTAGGTTAATCTAAAAAAAAATTAATACTTAACTGAAAGGAAAATTCTAATGAAGGGAAGCCCACATCACATTCTGTGGGCCTTTGTATCCCAGGATTATTTTGAAACTTTAAATGTTAGGCTGTCTTTTCATCTATATGAGTGATTTCTCCTTCCCCATAAACCCAAAAATGCAAGTGTCTCCACTCTTCCCCTACCCTATTCTAGCCTCTGTCCAGGAGAGACACATTGTTCACTGCCATGTTCCCTCTAGTTAGAATTATGCAGAGAAGGACAGCTTGAAATTTCTCACAAATCCAGACTTTTAACATGCTAATTCTATGAGGTTTGGTATGTCAGGTGACTGAAGTAATGCACATGTTTATGCAGAAACAGATACATAATTCTTCTTTTGTTTGAGGTACTGCTCTCCAGAGCTTGGCTCTTATTATGGCACCCTTGTTCACAGTAAAAGTAAAATTAATTAGGGAAAATTTGGAAAGATATTTTTTTTAGTCCCTTTCTGGGTGGAAAATGTGGAAAGGGAAAAATCTTCTATAATTTGAAGGAAAAGAAGCATCAGTTTCAGAGTGCCTTCCTAAACCTAAGTAGTGTAAACCTCATGTATGATCAAAAACATCTTCTTTGGAAAGCATGACTTTACTACAGTTCTGATGAAACAAGATACACAGCTGTGGGAATTTATTCCATTGAGGGGCTATGTTCAGTAGCAGTGTTGCAGGTGACCTGTAGCAGTGCTAGAAAAATACACCCAGGAATTTTTTTCTTTTATTTTTTTGGGGTATAAAAATAGATGGAGAATGCTAAGGTCATTAAAAAGAGAAGATTTTTTTTTTTTGTATATGCCCTTTATCCAACTTGGGACACTTGAAAGTCAGTCACTAAGAAGTGTTTATGAAACTCTTCAGCTAGTTTAAATGTAAGAAATGTTTTTTCTATGTACTCTTGCCCTTTGTTGCCTTAATCTTTCTTCTAATACAAAATTTATCAGATTTGGGATTTTGTTGATCTCTGCAAAATATTATCTCTATCGTTTATATTTCTCTAGTAAGCTCATGCCTTTATTCTGGGTGTTTATTTTCATATCTATAGTGAGCTTTACAAGGCATATATCTTTTTCACTGGTCCTGCTCACTGTAAAGAATCTTTTTTTTTTTTTTTAATGGAGTAGTTTTATAAATATCTGATGTGTGGTAATAAGATAATTTTCCACAAAAATAGAAGTAGTCTTTCATAGCTTTCTTAGTATAACTTAGTTATCCAATGATAGACTGCTTTGAGATAGAGGGAAGAGGGGGAGAGATTAAACATATAAAATAAATATTGCATATATTGTCTAAATCTCAAAAGGTATGAGTTGCTTTCTAAAAGCTCCAGTTTTATTTAAAAGACATAGGCAGTAAATACGTGTAGTATTAAGGTTACTGTATTTTCAAATAAGCATCATGTGCTAAGGTACTTTGTGCTACCATTTTTAGTCATTTTGGTCATAATGCAGTCACATTGAATTCTAAAAAAGCATATTTTAAGAATTTGTTGCTCCTGGCTTGTGACTCAGTAGTGTGTGAACCTTTGGAATTAGATGGCTGATTTTATTCTGTACTCCCTATAGCAGAAGGAATATTGTAGCAACAAACAGCACTGATGTATTCATACTACTGGATGCCTCTGTTATCAAATTATGACAGAGATGGAAAAAAGAGCCAAGCAATGTAATCACAGCAAACTCTGTAGTGTTCAGAAGTCCTCTCTCTCTGATTCAATCTGTGCATCAGCAGATTGACCATGAAAAAAGAGAGGTAAATATAATTTTAATATTCACCTGATTTAGTGAAGATTTTTCATTGAAGATCACTCTGTGTTCATTCCAACAGTTTACTTACTCCTGGATAAAAAAGAAGTCTAGCTAAACTAGAGGTTTAGAACCAACATACTGGGAACACATACAGAAAAAGCCAGAGAAAACCCTCTGCTTATTCCAAAGGATATCCCAAAACATATTCAGCCCATTAAAGTTTATAACTTTGAAAATTATCTTCTCGGTATTTGAGCATCAGTGTATGGATCCACCCAATCTCAGAGTAACATAGAGTTTTGTAGGTACTAAGTAGCAGAAATGTTAGAAAACTATTCATAAAAGATATCTTTCTATTTAAAATTGGTACTAGCATGCCATATCCCCACAAATGCAACTTCTTACCAATACCAGATAGTATGTGACCAAAAGAATGCACAATAAATGTGTGATCCTCAAATTCTCTCCTAAGCATTGTACACCTAAGCTTGACTCAGAAATTTGTGGGTTTTATCCCAATAGTTGTCAAATGTGGCAATAAAAATTTACTCAAAAGTTTTGTCTCTGACAAAATAATTTCTCCTTTAATGAGAATTTTGATATCCAAGTGTTGAAAGAGCTAAGAAAAGTTATTTTCAGCTCTGAATTAGGAGACAAACATGTCTTTTAAAAGTTTATAAACATGCTGTTTAAAGTTTTACGTAAAATGGATCACTGAAAAACTCTCATGTTTTTGATATGAGTGTAATGTACATTGAAGCAAAGAGCAACAGGATGCATGCACAGGAGTCAAGAAAAGGGCTTAAAAGAGAACTAATTGCATCAAGCAAAAAGTCTGAAGCACAAAGACAGGTTTAAAACCACATTACTTACATTTCCTGTGTATTTAAGAGTTACCTTTTTTTCTAATTTTTATTATTCTTAGTTAGCCTTAAGAGTGGCAGTATTCAACATATTTAATCATGTTGAATGTACAGGAAAAATGAGAATTTCATCATAACTGTGAGAGGCTTCAAGGTCATTTACATTGCAGTAACTGCAAGTATTTTGCCCAAGTGAAACAAGAAAAAAATTCTAATTGTTCTATTTTTTCGTTTGTCAGCTGTGTTTACCAATCTGAGTGCATACTAATGGCATTGATAGCTGCAAATTTAAACAAGGAATGACATTAAATAAGGGAAAAATAATCAAAATATAATGATGAAATCATCCTTTCCACCATCAGTTTATGAGATGTGCTTTTTGAGATCTATCAAGTGATTTCAATTTCATATTTACTTATTGGAGCAACAGATAGCCATTACATCTTAATAAGCTGAGATGAAAACACTTCATTCTGTATATTAAGATACATCAATGTACATTATTTTTTCCTTGTCTTTGGTAAACACCCCAAAGTGTCAGCAATAATTTAATCAAGTATCTGCTACTTTACAAAAAAAAAAAAAAAAATTGAAAATATTTGGTAGGAATTCTTCTGAGCTATCTCAAGTGAATAAGACATCTCATTGATAAACCATCTAGTGAATAAAACATATCAGCAGAAAATTTTGAAACTAAAGAAAAACCCCATCATGGATGAAAAGCCATGTGTATTTCCTCCAGCTCTCTCTGTCTGGCATGCTGTTTGCTGTTTATTGTTGCCCAGACCTGACTGTACTGGGACAAGAACTACAATGCCTAAAGAGTACAGATGAAACCTACTCAAAAACAGAATGTGCAGAAGTCTCATAATAAAATTCTTACTGGTCTCGTGAGGTTCTCAGGCAAGATCTGCAGAAAAGGAACAAGAAAAATTGTGAAATGTTCATATTTCAAGACAGTAAAAACCAATGAAGTCACTACCAAGCAGCTCCTAAGTCATCCCTCACCCATATTTATGCTGCAGTTCTGCTGCTCTGAAACTTATTTCAGCCAAGATTCAGGGGAACTTTCTCAGGTATATATGCAAGGCATATAACTCCACCTGTTCCTGAGAGGCAAACCCCACATATTTCCTAAATGCCTAAGTAGTTAGAAGACTAAATTTCCTAGTAGACATATTGCTACTAATAAATGAGTAGGAGGTATATTTTATCAAATTCTTTTATGCATTGGGCTTCTCTACCATTCTCACAGGGGCTTCAAAATTAACCACTTCAGTTCTTAGTATTAGAAGCCAAAAATTGCCTGGGGTGTGTTTCAGAAAAGAAACAAACAAACAAAAAAACAATGAACAGTTTCATAGAATATCCCCCTCCCTCACCTCACACAGTCAACTCTCCTCAGCAGCAGCAGCTGGGTTGCCTATTTATATCCAGAAATCATGGAGGTGTGCACTACTCCTGGAGCATCCCAGGGAAGAAATTGCTCCTCAGAGATTTACCCTGGGCAAGGTACAATCACAGGCTCCCTAACAAACATGTCAGAACTCATTAAGAAGGAGGCTCATAAATACCAACAGATTATTCCAGCCATAAAGTCACAATACTAAAAACAAAGTATTTCTATGGGCTTTGAATCAGGTATTAATGGTGTGTATCCAGATCCCTAGGAGGTGTAAACCAATGTAGCTCCATTGACTTCAGCACAGAAAGACACTGATCTGCTTGAAGGAATCTCCCTCTGGGGAGCCATTTCTGAGTTGTGAGATTTGTATCCAGCTCTTTGTTTTTATTCTTCCCCATTCCTCTGTACATTTATCAATTTTTACACAGATCCAAATTAAATCCTTTGAGAATGAGTTCCGTGCAGAAATAATTTAGCAGCCCAGGAATGTCAATTAAAATAAGGTAAAGCATTCATAAATTGAAAACAAAACTACCATTATAGGCCAATAAATTAGACTATGTAGAATTAAACCACCAAGGATTTGAGATTAAAAAAAAAAAAACAAAAAGCAAACAAGTAGTTCAATGAAACTGTAGAACTGAAACTAATGAAGCCTGTCCTCTGATTTGTGCCTTGTGGTAAAATGTTTTCTGAGTCAAGAAATGTGTGAGCTCAAATTGAAACTATTCCTGTAGAAGACTTACATATGAGATCTATCTTCTCTAAGGATTTGCTGAAATATCTAATAACAGGTGATTTTTAGCTTTTTGTTCACCTGAGACATTTTTATCATCTATATTCCAAGTACCTGTTTTCATTACTGTGTGAGTTTTAGCTTTCCCTGGAAACTCTATACTTCTATCAATCAACAGGGCTCCTCAGACATGAATAAAAACAGGATAGTTCTCAGTGTTTTTTTCAAAGGAAATTATCCACTTGATTCCAAATATATGTGAATTTGAGTTAGTAAAAGACAAAGAACTAGTACCTTTACACTCTTAGAGAAGTTATGCCTTATTTACTTTTATCTTTGCACATCTGATTATCAAAATGGATTTTATCCACATCATGATCATAGAATGATTTCAGGGCAGGGACCTCTTCCACCAGATCAGTTTGCACAAAGCCCCATCTAACCTGGCCTTGAACAATTCCAGGGGTGGGACACCCACCACTTCTGTGGGCAACCTGTGCCAGTGTCTCACCATCCCCACAGTAAAGACTTTCTTCTCTATATCTAACATTTCCCTGTTTCTGTTTGAACCCATTATTCCTTGTCCTATCACCACAGCTCCTGATGAATAATATTTTATTAGTCATAGGCAAAGCCTCCACAGTTCTTTAGAGCGTGAAGTCTGATGTAGACAGCAGGATTTTGATCACAAAGTATAAAAATAGCATTCAACTATCAGGTACTCATATCACTTTGGCTGTTAAATTTCTAAAATTCTCATGCATTTATAGTGCATGACAGTTGGATGAACTTGTAAGTATATGGAAGACATTAATTATTCATTTCTAATTAATTATGCTGAATATTTTGCTTCTTGCACTGTTGCTCATTATATAAACTAACTATCATCCTGCAGTTACTCAAGTGGTGCAAAATCCCAAAAGAAGATGGTTAATGCATGTCACTAATGAGAGAGGTGCACCTCAGTTGAAAGGAAGAACACTTTGATAGCTGTGCTGGGTTGGCTGGTAATAAGTCTCTGATGAATCTGCACTATTGATTTCTTTTGGGAAAGTACCTACGTGATACATAAATGCTTAAATGGTATTCATAATCCTGTGATACTTAAATGTTTAAATGGTATTCATGATTCTCATTGACAAATAAATATAACAATTTCAAAAATAGCTTCCTTCTTCTTTAGTAGAGTGAGTACAGAAAGCATTAGACCAACTTGGTCGTTTCTGGGGACATGTATTTATTAATGTAGTCCAGCAACTCTTTAAATCCATTACTAAACTAGAAATTATTGACAATCTTACCATCATTATTAACAAATATTCGTTACTCCTATGGGTAAGGAGCATGTTCAAAAAGCATTTCTATCATAAAATAAAATAATATATTCCCAAGTTATTATGACTCTTTTTCAAAGTGAGAAAATGGAGATAACAGGCAGAATGTGGATATGCTACATAATTTAAACTACTAAACTCCTCTGTGCAGCAACTGAAAGATTTAAGCACACTTCAAGCTACTCCCAAGACCTAGTTCAAGATTCTTCAGCAAGTTAAAAGAGGATTATCTCAGTGCAGAACAGTGATTTGCCAGCGTAGCAGCACACCAGTCCTTCAGTAAAGACCACACGAGGAATGGCAAAAAGCCCTGCTATCCAGGGTCCATGAAAACAGTACCACTGACAAAATACTGTTCTTACATTTCTTTTATACAGCTATTAAGCAAAAGGACATCTGCCTGACACAATTTTTCACAATAGAAAAGAAAAGCAAACAGGTTGTGGTTGATTGCTTCCCCCATTTTATGAAGTGTCCTTAGGAAGTTGTTCTGCAGTTCCTGAGAGCCCCATCAAGCAGACGTCACAGACTGTGATGTGCCTAGATGCAAAGCAGTTGGGATTCTTAGGATATTCAGACCCAAGAAAAGCAGGGGTTTTTTTCACATTTAGCTTGTTTTGGTTTGGTTTTTTTTTGTTTTTTTTTTTTCCATTTATCCTTCCATGCCAGTTCCCAATAGTACAGTATGAACAGAAAGCCGGGAAGAAAAATGTAAATCAAGAGTGGCAGAATTTAAGGAAGACTGAAATAAGCCTCTCTCTAGCCTCCTCTTCAATTCCCCTGAAAATAAAATAAGCCAAGAAAAAAACTCTTTGATTTTGATAGTGTTTGAAAATATTTTGTATGCTTTTTACAACTCAGTGAATTTTGGCTTCTCAAGTGCTTTATCATCTCAGTAAATAATGAATTTACTTATCATGGTTTTGCTAACTCATGCTTGGATATTGTCTTTTTTCTATATTTCTTCTGAAACTTATCTTGCAATCAACCCTTCAATTAAACAGTGATTGTAGAGCATTGCTCTTCTATAATATGAGTCTTTACCTCCAAGAAAAAGAACTTCTTGTTCTCTCCCAAAAATGTAGAATTTTTTTAGATGCTCATTTATTTCATAGGGATCTAAACACCCTGTTTTATTAACCTCTCAGGATATTGTCATGGTCACATTCTGTGTTGACCTTCTCAAAAGTAAATATCCAAAAGGCTATGTTGCAATTCAGAGTGACATTCCCCACCCAGCTCCTCCAAATATTCCCTTGGGGTCTCCAAGGCACATTTCATCAGGAATACCCATCCCAAATACCCCCACAATACCTCAGCCAAATTTCCCTGACCTCCAATCATCTAACTAAACATTTTTCTTCAAGAGACAAATCCATTTTTTAAAAAAATAATGCTTCATTCTTCCCTTTTACAACTACGACAATGATAATGGGTTTTAAAAGGAAATTAAATAGAGCATGACATTTTTGGTTGCATTTCTGGGAAAATATTTGGTAATTTGGTCAATTACAAAGGCAAGAACTATCAAGAATTTGTACTTTGTTAAAAGAAGTAACTTAATCCTGCAGTCTTTAGCTGCTGCCAGGGAAAGCTGTATCTCAGGTCTAAATCAGTACAGGACTGTTAACATGGTTAGTTTACATAATGAGCTGCTATAGAAGATGCAAAAATCATCAGCATAATTACTTACAAATGAATAATTAATATCTTGTATGCAAGTTAAGAGGTTCATCAGAGTGACACCAATTCATGAACATTTATGAGCAATTAATAACCAGAAAGCCATTGATAGATGAGCCACACAGTGTGTACAATACCTCCAAATGGGAAAAAATCACTTTTCCAAGCCATGAGGTTGCCAACGGTCTGAATCAGAGTGGTAGAAGGCAAAGCTTCAGGGATGAGGTGCCTGCTGTGTGGGAATGGAGGATCCTGGTGCTTGCACATTAATAGTTCATTTTCAGCAGTGATATAAACCTTCAAAGAGAAAAATTGGTGTTAATGATTGACATACTTTAGAGAACGAAGCAAAAATGGAGGAGAGGAAAGAAGCAGGCAAAGAGAGAACAGAAAAACAGATTTCTTAGGATCCACACTTGTTCTGAACTAAGTTCTAAACCACAGCACAGTAAATATCCTCTCTAATAAGTAATAAAGGATTTTATGGGGTTTTCTTACCTACCCAAAGGTGACTCATCACAGCAAGAGCAAAGCAGAACTCCTGCAGTGCTGTGTAAGGTTTGCTGCAAACGTTCTGGTTTCCTACATCTTCTTAATGTCCTACTGAATGAAGTCCTGCTGACTGTAATAAAAGTCTGCAAAATTATTAGATACTTAATAACAATATATTGTATAAGGCAATGTCAGCAGATTGGCATCAACAGTAATGTAGATTCTACCTACAAAACTCTACTCTAGCAGCTTTTGGATAATATTCATGCTAAGTTGAATCTAATATTATTAGACTTAGTAATGAGGTGAGTCTTTATTGTGTTTTAAGTGCAACCTTCTAGGGATTCAAAATTCACATTATTTTTTAATCATTTTTAATAACAAAACCACCAACCAGTCACTGGGTAGGAAAGCTGTTTTAGCAAAATTTAATGACTTTTATTTTCTCAGGGCTGCTGAACCATAAAAGTATAACACACAAACTGCTGGGGTGGGTGTGTGTCTGTGCATAATGGCTGTAAAGCAGCAAGGAATCAACTGCTTCTGGAAAAGAGGAGACTAAGGAATGCCCTGATTTGAATTTTACTGTGCTAAAAGTTAACCATGAGGAGTAAAGGAAGTGAGGATAAAGATGGAATATTCCCAAGTTTAAAGGATAAAACACCCTCTGTTTAAGCATCATGTCCATGGTTGAATGCTTTCTAAGTAGCTCGAGTTTCATCTCACATACTGAAATAAAATAGTTATCAATTAAAAGAGGCATTAGGCCTTTAATAGAAATACATGTTTCCTCTCTTAAATCTCTCTTCAACTATTCTACTCATGAACACCTTCCAGTTTTTCTTTTTTCAAATCCCACCAGGTATTTTCCATTGAAATGCCTCAGAAGAGATTTTCTAACCTTGTGAATGCTAGCAAAAGAGGAGAGCTTTTAGAAAAAAGGGGAGGGAGAGATTAGAGGCCAATAAAGAAGTTCTCACAGGATGTGACCATCTCATGAGGACACACACTGAAATTATCAGACACAGGTTCTTCCCTAGTCTAAAGAAAATGAATCAGGATAAAAAAGTCATCCTCTATGTCAGAGTGCCAGATGAATTGCTTAAGAAATTCTTTTTCAGCTCTGAACAGAGAAGCAACTGATTATTTTTGTTCACCAGATACAGGAATATTGCTATTAGATTTTTTAAACCAGGACCACAGGAAAAAAAGTGGTTAATACCTTAATTTCTAAGCTTTAAATTTAGCAATTAATGCAGTGGATAAACCTCCTTCCTAATTTGCTCTTCTGTTGTGATTTTCAGCAGTGAGACTCCCATTTTCTGGTTAAAGAAATACCTTCTATGAAGATAGGATGAAACTAAAGGTGAGGTCTCTGTGTTCTAGCAGACTTTTTTCAAGGTCTAGTTTAAGGGTTGTGAGAAAAATTGAATGTTTGAGGTAAGGTCAAAGCTAACAGAATTCCCAAGCAAGGCCAAATCACTGATTTAAATTACACTAAAAGCTATTTTGTTCCCTAAACAGAGCCTTGCCCATCCTCTTTACTCTGAACTCTGGTGTCGTGTGCATTAAAAAATAAACACTGTGTCTCAATAACTCATGTTTTTTGTGGGTAATTTCTTTTTCAGGTAAAGATTTCACTCAACAAAATGTTCCTGCTTTTAGAGTTGCATTTAAGAATATGATGAACCCGGAAATTAAAAGGATTACAGCCTTAGGCTTTGCTTCCCCCACTGAAGTCCCATAAAGTGTATGTGGGAAAACTATTATTTGGGTCCAAGAAAAAGTACATAAAGTTTATAAAGCTTTCATAGTCTTATGTTATGCCAAGTTTTAACTTAGCTATGCATTTAAGCAAAACATTGTGACATTTCTTCACTACTCCATTTACAAGGATAATATGAAAAATACTCTTGTTCTAGTTTTTGACTGTTCTATTAAGGTTTTCTGGTTGCAATTTATCAAATTAAAATTCATGAAGATCTTAGTAAAAATTCAGACAATCAAAATCAAAGATCATAACTAAAAGGTGCATATTACAATGCATACCATTCATCAAATTTTTGTATACAACTTGTTCATAAAATATTTTCTTTTATTCATTCTTTCTTATTAAAATATACATTGTTTTCATTTTCAGCAGGGTGAGCATTGCAATAGGCATTATTACAGTGAGAAAATTTCTAATCTTAGAAAACCACCAAAGCAAAAACAGCCACTAAGTTCCAGTAATATTTATAAGTCTAACATAATCAGTTTTCCCAAGCTGAACTGAAAGAAACTTGAGCTAATAAAATAATAAGTATTCACTTCAATATGAGCATTTCCAGAATGCAAGATCTAATGAGAAGTCTTTTTATAAAATTATCAAGTTTGTCAAATAAATAGAAAAGGTTTTATTATTCATACATGTATGTAACTCCACAAGTTGAGTAGACTTGATTGTGACATATACCAGTGGAAAGGAAGATTCAAATAAAAAACTGCAGATGTAGGAAGCTGAAAAAATGTTGAGACCTAAGGATCCTTTTTAAAATATTACAATAACTTGATGATAATTTTTAAAAGATATTATCTTTTTAAGATACTAAAAATTATAAGTAAATACAAATATTCTTTCGAGAAAAGCAAATACCTTTTATATTTTAATTGATAGATGGGAAAGAAAGTAAAATGGTTCAGTGGTTTCCCCCAGAACAGAGCAGAATGCTGGTTAGCAAAAGAGTAGACACATGTGATTTTAAGACTATTTTTAAATGGCTTCTTTATTAATACAAAACATCTCACAGTTTCTGCCTAGGCTACCAAAAGGTGACCAGAGCAGGTGACCTGATCTCTGCCAAGACAAGGGGCACCTCTCCTCAGCAGCCTACATCTCCATAAACCCAGCCAGATCATCCAAAGGCAGTGCAGGCTGCACTGATTATTCCATAGCACGGTTGGTAGGTCATCAATACCCTCCACCTGAGAACTGATTGTGTTTGGGGGGAATGCCTGCACAGCTATATGTCAGGGAAAGCAAACATTCTTGATTTTGGTTTCTAGCTCTTATTACATTAGATTTATGTGTCCTTCAGAATCCACTATCTTTTTTTCCTAGAAAGTACTTGTGCAGAATAATCAAATTGCCTCTAAATCTTTTCAGACTGAGTTCTCTAAAGCTCTCACGTTAAGACATGTCTACTACTCACTGAATAATGCATAGATCTTTCCTGAAACCTACTCCAACTTTTTAACAGCCTTTTAAAATTTATCTGGCAGGAGCAAGTCCAGTGTATTTGACTCGTTAACACTGTTAGTAACGCCACTAGCAGCATGTAATTACAACTAATGCAATTAGTGACGAGCAAAGATACTGAAGAAAAGCCAAATTCACTCACTACTGCACTGATGAAACACCTTAGGATGACTCCAACACTTTCTGCAAGGTGTCACTCCCAGACCCCAGGATAAGGCACATAGACAGCCAGATTTTTAAATCATCCTCCTTTTACCTGCTTAAGTGGCAATAAAATAGTTTCCCCAAGTTACTTTAGCCAGATTTAGAAATTCAAAAAATGCAGTAAATTCATTTTATTGTGACTCAATTTCTTTTTAATGAAATATATTTCTGAATGTAATGATACAATTTCATTTAACTGTTTGTAATCAGTATTTTATCTGAATGCTTACCATTATTTTGCCTTGGTAGACAGCAATATGATAACTCAATAAAACTATAGGCATTTGATCCAATTTTACTTTCATGTCTTCTGCTAAAGAACTACTTCTTTCTACTCACAATTTTCTGTCTTCCTCTTTTCAACTGTGCTTATAAATTTGTGTAGAATTTTCACCCCAAGTTAACAGATAAAGACATAAGTATATATAGGTACACATATAGAGATTATATAGATATAGATATGGCTGATATATAGATATAGATGACATAGATACAAATGGAATGTAACATCATAGATAGAAACCCTTTTTTTCTATAATGCTGTTATCAGCTGCTGATTTTTATTCTCCAGTCCCTGCTAAGTTTACACTCATGTGCCATATTATGCTCTAAATCTAAACTTCTGTTAGAAAGTTTTGTACTGCCTTTAGAAGCCCTAGCTATTTTTTGTTGATGCCTTCATGCATTATTCATTATCCAAAACAGAGCTTTCATTAAAACACAATTGTGCTTAATGCATTTCAGAAGTTTTTAAAAGATAGCTCAGGTACTCCTCTTGCTTGACTCAGTGCTCATTAACAAACCTACCCCTGTACTCTCTCTGAGTTCTCCATCCCCCTGCAGGTAACAAGATTATGCAACTCCTATCCAAATCTCCCACCCATTAATTGTGGTAACCGTTCTTTTTTAGCCCAATAGTTGATGCAGTAACCATCAGAAAATTAAAGATAATTTCTTTAGTTAAGTTACATCTGAGCCTTTGATTTCTGACAAACAGATGACATTCTTCTTTGGAGGCAATATAGTACAATAGTAAATTATTCTACATTTAGAAAGTGATTTAGGATATACTGGAATTAAAATGTAGTGTGATGGAAAAAAAGATCTAGCATAGAAAATTAAGGTGGATGACAAATACTATGACATTCTAGTGCTAAAAAATACAATAGAACATTTAAATTTGCAGCTTTTTCTTCCTCTTTTTTTGATTTTTTTTAATTTGAATATCACTTTGTTAAAATTACACTTCCCAAAACTCAATTTTAATCAACATTCATAGAAATGTAATAAAACCTAAAATCTTAGAACTGTGACAGCAGAATGCTAACTAATGATAAAGAGAGATGGAGAAAGATATCTTATTTTCCTAAAGCTATTGAAAATGGTAACGTCATACTATCACTTAAGGAGTAACTACACATCTTTTAAAATGCTACTTAAAATACTTGGAAAAAACAACTTTTTTGCTGAATTTTTATAGTTTTGCCCAACTGTGCACTAGTAACACGAGCTGTGATTGGCAATTCTGCTGTGACTGAAGTTCATAGCTTACAGTTATAAACCAGTTTAGCTTCATCCCATGCAGTCATGCCATCAGCTGTTTCCTTAAAATGCCATATTTCCTTCTCTGCTGAGTATATATTCATCCACTTCAGAGCTGCATCCAAACATCCACCTCTGAAAAAACCCAATTTAAATACTAGTAGTAAAACTTTGGTTAGAATTTAGATATTTACCTATATCTGAATTCTCTTAAAGGCACACCTTTAGGCATTTTCACAGGGAAAAGTGACATGAGAGTCTCAGTTTTGAGAAGCATCAAGATAATATTGACCTTTGAAACCTTCTTCTTTACCCACTTGTTAGGCATATCTCAGGGAGGAAAGAGGAACAGAAGGTCAGGGAGTGGATGACAGGTTGGGTTTGGCTCTGTGCTGTTCTTGAGACTGCAGATAAAGCAGTGCTAAGAGTTGTGCAGTTTGACTCTGGAAAAATCCAGTTGAGCTGTTCAGAAACATGGAGATGCAGCAAAATCCTCCTCCCATTTTTCTTTGGACAATTGTCACTGTGCTTTGGAGAAAAAGCTGGGGGAGTCTTGTATGCCCTGAAGGACTCGAGAACCCTTCAGAATAACCACGCTGGTGTGCAGAGCTTCAGGTACAACCATCTGTCTCTCCAGCTGCCTCAAACTATTTGATATGACAACAAAACAGGTTAGGGTGAAATATTTAATCCTCCTTAAAGGTTAGAAGATCTAAACATAAAGAACTGTTTGTTTTTAACAAACATATTAAATGAAACACTGTAGAACTGAATGAATAGTGTCAAGCTTTGCTCTAGAGCCAACCTTGTAACACAAAACATTGATTTGTGTATTTTAGGATGTTTCAGTTACCCTATGTAATTCCTATGAAGAATTATAATTTCTCTGATGAGTTAAAGTAGTTTGTATGCAAAAAAAATGCTCACTTATGAAGCAGATGTTAAATCTCCTTTCAGCGTAGGTGTCAGAATCAGTACTGCACAGGATGGACACCTATAGCTGGTATCCATTGCCCCTTTCCAGTCTCTGGACTGCTTCCTTTCAAACACAACTGAAAAGGATGGTGGAAACAGTTTTTCTGCCAAGCTACTTGATAAAGTAGTTGTACATGTGAACAAAAGTACATGTAGAGACAAGAAAATAAAGGGTAGCAATTATTTTCAGAATATTTTATTTTGCTGTGAAATCTTTGATATCTTCCAATAGAAGGTACAAGAGAAATTTTTCTGTCAAAGGTACCAGATTAAGGTTGACAACATTTTAATTTCTTCCTATAATTAAAAATTTAATATGCATCTTGTTGTATTTCATTCAGAAAAAAATATCCTATTTCACTGATGCTCTGGTTTCTCAATATTTAAACTTTCTTGTTACTAGAGGAGCTCTTTTCTCATAGTCACATTAAACTTACATTGTTGAATGTACTAATCTAATCTTATTTCCAACAAGTCCTCTTTTTCATTTTCAGTTTTTTTAAATAAAGGACAAAAAGAAGGAGAAAAGGAAGGACAGAGCATAAGTAAACTAGAAAATTCTTTAGTAAATAAAGGATCCTTAAAAGCAAAACTGAGTGACTAATTGCATTTTCTACTCTTTTGATCATATTTCTCTGACTGAATATCTAATTTTAATGTACTCACTAACCACTGCTGGCTTGACAACATCCTTCCTTTGTAATCTGAGGAAAATGTTGTGTGGCTTTCACTGTCTCCAAATCTTTTTCTTCCTTTTGTGATATATAAGTACTCATCACTCTGCCATTTGCTTGTTACTCATAAACCTTGACAAGCTGTGAAAGATAGAGGAATTACCAGAAATAATATGCTTTCATTTGTATTAATTTTAACATACCTAGACTAGACAGCTTTCTTCCAGGAGTTTACTTCTATGAAATTAGTGTCCATGTCTGCAGTGGACAGCAGGAGAGAGTTCTCCTTGGTTTTTACTTAGTTAGTTTTTAGCTAGCTGAGGCAGTGAAGTTCCCTGGGCTGTGGCTTTTCTTTTTCTTGGCACTGATCAGCCCTTCTCTGGGCTGAAAACACAGAAAACACTGGGAGCTCACACCTGTGTCCCACCGGGGCCAGCACGTGGCATTTTCCAGCAGGAGGGACTGAGAGAGACTGAGGCAGCTGAGCTACACCCCATGACAAGGACTTTCTGAATTTGCCATCTCTTCAGAACAGTGAGAGGTTTTATTATTTAACTTTATTCATTTTTTTCAAGCCTATGAGTACATTTCTTGTAAAATAAATAGGTTTTTTTCTACTTTTCTGTAAGGAGATTTATCTCCAGAACAAGTGGGAAGAAGGGCCTCTGAATTTTATCCTTTAGGGAATCATCCCTTTGGAAGTTCCCTTCCAAATGTGTCCCAAACCAGGACACCTGCTGTCTTCCTTTGTCTTCTTTCTATTTCTTTATATTTTATACTTATTGGGAATTTGAGCTCTTTTTGACACCGTGGTTGTTAAAACAGTGGCATAAATATTAATTAACATTATTCATTCCAATTTTTGCTGTTTTGGGGGATAATCCATTAAAGAAGGAGTCAAGTTATATTTCTTTGCTAGAGCAGGTAACTAGGTGATAGTGTCCTATCTATTTCCATTTTATTATCAGGTTTCAATGCTATTATTTTTTTAACCCAAATGCTGCAAAGAAAAGTATAATTTCATTAGTGTTAGTTTTCCAGTACCCTTTCATATTTTGGCAAGAGAGAAAATGGCAGTAATAGATCATATTTTTTCTGTGCATTATATTATAAGCATGGGTAAATTAATGGTTTAAATATTCCTAAAAAAAAAAAAGTAAATATATTTTTTCTCTAATTGAGAAAACAATACTTCATGTATATCAGTCAGCATGTGTGGAAACTGGTTTTAATTAAGACACAGAGCAAAGTCTTGAAGTAAGTGTAGCAGCCAAGCCTGGGAAGCAGCTGTAACAGAGAAATCTATATCTTTTAAAGGATTTAGATCTGCTGCACAGTTTGGTTGGCATGTGGCAAATTAAATTTAATGTTAATTCATGTAAATTTATTAGCCTCTTTCTTTAGAGTCCCCCATGTTTTCATTGTACATTGTGTTTCAGTACAGATGATAATAAACTCATACAGATGCCACCAGCCATCAGTCCAACATTAATTACTGACTTGCTCAGAAAGTATTTACAGCCAGATCTGGGACTGGCTGTGCAGAGCTGGCAGTGCTGTTACCATCACCTGGAAAAACAGAGAGCTGTTCAGCAAATGCTGCTTCAAATGTCTGAGAGAGGGACAGAGGGGAAGGAAAAGGAGCGAGTAGGGAAGGTGAGAAAGTCACTTTGGAGGCGTTCTCTGGAATTTGAATTACCAACTCTAAACTGCAAAGTTGACAAATGTTATCTCTGGACTCAAAACTTGCATTCCAAATGCAAATAGGGCCCAGAAAAGGTCTGAGATTTTAAAAATCTATTTTGTGATGTCAGCTCAGAGTCATTTGTATTAACCTACCACATCAGATCCCAGTGGGAAGAGCAAATATAAATATTTATGGTTAGGATGCAGGTGAGAAAAGCAGAAGGTAGGAAGGATAAAAGCATCTAACATACGACAAAGCTGCCCCTGGCTTAGGACTGTGGAACAAATGACTAATGGCTTGTGTTTTCAGAGGACACTAGCAGAGAGACAGCATATTTTATAAAGCTGTTGATGAGATCATAATTTTATGGGCACCTCAACAATGGAACAGGCAAATCTGCTCAAATAGAAATTTGAGCTCCAGGCTGCGCATAGCCTGAGGGTATTCAAATATAAAAGAGCTTTTGAAGCAGCCAGAAGTCTGTACAATGTGTTAGATGAGGCCCTTTTACATCCTTCTCATTAAGTTGGAGTGAGGTAATTAAGAATTGTTATTTTAAAAAATTATTTTTCTATACATTATCCAGACCACAAAGAAACATCATTATTATATACAGTAACTCTCTCCATACATATATATATATATCTATATGAACTACAGAAATGAGATGACCATGTCTATCCCCATTTTGTCAGTGAAGATGGTTACCTTGCAGAGCAAGGAAAGAGCAGAATAAAACACTTAGGTCATTAAACCATGCAATTTCCCTTCAGTGCATTAAATGGCAATTGAAATGTTGCATTTCAACATCTTCATTCATAACTTAATGGACATTAGTCCACATCATGAAAATATATTTTATCTCAAATTTTATTGTTGGCTTACTCTATTTTCTCAGTAGAAGAAAACATAGGTTAGAAAAATATAAACAAATAACTCTAATGCAGGAGCCTGACTGTATTTGTATTAGGAAATGCAAAAATCTGTCCTACATTTGTGTTTCTGGAGATGTCTTTTGCTTGGACAGATTTTCTATCCTTATATTGAATGCATCAGACTGACAATAGATATACTTTTAAACTTGTTCATTGTTTTTATGCAAAAAATCACCTGGAATTTTCCTATACTTCAATTGCAATATTAAGTAAAGTTATTCTCACATCCATGTGTACTAAGTGATCATGGCATCAATAAGATTGATTTGTAAAATACAACATTCCCTGCTGTTTCCCTCATGAAAGAATAAGGTTAAGAAAAAGAATGGAGGAAACTGGGAGAGTAAGGAATGCAATGGTCTGTTAAAAAAACCTCAAGATATTATCAATCCCCATGTCTGCCTAATTAGTCATAACATCTGCCAAATTTCTATTTTCAAGTAAGCAGCATGTATAATGTTGAAATGACAATGACAATGCTGAAAGTGTTTAAATTGTATATTTAAAAAAAACAAAACAAAAACAAACCAACAAACAAACCACACTGAAATCTGTTATTTTATCACTTTCTGCTTCATAAAAAGCTGAAGAACGTTATGTCACTTTCTCTTGCTGTTGCACATATCCCACAGCTGTCACAGTGTAGAATGGTGCCCTTCTGCTCCTTGTGATACACAAAGGTGGAAATACCTTTGGACCTGGTGAATTAAACTCAACTTGAATGCAGTCATAAAGGATTTGCCATTTCCTTTTGGAAAGAGAAGCTGTACAGACAAGGTAACTCTATTTCAAAATGATAACTGAAAACATCTCAAGCTTTCCTCTTCTTCCAGTAGGAATAAAGTCCAGAAATCTGCAGCCATACCTGTCTTGAGAAACACAGCAGATCACAAAGGTTTAAATATGCCACAAATATGTGTAAATATTCACAAATATGCCACAAAACTTCCTCAGAATTACAACTCCACTTTATTTTCCTCTCTCATTGGAGAGTAACAGGATTCCCAACTGGTCCTCCAGCCTGGTGTCCTAACCAGAGAGCCACTGGCTTTTTTCAGCTATATTATATTTTTTCTCTTTAGAACCTTCACCTTTGACATGATCCAGTCTTAAAGTTATTAGAAATGCTTCTGCTCAAATTACCATACAGCAATGTCAATAGTATGGGTTTTATTTCATAGTAAATATGAGAGTGAGAGGGAGAGGGAGAGAGAGAAGAAAAAAGAGCAAGAAATAGAAAACAATTTCTGTAATTTATCAAATTTTTGGTTTTCCGTGTTACTTCCGGGTAGGGACGTTACTTTTGGTTTTCATTTAACACAAATTGCTGTCTAATTTGACTGTGGTAAAGCTGCTCTTTGCCACATACCACAGTTTTACACCTAGAGCTCTTTCTGTAATCGAGATTTCTCTCTGCTGCATTCATTTCAGCTGATACATCAATTAATGCTGGGATTAATTTTCAGCTGTGCAGTCTGAAAGCAAAGTACTGAGGGTTTATGTTCAGATTTATACTGGCAGAGTTCAGCGTTCTACTTTCACCTTTCACATTCTGAAAAAAAATTAGGACAACCCTCCTGGCATGGAGCTGCATCTGCAGGAGTTGCAGGAGCTACAGCCTCATTGCTACCTTAGGTGTAATCTTGGATGAAGTTTGGGTGTCTGGGGAGAGGGAGTGAATTAAGACTAAACATCCAGCTCATAAAACTTTTGAGGCAGTGCTTAAGCTACAATTCTTATTTGTAACATCTGATTGATTTTATATAACTATGTCAAACACAGCTGATTTGTAAGGGAAGACTTGAGTGGTTTCTCCTAATATTTTCAACCAAGTTACAATGACTTTAATGAAACAGACATTTACCTTATATCTGGACAAATTTAAATTATAAATATTTCTATTCCTCATTTCTAATTAGAACATTTAGCTGATTTCAGGTGCTTTTAATGATCATTCTATGGAACATGACAAATCTCTAAATTTTCTTTGAATTTAATATTTGAAGGGTTTTTGAGAGTGATATGAGTTTGCCTCCTTAAGGCAGCAGGATTAGAACAATAAGTAAAGGTTCTTAGGGGTTTTGTTTGATGTTTGTTTGGGTTTTCTTCTGTTAGTTGTTCTTTAGTGGAATTTCTTGTAGCATGGAATGCAATGATACCTCCATCTTTCGTACATTATAAAAAGTAGAATAAAAAAACCCGGGATGTAGAATAGGCCAAAACATTAAAGATAATTTCAAATTTTATACTTTTATAATTAGCAGCAAAAACGGTCTTGAACATAAACTCAAGTTTCCTACATATAGCTCTGAGGCAAATCTGGAATTTTCAGTTGCATCCATCTCATTAAGAAATGAATCTAGCCAGCCTCATTTTCAGGAGGGATGTTATCAGCTCCACTCTTTATGCACTTTGATATCTACTTCTCCCAAGCAGATCAGGTTTCAGCAGAATTTGGAGCAATTGTGCAGCCTGACCTTATCTCGCTCTTCAGACACCCTGTGCATTTGAATAGGGATTTCTGGCGTGCACAAATAGGTAGAGCAGCAGGAGATTTGCAGAGAACTTCAGACTCATTTAACAGCCACTGCAGCAGATATCTAAGATCACTTCACATGCCTGAGCAATAGTATTGACTCACTATAGCCTTATATTCCCTCTCCCCTCACTTTACACTGTTACAGTCCAGTTTTTAAAGTTACTAGGAATACCTCTGGCCCGAATTAAGATGCAAACAAGACCATGTGCTAAAGTCAATAGTATGGATTTTATTTGATAGTAAATACATGTGAGAGAGAGAGAGAGAGAGAGAGAGAGAGAGAAAGGAAGAAAGAAAGAGAAATAAATAGAAGACAGATGGGGGGCAGAAAGAGAGTGACAGAGACAGAATAAAGAAAATATCACCACTCCATGGATCCCACCACTGTCCCAATGATCCTCTCCTGCTGGTGTGCTTGTTGGTGAGTATCTCCCCAGAAGCTCAGGATGGGTTAATGCACACTCAGGCCAGGTGGGAATGCCCAGGTACCTCCCCTGGGCTGGGGGCAGTTTGGCACAGGCTCTTGCAGCAGCCTCTGCTGCATCTCTTTACATCATGTGCAAAGCCTCTGGGGAGTGTTTTGGGGGGTCTTTGATGGATTGAAGTTACATCATGAACCCAAAACCTCCTCCTCCCACTCCTGGGGGTTTGTCTGTGCAAACCTGGCCTCTGTGGGCTGTGGTCTCCTGCACCCCAAATCAGCCAGGGATGATTCTCTGCTGTGTTTGGCTCTCTTGTTGGATGCATTCCTTTCCCTCAGCTTTGTTTGCTTCTCCCTAGACCTGAGTTGATCAAACAATAGTGTCACCTTTATCTTATGTAGGTGATTTAACTCACAGTGCAAAGTTCCAGCCAGGCCAAGTTCCAGTTCCAGCTGCAGTTCAAGTTCTCCTGTGGTTGAGGCTTCTTTATACAGTTTTTGCTCTAATGGTCAAAACTCCTACATAACAATATCTGAGGCATGAACCATTTCTTTCCCTGATCTACACTCAGATTTTTAAGTCAATAGGGAGAATAATTGTTCCCTACTGAGGATGATGCAGACACCAATAAGTTTAAAATTAATTGTTCCTAGATTCTTTGCCAGTGTGCCATTATCTTGTTGCTGTTTGGAATTCTTGATTATTTTCATCATGGCCAAATTAATTGCTTAAAGATAAGGTGATATAAAATGCACAGTGTTTGATGTTTGGTAAAAATTATGACCAGCAGCAAAGGTGTTCAGTTATCTTTGTGTTTTGATAGCGTGTTAATTATGGATATAAATATAATCTTCAAGTGAGCTTTAGGCTTCTTTTTAGCATTTAAATGTTATCTGTTTCAAAATGCTGTGTTGGAATGGCATTGAACAAAATTTGTCCCCTTGTACTTGGTGCTGGAACCAATATTGAAGGGAAGCGAGTTGCAAGGATGTAAGAAGATTGATGCTTTCCTTTGAGGTTTGGGACACCTAAATTTTAGAAGACAGTACAGAAAAATTTCCAGACCTCTCATGTCTATTGCATTCTTCTGAGATATGGTTTGATTACAACATGTGATAGGGAGATGACACTGGCTGCAAACAAGCCAAGCAAGCACACACTAGAGAAATCTCCCAAATAATTTCTCTGTGGGACTCCCACAAGGCTTCAGAATAAAAATCAGTCTCTGACTGTAAACTTGACCAAAAATATATCTTTTGAGATCACAGAGACAGTTAAAATTATCATGAGACCCATCCTCTCTTCTTCCTTGTGATTCCCCTACTGACATCATGTTTATGTTTCTGAGGTGGAACATTTCTTACCATAGCAGTGTCTTTTGGTAGCCTGGTAAGCAATAAAATAACTCTGCTGTTGTTTGGAATGAAAAAGGAAGAGATTTTAAAAGAGCAGATATGCTGCCAAAACACAAGTATCAGAATTTCAAAAAGTGAATACAGTAAGAAATAAATACTCCAATATAAATGCACCTGAAATGCAATCTATTAGACAAGCTCTCTGTTAAAAAAAAAGTCTACCTAAATGAAATTGCATTCTGAAAACTTCTTTAAACAGATGTTCACCAATATATCAATAGCTAATGTTGTGATAACTCTCAAAAGAAATAATATTGCAGTCTTGATTCAAATTCAATTTATCTACATGTGAACTCTTGAACTGTTTACCTATATAGAAAAAAATGACCTACACTTATTCAAATTCTTTTTTATAGATGTAACATCAAGGAATAGATGTACTTTTGCTATTAGAAAAACACCCAGTTATTGATTTTTTTACTGCTCTTATTTATTTTGACTTCATAGTCCTCAGATACAAGATGCAGGATATACAACTCTTCTGTGCTAGTACTCTATTCAGAATGCAAAAATGACCTGATAGCTGCTTTTTCTAGTGAAAGTTACCAAATTCAATATAAGGGTATGAGGTACTGATATGAAAGTGAAAATTTTAAGACTTTGCATTCTTGAAGAAACCTTTATTTTAAGTTTTGTCTGAAACAAGACAGCATAAGAAACCAAATCTGATAGCCACAGCTGTGCCTTGCCGTTTGTATGCAGTAATGGATCTTGAAGAACAATGGGAAAAAAAAACAAAATCACAAGATCTAGAGTTAGGAAACCGCACAAAAGACTAGTCTTAAATTTACAGCATATAAATATTCCACTCAAACTGACTTCAAATGTATACATTAAGATTGCTGTGAGCTGAGTTCACATTTTTTAATTACTACTTGAAATACAGCTCCAAATATTTTACCGACTCCTCCCAAAAAGAAGAAAAAAGGAGTAGGTAGGGAATGGAAAGAGTATTACACCTGCATGCTGTTGGTGCAGGTGTATCCTGCTTCACCCACCATCTGTACTGCAATATTCTAATAGTCACAGGCTCTTAGCTCTTCTAGGGTAAGCATCTTATTCCATTACACTACTCTTCTGGGAATACACTTCTCTAATCTGTAAAAAAAAAAAAAAAATTCAAATCTCATTAGCTATAGGCAAGCACCTCCTTAGTTCAGGTAGGTAAATGTTTTCAATCTTTGGAAAATCCTGCTAGATGAATCAACATTGAGATAATTTAATTTTTTTTTTCTTTTTAAAAGATGAGTGAATATTTCAGGTAACATAATAAGTAGACTACACAATAGACCAACAGGATGATCTTCCTGGTGCCATAAAATCATCAGGCCATCTCAAGACTCAGCCACTATACTGATATAAGAAAAGGTCTCACTAACACCCCAAATATCAGCCACCCTAGGCACAATCAAATCAGAGCTCAGAAGGCAGCTGTCAGTCTAAAAGCTTAACAGAACAAGATGGGGAAAACGTCCCAGTGGTTTTTATCCCTCCCAGAGAATATTCTTCCTACTTTCCATAATGAGCCAAATGATGATCCTTGGAGCTGTGATCAGGAGTTGGGAAGATTCCTTTGTACAAAAGCATTTCTGGCTTTAAATCTCCTTTCAGCTGTAACACTCAGTGAATCTGTCATACTGTACAAATTCAAAGTAACACAGAAACCAAACACTAAAGATTCTTGCTTTAAAACTCCTTATGTATTTACCACTCAAACATTTTAAGTGGGGACTCTGCAAGGAAATTTACAAAGCCTAATAGTATCAAACAATTTTTGTACTGTGTTTAGAAAATGAATGAAAAAAGCCTCAGTTACTGGAATGCTACAAATTGTAAGAATAGGCAAATAGTATATTTAATAAGCTGCTCTTATCTAAACATGGCAATGGAAATTGAAGGTCACGCAACATGAGTGTTTTGGAAAGTAATGACTTGAGAAAAAGGATGAAATGTTGCAAGAAAAAAAAATAACATTAGTTCCACATACAGTGCAGTGCTCACAAGCAGTAAGGCAGTCCATGTATTTCCAACTCAAATTACAATGCTGCTGTTTCAGACTTCATCTTAAAACATTCACACCCTGGATAGATGAACTCCCAGCCTTGGACAAATGCATGGTGCTTTATTTTTGAGCTCTCTTGCTTTATGCACACTGCCTAAAGTCGTTTATACCTGGATTTAAATTTAACTTCAACATTAATATATCTTGTGCTATTTTGTCCTGTCTTGTCTAATGTAATCAACAGCGTGGGTCTTTTATCATTGTCACTTTGTCTTCAGCATGCAGGAGCTGCTCAACAAACAGGCTTCTGGAAACTTGCTTATTGTGTATCACCTCTGACTCTAGTTTCTCATAAAGCAGAGAGACAGTATAAATTTACAATTTTTTTTTATTTATATATTTATCACCAAAATAGTCAAAATCCCCATTGTATTCATACTGCAATTTCCACACCTTCTGTGATTTACAGATTGAGATAAGCTCAATGAATGACTCTTAAGAGAGGTAACTAACACAAACATTTCTGTTCATGTTGGATAATGATTCTATTGCTATATCAATCATCTATTGAAAGTTTATACCCAAATATTATGGCACACTGTCATCACCATAGAATATTAGAATAGAATCAGTTCCTTAGAATATGGACAAAAAAATACACTAACAATGCATATCACATTTCAAAGTCACCACTTAAATATTTTGAGTAAAACCCTGAACCCACTTAAAGTCAACAGCAAAACCCCCACTGACAAGAAGTCAGATCCTGTCCTTTATTGCTGCCTATATCCATTTTTGTTAGCCCATATGACAAATTATTAATAAAAGCACAGGATATTACTTAGTCTCAGCAGAGATGGTAAGAACCAGAAAAGAAGCTTTTCAAATACATTATACATGAATCAAGCTGTTATCTTTCTAACAATTTGTTCAATGAGTTGGCATTCAACCAGATAGAGAGATGGTCAAATACTGCAAAAGACTATTCTTGAATAATTTATTTAATGAATAACAGCTACTTTGGGAGGATAATGTATTCTGTGAGTATATTTAGCAGTTTACAGCCAAAAGTGTTTTATCCAACATTAATTACTGTTGTTTTGTTTTGGGGAAGCATAGAAGCACTGTAAGGTTTTGTTTGTTTTGCTTTGATCTGCTATCACTGCACAGTTGCCAGCACTCGTGCTAGAATACACAAATAACAGCCACCTGACTTTTGTTAAATTTGGTTTCACATTGCTTCAGCATGTAGGATTTGTTAACTTTCATCTAGTGAATTGAAGTGACATTTTAACAGTCTGTGTATCACCTATTCAAGCAGTACGTTTTATGAGACTTAAAGAAAAAAACAAAACAAAACAAAACTAGGAAAAGGACTCTAGCTTCCAAACAGCTTGAATTTATAAAATATTGCCATGTTCATGCTTTCTTCAACAGCTGTCTATTAAGTCCATATTATGATTTTCTAGAAACATTGATTTTTTTCTTGAACTGCATTAGCTAATTTACATAAACAGCTGTTTTGCTCTATTTCCAAACCTAGGATAATTTTATTCTTCACACAAAGGCATGGAAATAAGCTGTGTGCAGTTTTAAGCACTGTTTCCTCCCTTAGAGAAAATGTAAACAAATATTCACATCTCTGAGTCAGTCTGTGCTGTTGGTAGCTCCTTATTATTATGGTATCCATGCCCTTGAGATCTCTTCTCCACTGGGCAGAGGCAAGAATGTTGTGATTCCCATAACTGAGATGTACCCCAAGATATTCATTCCAGCCTTCTTGATCCTCATTACGTTAGCCTTAATGCACTTAGCTTCTTGCACAATGACTGTAACACATTGTGCAAATACTACTCTCAAAACACAAAGACTCCATCAAAACCATGAGGAAACTGCAGGGAAATGTGAAAAAGAAAAATAAAAGAGGAGTCTATATGGTTTGTAGTTCTGGTGTTTTTAGAGTAATTTGTGTATAGCAGCAGGATAACCATGTGTAATGAGGTACTGGCATAACTTCTGTCACATTTTATATATGCAATACTTTCCAGGCTGAGGGAATGCATCATATCCACTGGGCTCAGACTGGGAATATAATAATATAGTATGTGCCTAGTGAGGATCCTTATGGGTACATCAGCACTGGCCACAAAGAATACTACATTTTAATAAAAGATAATGTGTGATTTGGAAACAGGACCTCTCACTGTATCAGTAAGAAGTTTAGTCTACTGTGGAGTGTCTCCACATCAGCAAGCCCACGCGGAGGACCAGTGTCAATCTCACAGGTGCTGTCCCTGTCCCACCTGGGTGTGCAGCCACTTACTCTGTGCTGGGCAGAGGGAAATACAGGAGCTGCTGGCTTCCCTCACTAGAAGGTTTCCTCATCCAGCTGTTCTCTAAATGAAGCACAGAATCACAGCCCATCACTCCATCCCTACACCCTCCCTGCTGTGGAAGATGATCCATCTTCCCTCTGCTCCTGGCAGGCAAGTTGTGGTTTCAGCTGTGACGTTCAGCACCACTGGGCATCTGCAGCATGAACCTGGGAGGGAGCAGAGGAAGAAAACCATCAGCAAGGCACGAGCTTAGACGGTGTCTCAC
>JAODHZ010002115.1:8260766-8272676 GCA_027576135.1 Cossypha dichroa
GAAGCTGTGGCTGCCCCTGGATCCCTGGAAGTGTCCAAGGCCAGGTTGAATGGGGCTTGGAGCAACCTGGGATAGTGGAAGGTGCCTCTGCCCATGGCAGGGGTGATCTTTAAAATCCCTCCCATCCCTAATAATTCTATGATTCCATGATTTTTCTCAGGATAAACACATATGCACACAAAAAAGTTGCATTACACTATGCAAAACAAATTTCTTAGCTCCTTATTGGGAGAAATTTATTTTATTCAAGACACCTCCCTTCTGCATGGTTTCAGCTTTGGAAGGTAAGCAGGTTTTGATGAGTTAATTATAAAACTCCTGTTAAAGAAGTGTGAGACCAAATCTTGTTCTTAGATGTGCTACTCCCTTGGTTTCAGCTGAGTGATTTCAATAGGAAATCCAGTCATGCAGGTGTAATCATGGAAAAGAAAAGCACAGCCTAAGGGTTCAGCAGTCCTAAAATATCCTTTAAAATGATGATCCTTTAAAATGGTAAAAAAACCCCAAAACCAGTAAACCTGGCAACCTAACTTTTCCTGTTTGCTCTTGTGTGTTTGGGATAAATTCAAGTGTTTGATCACAAATACATCTAAAATGAAAATAAAACTAAACCTGCTATTTTACTTTATTTCATTTTGGTGTCAAAATTTGTGGGTTAGAGGGATTTCTTTTATGGAATAATCGCTTACATGGCAGAGCTCTGCAAAACACCGAGACCTGGCAGTTTGATCCATGAATTTCCTGAGCTGAAAAGCTTCCCTGTGGAATAAGATCAGGACAGAACAGCATGACATTACACAACTGTCGTGCAGAGTTAAATAAACAGTGTGGGGATTAAATGCCATTTCTCAGATAGGACTAAGCTGTAATGGTTCTGGCTGCTTTCATGTAGGGTTTTTTATGAGTTGTTGGATGGAGAGCCCAGCTGACAAGGACAAGTTTCCTGCTCCATCCCTTTTCCTATTCAGCTGCTTTGGCTGAGGGAGTCTGCAGGGCTCTGCTGGGGCAGAATTATGGAGCTGACACTTTCTTGGCTCCATGTCCCTGCAGAGGGAAGGAAAAAACAAATCAGGAGTTCTGCGCCAAGACTTTGCAATCTTGTCACATCCCCCTGGCACTTCTGCCAAGGGTGACAGGGAGGAGAGGGGTGAATGGAGGCACCAAGGAAGGCAGGCAGTGCCTGTCTCCTCCAAGGGCTCACCCAGGCTCTGTGAGCTCCATGCCCAAGCTGGAGAAACTGTGAAAAGCCCTGAATACAGCCCCCAAAGATGAGGGGAGGGAAAGGGCAGGTCAGCTCCTCACACTGGCTACAACACTGGGTCCCTAGAATGTCCCCAGAAAATAAAGTGACACTTTGAGCTCAGAGAGGCACAGGGATTGCCTCTACCTCAGAAGATCTTTGCCCTGTTTTTTTTAGGGTGTTTGGTAGAGCTGGCTGGCAAGGGTCAATATTTCCTTCCAGCAATATCTGCCTGCAGTGAACTTAGAATGCAACTGGGTGAAGCAAGCCTGGAATCTCCAATTTGTTCTTTCAGTGCTCAAATTGAAATTCTGCTTTGAGGGAACCCGTCCTGAAGGAAAACTCTTCCGTGGCTGATGTGCAGACTTGTACAAGGGAAGAATTAAAGTGTTGCTTTTCTTCTCCAAGTACACAAAAATGTCCATAGGGAGTTTTCTATGGAAAATAGCAGTAAGTGAACTCTAGGGAGTTAAATGCTGAATTCAATGGGCCAGCATATGCAATGAAAACCAGAGTTTTCATCAAGACATTAGATGTGGTGGGACTTGAGCCCTCTTCTCCATTTGTCAACCAATTTGGGACCATTCTGAATCAGAGTGAGGAGAGTCACATGAGGAATTTGTTAAATGGCTCAAAACTGTTGACATGGCTACAGAAATAAGAAGGCTGGTTGGATTTCAGAAGGATTAAATCCTACTTATTTATCTCCTGCCTCCCCAGGAAGGAAACATTTTGGTTCTGTTGCCTTCTCTTGCTCACTCACATGTCTACTCTTTACTGCAAGGACCTTCCTGTTACTTTTGGGTGTAGCTTAGTACCCACCACACAAAGTACCTCAATCTTTCTCTTTTAGAATATAATTGCCCCTTGACTAGGACATTCCTTTACTCTCAGACTGGTGTGGGGTTTCTCAACATAACAGGCAAGATTTTACCCCCTTGGAAGAGAAGGACAAGGACAGGACAGGCTTTTCCACTCAGAGAAGTAGGAGCAGGAGATGAAAGCAGAAATACAGACCCAAGATGAATCCTAAATATGTGGGTGGCTTCTCTCCTTGTCATGGGCGTGGTGATTGTTACTGTGGGTGGCCACACTTAAGCAATGATCACTAACACAAAAGTCCTGGCTCTGCCTTCAGCAGTGGCTGCTTTCCTACCCACTTCATCCTAAACAAGTCCTCTTGTCACTTCTGGTTGCCTTTATTTCTGCTGGAGCTGGAAATACACATATGGGATTCCATCACATCCACTGGGAACGTTCTGGGGGTCAGGGTATAGCTGAAGGCAATTCAGGTACTCAAAGGATGGTCCAGTCACATGAAAATAACTCCACACATATGTTTTCTCAGGGTGACTCCTTCCTCTTCTCTCTCTGCTCTGGTTTGAATAAGGAAAACTTGCTGAACAGGCACCCCAGGGGGCTGATGTATTCCACAACCAACGCAAAGCAATGCCAGCATCTTCCCAACAAATGCTTTTTCCTGCACATGCAGCTCTTTCTTCCAGCAACTGGTTGCAAATAGGCTTTATTGCTCAATGGCTGGCTCAAGTAGACATTTAACAGGCTTTAATTCTTCATCAGGCTTCAGATTTTCCACCCAGGAAATCTTCCTCCTTTTTATCACCTCTCTTTTCTTTCCCTTTGTTAAAAGCAGGACATGACAGCCTGCAGGGTGATGTCTATTGTTGTGAGTTGAAAGATCTAGCACACTCCAGAGTCTGAGAGCATGAATGAATTATTAACATCCTTCCCCACTGCTATGGGTAATGTATGCAGCACTTGAAAAGCCTTTTCTTCCCCCTTAAAGCAGTGTAGATGTTTAGCAGCTATTCAAGACAGCCTGGCAGATGCTGTGTTAATATAGCTCAACCAGGGCTTGACAGGGGTGAGTTTGGGATCCTTCTCGTTGAACAGGAGAAGGACCTGGCCCAGGAGCAGAAGCAGCAGCATTGCAGCTGTAATTAAACAGCTTTGTCCCAATAGCTGTGCTAATTAGAGTGAGGGGAGGAAGGGTTGCACTACCCAGTTTTCAACTGGGCTGCTGCTGCCTAACTTCCCTCAGATGAGCAGGTTAACCAAGCACAGTCACCTGTAGATTACCCTGTGGTCAAAGTGCTAATTTACAGAATCACAGAATCGTGGGATGGTTTGGGTTGGAAGGGACCTTAAAAATCATCTCATTCCATGGCAGGGACACCTTCCACTATCCCAGGTTGCTCCAAATAACCATCCAACCCGGCCTTGGACACTTCCAGGGGTGTGGCAGCCTGTTCTTCTCTGGACAACCTGTGCCAGGGCCTCTCCACCCTCTTAGCAAAGAACTTCTTCCTCATATCTAATATAAATCTACTCTTCTTCAGCTTAAAGCCATTCCCTCTTGTCCAGTCATCACATGCTGCTGTGAAAAGTCCCTCTCCTGCCTTCTTGTAGGCCTCCTTTAGGTACTGGAAGGCTAATTAGCTCCCAAAAATGTTTTGCATCATTCCCCAGTTTTATCTGCCCCTCTCCACTGAGTTTATGGAGTCTCATTGTCACAGCCTGTCCCCTCCTCCTCACTAACCCTCCTGCACCACATCCCCAGCTCCTGCTCTGCTCCAGCTGTGGTTGGAGCATCCATCCCTGTGATGCTCCTCTGCTGAGCACCCCTGCCTGTGGGGATGTGATTCCCTGTGATTCCAGGGAGTCCTTCCTGGAAACAGTGGGATAAAAGTCACCAGACTCAGTGTTAGGTCGGTGGATGTCCCTTCCATCAGGCTGCCAAGCACACCTGGAAGGTTGTCACGCCTCACTCGGTGAGGACAGAGGATTCCAAACACACTTAGAACACTTTTTAGCACATTTTGGAACCAAAACATGGCAATTGTCTCATACATCAAGAAAGGAAAAGGTTGAAAAGTTTGTATTGCAAGGGGTGAACACAAGTGTTATCCTATAGGTAGCAAAAGAAAATGCTGGACCTGGCAGTGCTACTCTGCAGCTGAAATTCTTTTTTGTGGCAAAAGTACCTGTTGTTTTTTCACGGCATTGGTTCACCCTTTATTTATTTATTTTTTAAACAATTATTTGTCTTGTTGTAATGAATTTGGGGAAAAAAAATCAAATTTGTATTCCTTGTACAAAAGCATCTAATGCATTATGACATTATTCAATATCTGTAAGCTTTAAAGCTTTTCAGTAACCTAACAGCAGGCATCAATTATTATCTTTAGTAGCACAATTACTTTTGGTTTTTTAGAAACTTCTGGCAATACTCAACTTACAGTAAGCAATTTTTTCACTTTAAATATACTTTCAAATTTATTGGCTCAATACCTTCCGTTCAAATGGAATCTAAAGATTTCAAGTAGAAAATATTATTCAGAGGCTTTTTAGATATTCCAGAGTAACATTATTTTAAATGAGCTCTTGGGAAATATTCATTATGATGCAGCCTTCAATAATAGCAATTTATGGTCTTTTTTTTTTTTTCGTCATAGGCTCCTGTCTCTTTCAATGTGCTGATTAAATATAGAAGGTACTAAGTGGTTTGCAAAGTATTGTATTTTTAATGAAAATAATCTGGAATAGTCAAGTAGAAATAGTTTTGAACAGTCTTGAATTTTTCATGTAGAAAAAATAAAGGATGACAAGCTAAATACCATTTTAAATAGTATTTTTGAGTTTTAACTCCCTTTGTCTTAGTCACTGGTGTCCCACTCTTGTTTCCAAGGCATACATTAAACTAGGATATTCTGATTTTTATCATTAAAAGGAACATAAAACATTAAATGTAACATGTTTCCATCACAATCCCCAGACTAAAAGTGTATTTTTGAAAGAAATTAGAAAAATTGATCTTAGAAAGATTATTTCGTGATATAACACATTTCTTTTGATAATACAGATCTATATATATTGATATAAAATAAGCTCTCTTTTGGTGAATAAATAAACTGCAGTTACCCATGAAAGAATAATTTAGAACAAAGATGGAAAAGTGATTAACTTTTTGTATTTTCACAGATAACTTGTTTATGAGCAAATCTAACCAAATAAAGAGCAAAGCCTCAGAAAGGGGGAAATTACAGAGGAATTGACTAGAGAGAGGCAAAATAATTGAAATCACCTTAAATGTAACTATTTTATTTAGTCCTCTGAGTTATATGTGCATCTCATGTTCACAAATATTCAGCCTAAATGATTTTGATATTTGACACAAGAAACCATTACAATCTTGTTTCACAAAAGAATTTGAAATAAATAACTTCAAAGCAATGCCTGTCAAATTTCCTTTCTCCCCCAAGCCTGAAGTGCCAATAATGTCATTACAAGTTGTAGAAGCAGTGATCTGCCCTATGGACAGAAAGGATGGAAGAATTTGAAAAGTTCCTCTTTTCTTGGTGCTAAATTATTGCTTCTTGTTTCCTTACAGAAGTTTATGGGATGAGAAAACATCTTGAGATAAAATGCAAGTTCTGAATTCAGATTTCTGATGAAAAAAGAGAGAGATTGGAGTAGTGCATTTCATAATGTAGAAATGATAGAACTCTTTAAAATGCTTTTATATTGAGAGTGTTTATATTAGCAATAATTAGGATACGTAAATTATTATTCCTTGATAATCACATAGGATTATTTATATTATTTATAAATATTCCTTTGGATACTTAATATGTTCTGGAGTCCATGAAAGAAGTGAGGGCTATATGGAATTCAGGAAATAAGTGTCTTGTTTACCATGTTCCTAAATTTAGCATGAAGTTTAGGGTCATATATTTTTTCTTATGTGACCCTGTGTTTCACGTCCTACATAGCAAGCATATGGAGTTTCACAACAGGGTTCTCCTCTTAGGATTTATCAAGAGTATGAACTGAATCATAAGTCACAAATATATCAAATTAATTTTGCAATTTTCAGGGACAAAAAGAGATTTTCATTTTAGTAATGGAAATAGATGGAAGAAGAAAAAATTAACAGAATCTGGTCATCAGAGTTTCTGATTAAACTTACCTTCTCTCTTGAGCTGGAACCCAACACCTCTCTTATTCTGGTTTTGTTAGCGACTAGTCTGATCTGTGCAAGAATAAGAAAATTGCAGAACTAAGGAATTCATACTTTTCAATGCACTATTTTATAAAAGTTTTAAATCTAAGTACTATAAAGTGCTGACTTTTCAAAACTAGTTTTTGTTCTGCTAATCCAATATCAAATTCCTAGTTTATTTAATGGAACCCTGATTTTAATCTTCATTACATGTTCAAAAGTATGAATGCAAACAGCTTCATCTTCCTAGTTAGTCTAATAGACATGTTTTGTTAATGATCAATAAATTTTTTAGATTGGAATCAACAATAGAAGAAAGTATTTATTTATCAGGCTGATACAGAAAGTAGTTTTCAAGGGTTTTTTCTGTGAATATCGAAAAATAACACAAGTTTAAAAAAAAATGGGAAAAGGAAGAAGAAAACCACAACACTCTATGGGATAGAGTGATATCCCAATAATAACAGTAAGAGAACATTCTTTCTATTATAAGCTGTACTAATGATGTGCATTCCAGTTTATAAAAGTATCTTCAAGTGGTGCTTGCAAGTTTCTTTTATCAAAGATGCTGGTCAATACTTTATAGCTTCTCTGAGCTTATTTGTTCTGATCAAAGTATGGAATATAAAAGATTAAAGTCTTCTACTAATTACATGCCTGAAGGCACATTAACAACGTAAGTGTCAAAGCTCTGCCGAAAATTCATTTCACATTTTTAATAAAAACTGATAGCAAGGTTTTGAATGCATCTAACTGGAAAAAAGTAATTTTTGTTTCAGCAGCTTCTTTATACGGAGAGTGTAGAAGCCCTGAAACCTCACAAACACAAGGGTATAAGCAATTTGTGCTCTGAAAACCGAGTCCTAGAAATCTTCCTATCAAACAATTCACAGGGAGTTTCTCCTTAATAGGTCTTGATGGTACAAAAAAGAACTCAGCACTGAAAACCAACACTAAATTTTTGACCAAAACCATCAATTTCAGAACTTCAAACAATCAAATATTCAAAATGCTGTATGGAACAAAACACAACTATTACCAATTTGAAATTTGTAGATTTTTTTCTCCCTTAAATCCCTCTCTTGAGTTTCTACAATGTTCTTATTGATATATATATTCTTTCCTTCTGTAGGACCCAGTAATTTCCTTAACTGCACCAAGTGAAAACATAAAATAAAAGCATTTTATAAAGATCCTGAAAACCTATGCAGTGTAATAGGTTCCTGTGGAACCTGGACATCTGAAGGTTAGCATACTGCAAAGATATTTTGCCTTTTGCCATAGCTCTTCTTTATTGTGATTGCCTATCAACTTGTGCTGTGTTTTTAGGGAATTAGGATTGTTGGACTTTGCCATCAATGGAAGGCAAGACTTGTGTCTCAAACTCAGCCTTGCCAGGGATACCAGCTCCAATTTCCCTCTGAGCATGGATCAAAGAAGCAGCCAAGGTGTAAGTCATGATGCAGCCTGTGATATTGCTGGTTGATCCAAGTGCACCACAGAAGGGGTCTATCTGCCAAAGACAATCCTGACAAATTAAGCCATATTAGAGAAGAGGTCACATAAAACCTACTAAAATTTCCACTTAGCTCTCTCTGAACTACACTTGTAGATAATTAAATGACTGGAGTAAATCTGACATTTAGAATCAGAAGTACAGTTCTTTTGGATACAAGGCAAGCCTTGATTTTCCTTGGTTATGAATGTTTTAGCAAGTTTTTTCATCAGTATTTGTTATCTGCATGTGAATGTATTACTCCCAAGTGACTTGAGATAATTTGCTTCTTTGACTTTAGCGAGACTCTATTCTAAACATATTAATGTTAGTTTCAGAGGTAATTGTGTGACCTCTAGAGATGACAATTTATGAGAGACCTATGAAAATCATCGAGAAAAAAAATTTGTAGGTTATGTTTTGTGTGCTTGCAACAGATGTCAGGCAAGACCTTAGAATTTCTCTTATATCACACAGAAGTATAAACTGCTTAATTAATTTGCTTTGTGAACATTCCTGACAAAAGCAAGAAAATTTAAAAAAAATTAAAGACAGAAATAAAAAGCTAGCAAGTTGTGCAATTATGTTAACTACTTTCAATTCTGTGATGATTTTCTGACCCATCTGCCCCTGTAATGAATCTCAACAACAGTTTAACAGTTTTTTAAAAGGATTTACTCTTTTGTTCTAGAGGGAAAATAAAACTATTTTCAGTTGTCTCTGCATCTTTAATTCTGAGAGATAGAACGAGAGAATGCAGAAAAGCAGTATGAGAAACAGCAGATGTTTTCTTATTTAAGAGTTATGTACTAAAAATGTCCCTTAAGGGAATTGCCAGCTCAACCAGTTTTGTCAAGCACTGTCACAGAGCCAAAGTGCACCTCAACATGTCTAATCAGCCTGCAGCCTAGGAAACTGAGAAAATCACTTTACACTTTCCTTCCACAAATCTCCTCAGATGTGACAAAACAAAGGGGTGGGGGATACAGAGTGGTGGGGGGTGGTGAAGCCACAACAAAAAAACCAAGATTATGACTTTCAGTCATCACACACACATGCTTTTGCTTCAGATATCTTAAGAAAATTTCTAAATAAATGTATTTCATATTGTAGAAAACCTTGAAAATGTCAAGCCTGGTAAAATTTTTGAAACATAAAATTTTATAGAAGAAACCATTTTGTAGCTTGCATGAAGAAAATTGCACATGTAACATTCCTTCCCATGCAACAACCAGAGGAGGAGCAGAGGGCCTAAGGACAGCATAGGCTCCCCTTTGACTACAAAAGAAAATAAAATCTAGATTCTGCTATATAGCTATAAAACAAAATGATAAATACCTGTCATGATGACCCAAGATGTCCCTATGGCTGATGTTTTACTAAGAGTGTGTCTCTAACTCACAGGTTAAAAAAAACCCACATAAATAACAGTTCAGCTTTCTTGAGCATTGCCAGGAGGTTTATCATCAACATTTTTCTTTTCCTGTTAGGTCAAACTGTGATATCAACACATATCATTCTATTTACTTCAAATGACAGAGACTAAGAAAAGCAGTAAATAGAAGTTGAGGTATTCAGGATCTAGAATATGTGTTTTCCTTCATCTGATTATGTGACTTTTTGACATTAAGGATGAGAATATTAAGGAAAGAATTCTCTGCCTAACCAAACACAGCTGAGGCATTGTTCCATGCTTCCCACACCACTGGCAGTGTGTTTACTCAAGTGACTCAAGGTGGCAGTGAGCAAGAGGCAGTCAGATCATCTGCCTTGCAGTGTGACATGGCCAGCATGGCATACAGTGCCATTGGCTGGCTAACACTCATCTCACATGAAAAATTGCTGGAAAATGACTAGGAAAATGCCAACTCTTGTATTTCTGGCAAAATATTTGTGAAGGGAGTGTTAATGAAGGAGGACACCATGAGGAAACAACAAGTAGACAGACTCATGGCACGAAACAAAGTTGATTTTAATGAAGGGCTGTAACTGAGGATCCCTGGTCAGGACAAGAAATAACATTGTCCTATGCAACTCTACATGATTTCTCAGGCAGGATAACTCCTCAACAGTACACTCTGCTCATGTCCCAATGCCGTGGTGTGATGTTCTGCAGCTTACTTTCTCCAGTTATCACAAAACATTTCACACTCACCAAGTTTTAAATGCATATTTCCATAGGAGTTACACATTGCAGTGATACATGACTTCAATAAGGCACAATTTCAGGTGAGTAAGTCACGTTTTTCTAAATGCTGTTGTAAATTCTTATTCTTTGTGTTTGTACAGTAAACAACACACCATGAAAGTCAACATATCTGGTAACACTGTACAAAAGAATTATTTGATCAACGGATTAAGCAGTTGGAGTTTCTAATGCAGTTGTAGCCTAGAATATAATTATTGATTTATACAGCAAAACACATTTCACAAAATATTCTAGCCAGCATTAAATTTTATATGTAAAACAAACAGGGATAGAAAATAGTAAGAGAAGTTACAGTACTGTTGTATAAGACAACTGGATTTTAAATTCTGTCCCGAGAAAAGATTTATCTGATATACCCATATATATTTTGAGCTATTCTGCTTAAAGAATTATTAATTTGCACTTTGCAGAAAAACAGAGTATTTGCATAATGCGACTAAGGGAGGGAAACTTGAGATAAAATTCAAGTATTTGGAAAATCTTTAATTATGTAATAGTTTGACTAAAATTCTTGTCTTGGTGTGGGCCAAGATTTTAAATGCTCTTGATTTAGACACAGGTTCAGGAAGGAGATAATTCAGTGAAAGAAATATTATCAAATTTTATGTCTTTCTAGTCCTAAATTCCTGGTTTCTGTAGAATGCAGGAAATACCAATTAAAAATATATATTCTAGTAAATTTTAAGGGGACAAAGTTTAAGTAATTTAGGGTTAGCCTTCAAGTTTCCAGTCTTCAATTCTATTTTAACTCAGTATTGTGAAGTCTTAATGAACCTCACAAAGTCTCTATCTTGCAACTGTAAAATGAAAAAATAATTAAATCCTTGTCTCTTTTTTTGTGGAGGTATCATGCTTGGGATAAAAAATGTGCTGACAATAACAACTCCATTAGGGTTTATTTGAGATAATAATTTTGCAACTAAAATGAGAAAATAAAGACAGCATCTTAGCACTAATAACTCAGAAGTTCAAGCCGCAGATTTCTCTGGCTATCCAAGCAAGTTTGGGGCAAAATATTATGAGGCAAGCTTTGAATTATGCTCTACACCTGTGTGAACTGCTGCACTGATATTTCTGCTAATTTATATAGTGCTAATGTTTTAGTTTTAGAACAAGAAGAGGGTTTTTTTATCAGTTATAACAATTATGGGCAGACTGCAAAAATAAAGAGGACTCTGACTGAATAGATGCATTTGCACATCTTAATTCTCCTGTTCTTCTTTTATTTAAAAACTGTTCATATAATTGCAGTTGGTTTTGGAATCACTGAAGTGAAATTACCACAGCAGCAGCAGTTTGCAAAGGCCCTGAAACCAACAAAAAGGTTTTTCTGCACATCTTAAAGCTCAAGGCGAGCAGTAGCAATAACAATCATATCTGCAAATTATCTGTTCAATCATCCTGCCTATCTGGTTTGGAAATAGCATCTCCATACAGAAGCTTCCCTGGAGGTTGTGCCTGCCCTGTATAATTTTAGACAAAATTAGACAAATCTCGAGTGTTATTTTGAACATGGGTCAGTAGGACAATGACTCATCTCGTTCAGCTGGCACTAGTTCATTAAGGCACATCAGCTGGGAAGGTATACAAGAAGTATCTGTTTTTTAAACATTAATAGCAGAGCTACATTATTCAAATAAGAGAAAAGTGATTAAAACCTGCCAGCTAAGTGGTTCACTGCAGCTATAAAATGCTCTGCAAGAACTCTCAGTATACTCTCAAACTGTTTATTTTAACTCAATTCCCCAGAAGATCCCTGGTGTCTGAATTTAAAGATTGCTCATGTTCTGTTGCATAGTTTGCCCTTTTCTTTAAAAAATGGTGCTGTAGAAACTGTAAACTCCTGGATGTCCAGGCTGTAATTGACTGCTGGCCATGCTGGCACCTTCTTCAAGATAACATGATGCTACACAAGCCAGGCTAAACTTCAAAATGAGTATATA
>JAODHZ010002115.1:8276196-8305438 GCA_027576135.1 Cossypha dichroa
CAAAAGCACAAGGAGCACTAAAATTTGATGCTGAAGTATGTTATTTCAGGAAATTTGCTCCCTCCACTACTGACAGGTCCTTCTGGAAGTCACCTGCATCTAGCTCTGTTTCTAATCTTAACACCATCTTTAATGTGCAGAAATCACTTGAGCTATCTGCCAAACCCATGCATTTCTCTCTATTCTAGTAAAAGTCATAAGAGAATTAAATACAGACAGGAAAGGAATTTGGGAGATGCTATGATTTACACTGATCACAGCTGAAAGTACCTTTGTTGGTCCGATGATTTCCTGCTTTGATCATTAATTTTCTGGCTGTCTTACTAAAAAAATCTATTCCTTACTGTGTGATATATGACTTGAAAAAAAAGTCTGAATTCAGACATCCTTTTGGCTCTGAACAGTTGAAACCCATAATATTTTGCTGCAGCTATTTGCTAATGAAAATGTGTCAGAGCTAAAATAGTTGGCAAAATGTACCTTTATTTTTCTGATCCTTGGTCTTGACTAAACTTCCTCAGAAAGTCCAACCCTATGAACTAAACTAATAACCTCCTGACTAGGAATCTCCCATCCTCTCTGGAACATGGCCTTTGGGTTTCAAACCTTTCATAGATTAAGAGTGGGATTGCACAGATCTGCCTCTAAATCTTGCTTGTCTCACCTGTCACTTATTGCACAATATAGATTGCTGTGCAATGCTCTCAGTTGACTGTTCTTGCCAGGACATTTCGAGCACATGGTTATTTTATGGTGTCAGTTCTTAAATCTGTCTACTCAAGTAATTTTTAAACAAACTAGAAATAAAATAGATTTAAGTCATTAATTTAATACATATATTTTTCACAGTCTTCATGGTGCAATAAGTCTAACCTCCTGTGCCACTGGGTTCTGGCCATCCTCTGGACATTCCTAGGCAGAGCTTGATTTTCACATCACAGGCTGGAATCTAAATAAAGCACACTGTGATCAGGAGGATGCAGTCATCAGTGGCTGCTTCATGGTATCAATACCTTGGATCCAGGCTCTAACATTCAATTTGTGTCAAAAGATGTGTCAACCAATGTTCACTTCCAGAATCCCACTGCCAGCAGCTCATTCTCTGTAAGTGCCACTCCTGCCTGTACAGGTGCTCCATTAGAAAGCACAAAGCACTGTGATGTGCTGGGTTTTGCTCCTGTGCTCTCCTGCTGTGGCCTTTGCTTCATGGAGCACCAAAATTCTTTAAATCAGGCTCATTTATGGTTTCTAATTATTTGTTTGAGAGGCTCTGGCCAAACCAATCCTGCAAACTCCTGTTTTTCAAAAGAACCAAGAGCTGACCATCTTTTTACATTGTCAACTTTCTTTTGAATTACTGACTCTAGGAGTATTCTTGAAGGCTCTCAGGCTCCAAACCCAAATCAGAGATCAAAGCTAGATGATTTTTTTGATTTTAACAGGTCCAATAAAATATCATTATTTGTGGAGAAGTTGTCATAATTTGCTGGATTGCATCTTGGCACATAAAGATGTCACCAGAGACGCTCAAAGGTGCGTCTTATCTGGTACATCTGCAAGTATTTGGGGTGGATATATTTCTGCTTCATCACAATGCCACTTTTCTATCTAGCTAGGTATCCTATCTATCTTTTCTATCTAGACCGTCTGCTTTCTGAAGATGACACTGCAGTGACATGAAAATCAAGACATTCAAAGCCTAACTTTGAGATTCATGAAGACCAGATCTCTCAACTTGTATCATCAAAAGCAAACCTTGGATTTGATAGCACTTGAATCAGAAGAACTATAAAATTCCTACTATAGATATAAACTATAAACATTTCACACATTTGAAAATACTATGGAGCCAATCACATTCTGCTGAATTTCTTGAGATATGTTCTGCTCACCTGAATCTAAGCCAAAAAAAATATTGGCAAGACAATTTTAGCAGAATTGAATTAAAAATATTAGCAAGGTAGATCTGTATTAATTTTTTTTTTTTTCAGTAGTCAACTATTTATTTAGTAGGGAACCAGCATTGAACATTTGCTTTAGGAATTCATGGATAAAATATTTGGAGATTATTCTGAAATTTCCCTACTCACTACACTTGATCTGTACCTTGGAATGAGCATATTCTTGAGGCTAGAAATCTTATGAAATTATTATCAGCTGATTTCATCTTGTCATGATATTTTTGGCTATATTAATTTTATGATGTCTGTTTGCTGGGTGTTATACTTGTAGTTAATCGACTGACTAAGTTTGATTTGGTAATTGTATTGTCTGATATAATTCAGTTCAACAAAAACTGGATAGGGCTGTTTGTTTTCATGTTTATTTGTTCCTCTTTGTGTTATTCTTCCCACAAGGTGGGAACCTACAATTTGGGTGTGGGAGGTTCTTTCAAAACAGCAATACAAATCCAGAGAATTAAAATAAAGCAGTTACAATTCTTGGGAAGTCTAAGCTCTGTCCCTTGTTAAAACTAAAAGTCAGATTTGCTTAAATTTTTAATTTTGTAATATCTTAGTCTTAATATTTGTGAATTGCTTGCAAAAGCTGATCAATTAAAAACAAACAAACAAACAAACAAACAAAAACCTAACCCAGGAAAAATGGCACGCTGGCTCTTTTATAATCGTGCTGTATACAATGACAACACTAATTTTAAAAAATTATCAGCTTTTTAGCACATCAGACTTTATTCCTGGCACAGTTAACTCCATTTTTCCTCATCCTCCACTTTCTCCCTCCTCATGAGATTGCTTAGAAAAATTACTCACACATTAAATAACAAAAAAAGTTACTGTCTTTTTCTTATCTTTAATTTCCAGAGTAAGTTCTTGCATCCACAGTTCCCGTGATGCCTTTCTGTGTCCAGAAAGTTTTAGTTTTTGTCCTTGAAAATTTTGTATTCCCAATGGTCTGAGTTCTATCACCATCCTAAAGTTCTGTTAAGTCAGTCTGCTTTTGTTAAACCCTGCCTTGCTCAGTCAGGATCTCCTACACCAGCAGTCATCTCCTCCCGTACTGCACTCTGGGTAACAAAACATGCTCATAAAGATGGTCTTGTAAAACTAACTTAAAAAAACCAAGACACTCTCACACTTGCAACCTAAAGCACCTCTTTGTAAAGGAAATTATTTCCTAAGATGTTTCATTCAGCCACCATCATGTGCTTTTCAGGCAGGGTTTCCATATTCCCTCTGCACTCCCCTCTGGGTTCTGAGAGGATTGATGAAAGATGTGAGTGCTTACACAGAAATAAGATGAGAGACTAAAAAGCTGATTCTTCCTCTCTAATGTTAACCTAAAAAAAAAAAAAAAAAAAAAAAAAACCAAACAAACAAACAAAAAAAAAAACAAAACAAAACAAAACAAAAAAAAAAAAAACAACAAAAACCAAAACCACTACTTTAAGAGAATAAATGGCATGTGTTAAATACATTCAAAATTTGCCACTTTTTGTGGTTTTCTTAACTTCCACCCTTGTGAAAACATAATAAAAATAAAAAAACATAATGAATAGATTGTTGCAGCAATAATGAATTGAGTTTATTCATTTAGAAAGTACTCCAAAATTATTATTCAGAAAACACTTGCCAGCTGAAAAAGTTTCATCAATGTTGTTTTTTCCCAGTATGGAGGAGAACAGAAAGTTTTGTGTATTATGACAAGATGAAAATATAAACACACATAAGATCACAGTAGAAAACTATGGAACTACAAATACTTTTACAGTTTTTCTGATAACTGGAAACAATTTGGGTTTTTTTTTTTAAACTTCCAATAGAATAATAAAAAAAAATTAGCATTTAATTGCCACAGTAATGAATAAAACTGCATTTATTATTAGTCAAGTATTTGGAAGATTTTGAAGTGCTGATTAAAAAGTCTAATTTGAATTTTAATTTTAATCATAATTTTTGAACTTTTCAAATTTCCCTGTCAAATATTTGCATCCGGATAAATTAAAGTTAAACAAAAAACATACTTCTCTGATTTGCATAGTTAATGAAAATTGCATAGCTTATTTTCAGTTATCTTCCTTCAAAATGCAAATAATAAAAAAAATCTATTAATGTTTTTGGGGGAACACATAGCACAACAGTGTAAATTGCTGTAAGTCTATGAACTAAGTTTAATCATATGAAGTAGGAATATGGCAGGAAGTATCCTCCTATCTCTTATTTGCAGTAACTTATAGTATAAATATTACAGATATATCTCATTATATTAACTTATCAGGCTAAGTTCATGCCGTACTGAACAATATACAAGCTAGTTTTCTAAAAATCATGAAAACTCTTTGGAATGTATAGTTTTGCTTTGTTTCGGTTTTTTCTCCCTTTTATAAATATCAGATTGAAATATAAAGGGATTTTTTCCATTTTATTAATATATATGATATCAGATCATCTTAAAGTACTTTGAGAAATAATTTCTATTTTAAATTAACATCATTCACATATTTTTGCTGCTGGCTGCAATAATTGCCATGCTGTACATTAGTGTTGGGACATCCAGGTAGTCTTCTGATCAGTGTACCTTTTACCCATTTATTTGGTGTGATGTGTTAGAATCTTAAATATGACTGCAATATAACAAGAGTTACATTCTTGCACAGCCAAAAGTTTTGTTGCACCTCATTGGAGACAAACAGAAAAATTTGCTTTATATATAGACCAGGAAATGTTGGAAATCACACATAGAGCACCTATAGAATCTGCAACATGAGAACCACACCTCCACCAAATTATAATCAGTCAGAATGTACAAAACAGGAGGAGTAGGAAAATATACAAAATATACAAAATATAACAATATACGTAGTTATAATAGAAATACCACAATATACAGGCTAGCAAGAATTAAAGAGAGTAGTACAAAATCAGTACCATGTTCCATGATATCTCCACTATATATATATATATATATATATATATATATAATGCTCATTTAAAGGAATGCAAAACTACGTATTCATTGTGTCTCCAGGAAAAAAAAAAAGCTTCTTGTGGCAAACAATTCTTGTAGTCACTTTTCCTGAAAAAACATGAAGGGGGGATATGTGGGTTTTTTTGTGGTTATTTTGTTGTGGTTTTGATTGATTGATTGATTGATTGATTGATTGATTGATTTTAAGGAAAATTCCTCATACAGTAGTGGAGGTTTGGACTTTCTCATAGTGATAAAAAACCTACCAGCTAGTACTCTTCCTGGTTTTTGTTTATATCCTCTTAGCACGTGCCCTGATCTTTACCTTTCCATGCATCAGATTAAATTATTTTGCTTCAGTTCATCTGCTTTGATTTACTTTCAACTTCAAGATTTTGTAAATTGAATGATGCTAGTCAAGGTATATTCCATAGATTTTGGTAGTGTTTAACAAAGGGGGTTTTTTATTATCTTTTCTATTATTATTAATGCATTTTAAAATGTGTGTTTTAGATAAGCTAGTTTAGAGGTCTTTAGAAATATCTAGATGTGCTGGAGATAGAAATCTTCAATGGTCACATGTTCAGACAGTTCTGATAGAGATGCATCTCTTTATCCACTAAAATTCTATAGCTCTGCCAATTTTATTTAATGTCCAGCTCCAGAATGCCAAAGTAATATAGCTGTTGCTAATGCCTGCAAACACTTTCCTGTACTTTTCTGACAAATTGCTGGAAAAATATGTCCGTGTCCCTTCAGAGCAGCAGCCAGCAATGGCGCTCACTCTTTCTCCATCCAAAGGTTCATTTGGCTGATTTTTTCAAACCAAGCATAATAAACTTTCTGAGATGATTTTTCTTCAAAGCTTACTGCTCTCTGACTTGGTCAATTTAACAAATCATCAGTGTAAGCATTTGTCTTGTGTTACTATAGAGAGAAAAGTGATTCCACACTAACAGAATTGTCATTCTTTTCTATACCAGGGTTTTTTATTTATTGCTGAAGATAGAATTATGTTGTTAAGGAAAAAATGTGTTATTTATGTTATAGTTACAATTCTTTCATACATATCAACTTTGCCAGCTGAGCTAAGCTGAAGAATTTCTGTTCATCCATATCCCTTAGAAGAACGTACAGCATGACACCTAAGAAGAAAAATGTTACTAAATGATGGTTTTTAGTTAGCTAGGTAATTTGTACTTCTGTACCAAAATTTTGTCATCCCCTCCACGTGCTCACTTACTCCATGCTACCACCTGAAGTCTACAACCAGCAATCTCATGTTAGATTATGAAGAAAAGCAGGGATATGCCTCCAAAAATATATCCATGAGTAGTCTTCAAAACAGCAGATGAAATGTTAATTAAAGCTTTTCCTATCACATTTCTATCAGATTCTCTTTACATTCTACATTTATCCTTTACATTTCTGGAGGGTTTCCTTCCAAAGGTAATTATATACAAACAACACTGTAAAAGGGCTGCCATTTGCAAAATTCGTTTAATCCACCTTAAATTTTCCAACCCTTACAACACTCACCATTACACATGCATTTGGCTTTCACAACAACTGTATAGACCCTCATAGCAGGGTTTTTTTTCAAAAATTGACATTCTTTTAACTCTTAGTTTGTTAAGGCAAAAAGCTTGTTAACTTCTCTACCATAATAATTAAAAGGGTTTTTTTTTGTTAAATTAACAAAAAACATTATTTTTTGGTTCTGTGAATTGATAAGCAATTCATCAACATAGCAACACTTATTTCCTTAGAGAATAATTTCTTCTGCAAGTACGATCCAAATGAATTTTGGGGAAAACTTTGTCAGTTTGTTCTTCTAAGAATTAAAAAATGTATCCAGACCTTTTATACAACATTCTTGATGTCTGCATCAGTTAATCTATTGAAGTAGATCTAAATCTAACATCAGTGAGAAAATTCTACAATTAATCTGATGAAATTTTCAAAAGTTTTTCCTCCTTGTACTAATTGTAAATATATTTCCTCCAGAACGGGGAACAAAAGCTCCAGACCTGTTCAGGTGCCACTAAGTGTATTTATTTCCTTGAGATGACCTTGTTAAAAATTTATCTTAATCCTAGTGACACTGTCTGCTAAAGTAAAGCCTTTCTTTTGTGGCTTTGGAGGGTGTTAGTGCAATTTAGTTTATTTTAGCTATTTTCAGAGATTCTAGGGAAACTGATGATTCCACTTTTGAAGAACCTTAGGATATATTAGATTTGCACACAACAAAAACTACACAATCCTTATGTGTTCTTGCAAGCAGAGTCTTAAAAATGCTGTGAGACAGATTTCAGGGTTGCAAAGCTAAAAGTATTTTTCTGAAAAAATATGAAATTAAATAAAAAAATAATAGCTATGTAAAGGAAGATTTGATGTGTATAATCCATTACAGAAAAAGCAGTCACATAGTCACAACTCATAAAATTAGGTCCCTAAGGATGAATATTTAACAATGATGTTATACTTTGAAATAGGTAATTCCTACTTACATTTTTTGACACTCATACTTCTTCCATGTAAGGTGGATTAACACAAATTAATTTTCACGCTAATCTATCTATCACACTAGAATGTCTCATTAAGCTTTTCCAGCTTCAGGCAATTTACACAACTTGCAAAAGCATTGCCATAGTAATTATTACTACTACTAAAATCCATTACTGGATTTTACAGTATAAGGTGCTAATATGGCAATTTCTCCTGTAGAAATTTATGTCAAGCATTTAACCAAGAATAAAAATACTCACTAAAGAAATTAGGATGAATGAAAATATTTTACCAGTGAAAATTTAATTTGAGTGGAATACCCTGAACATAATTTCAAATGCGTTTGTAATTAAAAACTTTATAGTGAGTGTTCACACAAAAATGTGAAGACAGTATAGCTGTTATGCACAAAATTGTAGCTTTTTGAACATCTTCATTGTAATCATCTAGCTCCAAATCTTTTGCACTAAACAGAGCAATTTCTGATATATTAAATTCACTAAATTTAAATTATCAGAATTTCTAGAAATTAAATATCACTGTTGTATTAGAATTAAAATGAAAATTATGCACAACTGTCATCTGAAGTCAATGAAGCATCTATATTCTTGACTCTAGCTTTTCTACTGCTTCTCACTTCTCTTTCAAAATTCTGACACAAATTTAGAACAGAAACAGGAGACATCAGAACTTCTCATTGACATTAATTTGCTAAATAAGTCAATTAAGCAATTGGAGTTAAAATAACAATCTGAACCAAAAGAATAGAAAAGACTGTTAGGACACAGGGAGATGATTAAGTCATTAACCCTCTTGGGTAGAAAGAAAAAGCTAAATATTGATTTTCAAACATTGACGTTTAGTTGGATGTTAGGTGTGAGGAAATTTGTCATCTGTCAGAAAGCTAATATATCTGCTGAGTCTGTGATTTGTAATTTGTTAATCTTTTTTAAATTTATGACTTCAGAGTCAACTTCTGAAGGCAGTTTTTTGGCTTCCCTTATGAGTCGGGACTAAGGGAATGGAGGAGGAGTGGTTTGGTAAGTAAAGTTACTGATTACAAAATGCTTTTTTTTCCCTTTACTTGTCTTGGGTAAGTCTTTTCTGCTACCTCATGGTGGAGTGCTTTTGCCCACAGAATTTCTGGTACAACATTAGTTTCCTTGGGTAAAATTAATTTCATTCTTTTTGGATGTAGGCTCTCTGTTCAAGATATTTGTCATTTATTGCACTGTTATTGGAGATTAATTGATAATATTAAATTTGTTATTTTGGCAAGAACTCTTGCCATGTCAGAAAGCACAGATGACAGAAGACTAGAGTGGGAACAAATGTCTTAGTTTAAGTCTTCTAGCACTGATTGAAAGAGCCTTATTATTTTCCATACAGATTTCAATAAACAGGGATTATGACAATGGCGCATATTTAATCAGTTTGTCTCTCAAATATACCTCATGTATCTTATTACGTAACAGTTTGTAGCAAATGATTTAGTTTATAAAAAGCCAAGCATTGAGATTTTTAAAAAATTTTCTTTAACAATTCAGATCTAAATTATCAGCAGTTAAAAATCCCTTCCCCTTGGCTATCATGCTTACCACAAGCACAAAGGTTTTATTTGCTTTATCATGTTTAAAATGTAGATAGTCATGGTAAGCATATTGTAAGTGCTTACCTTATAGAAATTAAAACAACTTCTTATCCTTCTCTTGATTTGTGACCCCAGTTACCTTTGTGATCTTCATTATTCTTTACTAATTCTTTGAACTTGTGTCTTCAATGACTGAGCATACAGCACAGTCTAAAATCAGCTCAGGGTTTTGGTGACACAATCAGAGAATAAGAAAAGACCACTTAAGAGAATTAGAGAGTTAAAGATTTACCCTGTGTTTCAAGTCCACATTAATAGTTCAGCCAGGAATGTAAATGAAGGACATGAAAAATTAATGGAACACTGGAACAGGACAACACTATGGGGCAACAGAGAAATAGCTCAACTATGTATGAAAAAAAATAATATAGATGGAGTTTTGCTATGAGCTGAAGAAAACCAGAAGTCCATTCATACTCTTTACACTCTGAGTGATTAAAATAATTTTTTAAAAAGTCTAAGATCTAAATATTCCTTAAAGATCTGGAATGGATAATACCCCTACAATTCAGAAAGTCAGGTTCCACTGCCAAAGGGGCTTTACATTTTCCACATACATCCCTTACCAGTTTTAAACTTTTCTTTTCAAATTGTCATGAAAAGCAAAGATGGCACTGGTGACATTTAGACACGTGTTGCAGATATGAAGACACATATGGGGACCATCTGTCATCCAGAGTCGTCTAAAGAATGTCTTGGAAACAAGAAAAAGGTGATGTGGGGTTTTTTGAAAAAGAGCATGGTATTACCTTCCTAGAAGCTGAAAAATTACCAAAATAACAAAATGGAAAATTAATGAACAGGAATACTGCTATTTACTTTAAGAATTACTTAGAACTTATACAGTATAAGCTGATGAATTTCTGGGATAAAAATAGTAAATTAAAGGTTTAGCAGATAAGTATCTGGTACAGCACTCTTTTCAGCTCCAGCCAGTCTCTGCATCCTTCAGATAAACTCCAGTCTTCAAAATTGTGTATTGCTTTGTGTTGATACCCATTATATTTGTTTCTCACACCATTAAACACATATATAAGACAATAAGCACATCATATAAGAATTGCAACCTGTTATCATCTACACGAAAATAACTTTTTGATGGTTTTGGTACATTTTCAAATTGCTGTCGACTCGAACAATATTATATAACAGCATGTGATTGCCTTGCACATGTAAGATATCTGAGAACAGATATTTTCAATTAAAAGAGGAAGAGAAATAAGTTTGATGCAGCAAGGCACTTGTGCTTGCCATCAATAAAAGATATTGTTAAATTTAAGACCTTTGGAAAAGGGAGAGCAAAACCTGATATGTCAAGTCCTTCACTAAAGACTGTTACAATCCTTAAAAGTATCTCAGAGAGAAAATAAGAAAAGAGCATATTCAGAAAAGTTTTCCAGGGGACAATTATTTTCCCTCATCCTTCCCCCTCCCTTCTTTTTCCTTCTTAGAAATTAAATATTATGCTGGGCAATTTTACTCAATTAATGAAGATATACAAGAGTTTGCAAATATATATTTGCTGGTAACATTGTAATGAGATGGGGTAAAAAAAAGTCATTCAACTTTTTCTTGCTGTTGTTTTTTAAAGACCTAACCCGAAGTGAAAAGAATGTCATGTTAAAGTAAAGAAATGAAATATACCTCAGACTTTTTTCTGTCTTGTATTGCTTTCAGCATTGAAAGAGGGAAATATAGACAACTTTCTCCAGACCAGAATTGTTCTATAAAAAACAAGCTGAGAGAAATAAAGTAATACATTCCCAAAAAATTTCAATAGCAAAAAGCATTTGAAATAAGGTAATTTCACTGTACTGTATTTAAACTGGATAGAAGCATGTTTAGAATCCCCAGCTATGCTGCCTCTTGAGGCTGCAGCACACATTTCACTTCATCCCTTATACTAGCCTTGTACAGACTGACATTTTGCAGCAGAAGCTGATTGCAGAACTTTGTAGGACTCTTATGAATGCTACAGCATCCTCACATAATTCCTTGGGCCAAAGAACTGCTTAGAAGTTAATGTGCTTAATCCTTTTCCTTTCTTTATCCATTTGGGAAATTATTCTTGTAGTTGGTCACTGTTTAGAGTGCTATGTAAACTTTACTCTCTCTCTAATCTGGTGCTGAGAGCCCAGAGGGAGTATTTGTTTTATGGCTGTATTTGTATTTGCTAAAAAACAATACCTGGGAAAATACTCTTATATGATAAATATGGCACCTTCATCCATCATTTCCATGAGAGAAGAGATATAAATAAATCCTTTAGAGATGGCATCCACAGACACTGCTTATCCATGTAAAAATGTGCACAGCCACTATCAGAATTTCTTCCACTGCACCACATCTAATACAAATGCTCATTTCAACCATCACAAGGGTTTTTCTTCAAAACAGCGTAAAATCCAATGTGCTAAGAAACAAGTAGTGTAGTGAAAGCAAATGAACTGTTAAAATGCACAGACAATTATTGCTTCAGGCTAAAAGGGAGATCATTGGCCAGATACTTGAAGGGAAGCACACTTTGTGATTATTCACTGCACACTTTGACTATTCAGATGTCTAAAGCTAACAGTCTCTCAACCATATTTAAATGGGGATCCAAGGTCTGCCTTTGCACAGGAAAGCAAGCTGGCAAAAAGCTGAACACCATCACCACACTTGTAATTTCTGCTGGTAATAAACAAATAAACCAACCAGCAAACACCTAATTTCATACTTTCACCTAATATCACCTTCATCTGTGTTTAATGTACAGCTGTGTTTAAGAATTCTTATCCCCCACCCAAATATGCTTCTCAAACAACTGACAGATAGAAATTTCTAATGCTAGACATAATTCTAAACAAAAACCTTGTGTCCAAATGCTTCTTCTAAATTTGTTAAATATGCACAGGAAGCTGTTTTGCATCCAGTTCTAGGGTTATTCCTAAATACAAAATATAAATAAAACTTAAATACTTCATTTAGAAATACTTCATTCAGAAGAGCCACAAAATGCACAGAATGGAAAATATATCATGACTACAGTTAATTTCTGTAATAATTCACATTTGTGGGGGGTAAGTGATTAACAAAAAATGTATATAAATAGATGGCATCTTTGAAAATTATCTCTGTGTATGTTATGCATGAGTTAAAATTTCCTAAATACAAACACAGTTATCTCAAATGTTTACATCAGTTGTTTATCAAAAGTATTTTGTATTAAGAAAAAAGGGTATGGGAAGGAAAATTTACCATGGATCTGCCTAAAAATGGGTTCAATTTTACAATCTACCTGATTCAGATGATATGTGAGTTTTTACTAAAGCCTTCAAGAGCATATAAATTTTCTGAAACCTAGAATTCCAGGCTCTGAAATTCAAGGGTGTTTTGAAATTAATTAGATCAGCTGGAAATGAAAGGAGATGACTGGTAGCAATTAGCAGATATTTCTGGTATCTCAAGACACAACAAGAATTGTACTTTCTAATTAACATTTTTCTTGGATTATTTCCCACCAGCACAGCTTTCTCATAAATCTGAAACCAATTTAAAAATGTCACTAATTTAAAAACATACTTTTATTACAATGACATCTTTACTATGAAAAATTACGATGAAAAATACTCATGTTCCTAGAGTTTCATTCACTATCTGTACAGAACACTAGGCCTTTATAACAAATTTATTTCTTCTGCTTCTCAAGTGCTCTTTGATTTTTGTTTTAGAAAGTTCGTCTAGAACTGTGTTATAGTGAAGAAACAAATCTAAATCTTATTATAGAGATACAGATTATACAAATTAGGTTTTGAAATATATTGTAACAACACACTATTGCATTCTGTGGAAAGTGATTTTCTGTAATTCTTTGATCCTATTAGATGAAATTATTTTAGAAACTTACTTATAGATATTCACACAGAGTTTTTCACTGATAAATATCTGGAATCTTTGGGGAGAAAAAGCCCCACCACTATACAGAATCATAGCAGGGTCTCAGGACAGAAGTTTCACCAGTTTAAACACATATATTGTCATAGCACACAGCATTATTTTGAAAGAGCAGAAACGAGACACAGCAACATCCCAAAGAATCCCTGTCTCTGAGAGCACTGTCCAAAACTTCTTGAACTCTGTCAGGCTTGGTGCTGTGACACTTCCCTGGGCAGCCTGTTCCATGCCAAACTATCCTCTTGGTAAAGAGCCCTTTCCTGATCTCCAACCTAAACACCCCCTGACTCAGCTTTATACCTTTTCCTTGAGTTGTCACTGGCCAGGAGAGGAAGAGGCTTGTACCTGACTCTCTGCTCCCCCTCATGAGGATGCTGAAGACCTCACTCAGGTCTCTCAGCAGTCTGCTCCAGGCTGAACCAAGTGACCTCCCCGTAACACTGCCTCACCTCACCATCCTCATGGCCTCCTTTGGACCCTCTCTAGTAGCTTAATGTCTTTTTTCTATAGTGGTGCCCAAACTGCACACAGGCCTCAAAGAGACAATTGCATCTTATTAAGTTTATTTTCATAAGATATATCATTTTGGTGAGGCCTATTGTAAATGCTTTCTACATTATAACTGTTTCACCAACGTTTGTCGCTTTATTAAGCCACAAGAAGAGGTCAGGTGGCTTTTGGTTGTCACTATTGACAATAATAAGCATTCACTTTATCGAAGAATGAAAATAATGTAAACAATGAGTTTCTGCTAAAAATACAATTCTTACTTGCTGTTGCTCTGTTATTACTTTCCCAAACAGCAAACAACATCAGTCATTGAAGACAAACTGCTGTGCTATGACAGAAAATATATGCTTGCCTTACAGTCATGTTTTTCTTCTCTTATAATGGACATTATTCATAATGGAAATAATAAATCTTAATGACTGGTTTCAAGAAATTTGGCGTCAGACAAGTTCATATTTTATTCAATGTTTTAAGAAATGTTTTTCAGAAAAAAAAAGATACAGTAAATCAGACCCCAAGAAAATTATTCATCCTTATAAGTTCCCAAGCTCTTCAGAGATGATCATTGAGACCATGAGGTTTGGTCTCATGCATGCCACAGGCTGCTGAATTTTTCCATCACCAAATTAAAAAGTGGAAGTATTAAATATCTAGAACTACATCACTTAATCAGGCCAATGGTAGAACAATCTATTTTCTTTTGGGTTCTTTTCTGATATAATCTTGTTTGGGGTTTTATAAATGTTGAACCAAGAACTAATTCAATCATGGCATTATTATTATATAGTCATGGACTGTGATACCCCTATTCTCCTTTCCCCTTTTTTTAATAATTATAACCATAATGTCAAAATGGAACCTGGTATCTGTTTAAAAAAAGAAAGAATAGAAAGAACAGAAGGAATAGAAAGAATAGGAAGAATAGAAAGAATATAGGAATATAGGAATATTCTGTAGCGGCGTTGCAGGTGTGTTGACAGGATTTACTTGTTGTTAGGGCTGTGTAATAAGTCAATAAATATATAAAATTAGAGATCATATAAAGAGTGTTTAGTCTTTTCCCCAAAGGGCTTTTTAACCCAATGTGCTAATCCTTCTATTTTACTCCTCGTGCTCATCATTGAGCTGAACAGAGTACAAATGCCAGACTGAAAATTATGTTTTCCTCATGAAAAGAACGTTATTGATATCCAGGGAAAAATTATTGTATTTCTTGTCATATTAAATCACTGAAAGAAAACAAAAATGTGAAGCATATACTAATCCAGTAGGCCAGTTTTATGCCCTCACACAAGAAGAGGAAAATATAAGATGGCTGGAGTCTGGAGACAAGATTTTCTTAAAATTAGGATAGTGTTAATAATCAAAGAGAGAGGAGAGACAAAGCCACCAAAACAACATCCCTTATGTGAGCCTGACCCCTGTTAAATATTCACAACCTTAAATTAGCCTTAGGTTTCTTATTTTTTAGGAGTGTTTGTCACCTCAAAAGAGTATTAGCCAGAATGAACAGAGTTGCTGAACCCAATACACCAGGATAATTTAAACTGAGTACCTCTTTAGCATGGTTATACAGAGAAACCATCTTAAACTTTCAGAGCTGGAATTTGCTGCACCTGGCAGAGGCACAAGTGATTTTTATTCCAAAGATGATCAGTTACACATATTAACATTTCCTTTTTAATCAAGTATTTTTACAGTCAGAGCATTTAGAAGTTATTTGGAAATCACAGTTCAGTTCTTTTCTCTAAGAGGATTTAAAACCCTTTGCCTTCTACAAACAAGCTGGGTACGGGGGTGGAGATGACCTGGCTCATCTTCCTGAAACTCTTCCATGTTCCATTAAATGTCTGCTCATGCAGGAACAGTGCTGCCAAGTCCAACAGCAAGGTGCTCATCAGAGAATGCAAACTGCTGATCCTTCCAACAACACACAGGATATCTGTGAATAAGGATCACAGAAATAACAAAGCAATAAAATATGAAAGGCAACCAATATTTAAAAGGAAATATTTATTTTTACTGTTTTACTGAATGGTTTGGTTTGGGTTTTTTCATGATGTAGGATAAATTGGTAAATAAAATTCCAATGTGTTTAACTATTTGTCCCAGTTTGAGACAAAATTTGGAAGGAAACTTCTCAAAGGGGAGCACTTTTGTCTGTGAACACTATTGTCTGTGCATGAAGTTATTTTCATAAATTATGCTAAATATTTGATTTCATTAAGGTGGTTTTAAAAAAGTATTTAGCTTCTGGGTAAATACCAAACCATAAAAAGTTTAAAATAAATAGAAATTGATAGAATACTTATTTACTTCTTTAGTCAAAAGTATTGATACTGATGTTATGAAAGCTAAGCAATGATTAAAACAACACAGAAATGGAATGTGAGGAAAAGGAAAATGATAACATTGAATTTTATTTTCTGTCCTGTAGATTATTTTATCTTTTTAGGTATCCATGCTTCCACAACCAATGTCTGGAAGTATTCCAATTGCCTAAATGAGGATCAAGGCTCCAAAAAGAATTAAAATGCTTGAGAAAACAATTGGAACACAGCTTGCTACTTAGAAATTATAAAATCATTCACAATTCCTTTCTCATTTTTTGTCATTTAATAAAGTAGGCTAATAATTTAAAAACTAGTTACCACATGTTTCCTCTGAACACATTTATTCGTCGCGAACATTATTTGCCTAAAAAAGATGATTAATAATATAATCTACTTTTCTGTGAGACTGAAATTTGCTCTGGGTTGGAAACTCAACAGGCACCTTTGTACATGAGCCTGACAATTCAAGGCCCCTTGTGTGTACATTTCTGTAAAAAGTGACTCACCAAATCCTTTCTTGCCACACTTCAGTGATCTCTCACTTGATGGAAATTCTTCTGCTGAAACTAGCAGAAAATATTTGCCTGCAGCTTGTTGTGTGAATGGGTCTTCTACCTAATTAAAATACTTTGATAAGCCATGGAAATGTACCATACAATGCCTCTTGTATTGAGGCCTAATGCATCAGCATTGATAATCAGTTTTTAGTCCAAAATGGTCATGACCAATGATCATGACAACTCTAAGAAAAACCTTAATTTCAATTTCAAACAATTGAAACATCCTTTACAAAGATCACCATAACATTGGTACTTTTCAGAAATATAACCTTGTGACAATTAAGGGGAAAAAATCTTTATTTTTGTCATATAATGAACACAATTCACACAAATGTGCTGCTTGTTCTTTTTAGCAAGTTGTTAATACTAAACTTAAAAACTTATGACAAGACAAAAACAATCATCACTTAATTGGCATCATCTTCAGATTCATTTTCTGCAGTATTTAAGTGTTTCCTGAATATAAGACCTGTGTGGAAGATTTGAAATATTCCTATGTTAAACAAAAGTTCTGCAATGTTTGACAATCTTGAAAGTTTTCAGGACTGCAGAGACTATTCATAGAAGAGGCTTTTTCCCATCAAGGACTATGGAAAGCAACAATTAATTTTGAAAACAGGAACCATACAACCCCTAGAATCAGCAAATAAAACAACAAAATAGTCAGCAGGCAGCCAAATCACTCCTGGTTTTTATCACCAGAAGAGCAGAGAGAGCCTGAGGGACTGCTGGTGAACACATTGGGTTTCACAGAACAGCAGGGAATTTCACCCAGTTTATGTTTAACAGGAAAACATTTTGTAGTTTGAAAATTCCTTGCTTAATTCAGCATTAACTTTTCCATATCAAAATGGCTGTAAGGGCTGGAGATGAAAGAGCAGAAACAGTTCCTGGCAAGGGCACACACACAAAAATCATATGGTTTGGCATTTTGGTTCCTTTGGTTTTGTTTCTTTTTATAAGCACCAGCTATGGATACAAATCTGCTGGGCTTTGAGTCATGGAATAGCATTTTAGAAAATACTTGTGCAACCTCCAACATTGAGTGATTTTGCATGAAAATGGCATCAAATACAATCTGCTCACATGCTCAGCCTGCCCTTTGAAACAGACAAGCTCATCCTAAGTATCCCCAGCTGAGGAAACAAATCTTCCATTGCTTTTCCAGGAGGCAGAGGTTAAAAAAAAAAAATAAAAATCTTGCCTTCATAAGTCCTGTTTAAGCCCCACTTTGGAAAGTTTTTTTGTTTAGCTGTTTGTGATCACAAAAAATAGCTTTGAAGTAATAATACCTAAATTTCAGTTAAGTAGAGAATGTAAATGACTGAATGATGCAAAAGGTGTTTGCTTTAGTTTTTTAATTAAGACTTAAGTTTTCTGAGGTGAGCTGTACTAAGAGTAAAATAATGTTAACAGTTTTTCATCTAGTGGATCTGAATTCAGGAAGGAATCTTTAGTTACAACCCTTATATAATTTAAGATTAAATTTTTCATTTTTTTCCTCTTATTGTAGGTACATTGTAGGTATCATTATCAGTATATTCTTTAGCACTTGGAGCTCTGTTCATTATGGAAATCTCTATGATTTTTAACAGGAAAAGAGAGGAAAGGAGCAGAAAACTACTGTGAAGTCTGTTAACAGGTGTGTAAACATTCAAGAGACAGGACAAATGAAGTGCTGTCTTTCAAAATTTGCTTTGAGACATTCTGAATTTGCACTGCATGCATCAAATTTGTTTCTATTCTGAAAAAACTTCATACATCAATTGTGAATAAGCCATGCTTAAAAGCAGTAAATTCTTGGAAGAATAAGATTTTTAAAGTATTGTTACAAATGGACAAAATAAGAGCCACATAAAACAAACAAATAAGAAACACCAGAAATTGCTTTGAGGAGTCATTACAGTCCTGACATATGTAGGCTGAAGTTTATAATCTTCCATAGACTATGGTTCATTTGTTTAAAATGGAAAAGGAAGAATTAAATATAGAAATGTAAAGATCATTACCTCATGACAAAATTAAATTAATTAGAAACACAGAAATCAATACTGACTTTCTGTCTTTAATGCATTCCAGTTCATCTTCTTATTTCATGATGCACTCTAGGTAAAATATTAGCTTAATTTAGAATTTACCAGTTTGAAAGGTTTTCATTGGGGTCTTTTCATGAGTTAAACAGAATTTCTTGTGTAATTATCACTGCTGTATCTGAAACACCTTTCTTTTCAGCAAGCTCCACGACAATAAGCAAATTACAGAAATTTATGTGTGTCTAACCACATCAGAACCATAGGCTGTGCTGTGTCCGTAGGCGACTCTGTTCCACCATGCCGTGCACTGCAGAGTGAAGCCAAAGCACATCAACTTAATGGAGAGGAAGGATGATCACGTGCTGATCCTTCCCCCTTTCTCACTGTGTAACCATCAGCAGTCCCCTTGTAAAAGAAGAAGGAACTGAAGTCAGCCCTGTAAGATGAGCTTACCCGTACCTCTATGTGACATGGTTCCGTGAATAATTTATGTACCAGACACAGATCTTGGAGCTGTTAATCTTTCATAGAGCAGCAGTCAGAGCCCACACGGGGACTGCAATCACCATCTCGAGAGCCACATGGCACAGCTGCCCCACTGACACCACGGAGAACAAGGCAAGGAGGCGTTCTTGCTGCCAGGGTTTTCCTGGCATGGGGAGATGAAGAGGGCTCAGAGCTGTATTCAGACAAATGGATTCCCCAGTTCTGGCTCCAGCCCTGCACAAGCTGCTCATGGCACAGCTGAGATGCCATGTTACCTTTCCTCTCCATCACAATGAGCCAATTGCTTATGGTAAGTCACACACAGACAGCTAAAAATCAATTGTCAGCTTCACTCTAAGAATATTGCTGAATCAGTGATGCTACACATTGCAGTAACGCTGTGTCTGGCCACAGATCTCTCTGGGGAAACTTTCCAGGTTTCATGTATTTTCATCTGGAAATGGAATTACACCTAGAGTATTTTACTGCAATAAATAGCATCCCAAATAATATTCCCCCAAAATATCCCTTCTCCTCTTTATTATTTTGTTTGGGGATGGTTTTTCTGGGTTTTTTTTTTTTTGGTTGGTTGGCTGGTTGTATTATTTTTGTTTTTCCAGGACTGCTTTCATCAGTTGTTAATAACCACATAATGAAAGAAATTACCAGGTTTCAGGAACTGTGAAAATACACTACGTGTTGCCAGTCTTTAAGGGAAGGATTTTCAGGTACCAAGATTCTAAAAATCAGTAATAGCTCAACGGTAACTAATACTTATATTAATGTAGTGCCACTATATAATTATTGTGTGGATATTTGATTGCATATCACATGAATCATTGGCAAGGAAATATTTTTCCCAGTTGCATGCCATGCTGCAAAAAGCACACAACTGGTATGTGATAAGGGCAATGCTTATACATAAGAAGGAAATAGGTAGGATCCTTACACTTCTGGCCTGGAAGAAGAATAGAGAATAGCTAATTCTTCAATTATTCTTACACAGTAATTTCTAAGTTATGAGACTATTGAGTGTTTTGATTTCACATATTGCACTAATTTACAAAAAAAGAAATTGTGACAGAGCTAGTTAAAATTGTTGCAATTATATGATTATTGTTTGGGATAAAATGATAAATCTTTATACTTAAGGTGATGAAAAAGCTGGAAACGGAGTGAGGGGAAAAAGCAAACATTAAAATACTCTAACTGGACAGAAAAAAGTTATTAAATTGTGTGTCAGTGTGAGAGTACTGGCTTAATGAAGTACAGCAAACTTGCAATTATCTCTTACCTACAAGAGCACCTTGATTTATGTTATAAAAAAAAAATGTATTATTTTTGAGCTCAAATTGAGAAATACAATGTTACAGAAGAAAAGTGACCTTTATAAAACAGAAAGAGGTTAGGGATAGCAAGGAAATATTCTTTTATATAGTGTTCTTCTGTTCTTTAAATTTAAAAATCTCCACTTACTTAAACAAACCTATGAAAGGATTTTCCACTGAACATAATCAGAAATTGAACTGGAAATTGTACAATTAAAATGCTCTTAAGTAGACCTCTTAATGATGAAATCAGAGGACTGAACACACATTAGCTTATTAATCCTTACCAAAGTGCAGACTGGAACATGAGATCTAAAAACCACACCTTCTTGTTGTCACTGTGTGTTTGGGAGAACTGCTACAACTCTTGAAACAACGTTCCATGAAAATATATATTTTTATGTGGTACCAGATTAACATTTACACCTTGTGAAATTGTGGGACCTGCATACATCTTCTCCGTTGAAAAGATTTTCATTGACTTCTGGCTTTATGTTTGCTTCCATTTATGTAATACTGAAATTAAAAATTAAAAAAAACAAACAAACAAACAAAAAAAAAAACCAAAAAAAACCCAAAAAACAAACCCAAAAACCAAAAAAAATTCCCTTCCCTGAAACTTCCCTGAAACTTCCCTTCTGTCAAATTCCATTCCTGTTTTTTTCTTACATTGTCACTGTTGGAGAGGTTATCAATGGGAACCATGCTTATTGTGTTTTAGGGGTTCTATTTTAAAATATAATTCTTTTCATGTAAAAATATTAAACATCAATCTGTTTTTCAGAGTAAGAAGTATGTAGGAAAATTGATATACTAATTAAACTTCTTAATTCGATGATGGAAAAATAGAACTCTGTGTGATCATGAGGGAATAGTCCTTGCAAGATTCCTGTGGAGTAAAATAGACATGGACAATTAAAGCATGCAGGAGATTGTATAAAAGCAATGGGATGAATGAACTTTTATATAAATATTTATTTAAAGCACTAAACAATGTAATATTGCTATACTTTTCATCAGGTCTTGATTAAAAAATAATAAAAATATATTAAGCCTTTTAATGCTCTCAAAATCCACTAAAATGTGTATAAAATAATACCTCTAACTAGAATAAAAACACAAAGATAAAACCAATCTGAAATTAAATTACAACTTGACATTTTTATTTATTCAGTTAATTTGCCTCTGTAAGGGAGACATTATTCTAATTTGCAGGTTTGCACGTTTCAGGAGCAATTTGCACTAACATCTTAAAAAAAACATTTTTAACCAAAAATTAAAATGCATTCACCATAAGCAACTATAACCAAGTTATCACAGTCATAACATTTTTTCCTAAGAATTTATTTCATTACAATAAATTGTTGCACTGAAAACAGAGTACTTAATAAATTTGAATAATTTCATTTAGAACCAGATATCTAAAATAAAATAAAATTAAAGAGGCAGATTTCTTGGACTTCAAGTCAATATTTCCAAACACTTTACTTGAAAAGCGCTTCCATAAGGATCATTTCTGCAAACTCAGGTTTTATTCTTGTTTAGAACCAAGCTCATACAGCTTATGAGCTCACTTTCCCTGGAGTAGTGATTCAACTGAACTGCTCCTCTATGTTTGGATGCCAAATGCACAACAGTAGAATTTATTGCTAGACACCGAGATTTTTACTTGGAAGTTTTATACAATCTATTCGAATGTCTTGGTTACTTGGAGATGGGGCATTTCGTCAACTTCATGAAGCTCAAAAAATTTCATATATAAAATATTCTTCATGACCATCTATTAACAAAAATACGCTTTAGAGTAAAACAAGAAGAGAGTTACCTAATCCATCAAAAAGAAAAATTAATTAATTATTGTGCATCAGTTCATTTTGTCCAAAGAACATTGACCAGATTCAGAACTGTAGAAGCACATTCAGGTCAGACAGTAAACAGCACGATGCCACCTTAAGTGAGCCCTGAGGCTGCTGCATTTTCAGCTATGATTTGTATGAAAGGAAAAGCAGCTCTCACCTAATCATGGTCATGCCTAATCCCTCAATGTCTCCAGTGAGTGGGTTGGTTGGTTGTCCTACACCTGCACTACCAAAAAGTTTTTCCTTAAGTAATACTAAATCTGCTAAATTAACTTTCCCCTTTTCACTGGCCAGAGAACACTTCTTCCATCATGAATATTCCTATGCATTGTCCAATCCATAAGCATCATAAATCCACATCAGTGGCTGGACATGCAGTTTTAAAATGCCCTATTAAGTGAACCTCATAGAATGATGTCTTAGTATCTCAGCTTAGTTAAGGAACATGTCAGAACAAAGACTTTTATTTGCAATAACTTCTTGCAGTTAGTGATGTGCTTTTGCTGTGTCTTTTGAAACAATGTTGCCCTCTAGCTTTCAAGGAATGAAAATAAACTAGAATAATTTAAGAAAACGCATTATGTGACTTGGAAGAGACCAATCCAACTTGGAATTTGTCTGTATATTTCTTAGTCATCTGAAATCTTTGGCCTCACTGGGAGTTTTTAGCTCCAACAAATCAACATTTCAGTCAACACCCTGAACAGAATGATGAATTAAATAAATTAAATTACTGAAGTCTTCACCAAAACAAGAGGGATATTATAGAATGCTCTCTGCCTCCACTACTTCTCTTATCAGATTTTTTTCTCCTAGAAGATTGTATTTCAACTATGAGATAAATATATGCTGGGTTGTCTCCCATGGTATGAAAACTCAAATTATGAAGTACCTGAAGGACTCAAATATTTGAAATCCAATTCCTACCTAAGTACCTTTGAATTTCAATGGATTTTAATTATAATCAGAAAGAACACCTCACTGGAAATGACAAATAATGATAAGAAAACTTGTCAGAATTATATTCCAGTTCCAAGGGGAAAATATTCTACTTCACTGATTGATCAAAAGCATCACTTCAGGGATAAAACTGTTGCAGTTCACCTTATTGAAAGAAAATGCCAAATATCAGAGTTGTCCTACTGCTCATTCACATTCCTTAATTCAAGAACAGTGTTCTGTGGATGCAGTAATGAGTACTACTTAGACTGCATTTTGGTTTCCACTCAATATTTGAGCATTGCTGAAAGCAGAGCAATTTCTTTTAGTCATTTTCTGTCTCATCCCTGAATATCTTCTAAGATAATTACTACTGATGACTCCAAAATCTTTTCTTGAACAGATGTAACAGCTTGCTCCAGAGAATGTTTAGGACAGCAGGAACTCAAAAGTCTAAAAGATCAGGCACTTTTTCAAGTAATTGATATTAAGGCAGTTGTGGTACAGTGGCTGGGGTTCAGTCAGAAGAGGAGGAAAGGAGCCCTGTTCCATGGGTAGGCACTGCAGTGTTATTGGTTCAGGATAATCTCTTCCCCATGAAGAGTAGTGAGATCATGATAGAAGAGAGTTTTTCTATTTCCTGACCCTACAGGGAACGGGCCTTCAGATCAAATATGAAACTTCATGAAAACTTGTTTTGTTTTTTAAGAATTTGGCTAAATACACACACATATAATTTCCAGGGTATAAACTCATTAAATTGGAGACATCAGTTTGTTTTTATTTAAACTAAGACAACAGTTTTTGTGCTATCAGATGAGTTACAAGTTGTTCTAGCATGAAATCTGGAAAGAGTCCTAGTTCAGATTTTAATTCCATTTTGCTGTAAATAGCAAAGACTTTCTCATTGTTTCATTTGATGTGAATGTTTATTGTTGTCAAAGATAAAGAAAATTAAAACTTCCATAGGTTGTTAATATACATATATTTAACAAAAAAATTTAGTGCCTTTATCAATTGTCAGGTGGGAAGAGGACCTTCTGTTAGGCTCTTGTCAGCTTCTTCCTTCAGGTAAGAGAGAAAAGCTACTTGCTCCTTTGGTCTTTAAAACAAACATAAATGTATAAATGCAGTAAAATTGTAATACTAAAAATCATTCTTCAAAAATACATTTCTAGATAACTTGCAAAGTAAAATGTTTTCTGCTCTTTCTTGCAAGAAATCAATGTGTGAATTTTGGAAGCAAAAATAAAAGCTATTTGCTTATCAAAGCCAAATTGATAAAGGAATATGTTTTGGCTGACTCCCCTTTATTTTGAGGGAGCTGTTTGGTAGCTTTTTATTTATCCATATATTTTTACTTTTTAAAGCTAAACATGTTTAAACATATTGCTGACTTCTGTAAGTCCCCAAAGTCTGTATCAGCATGAGATTGACTGTAAAGGATAAGTTTGTTAACTGTCCTTAGTGTATAAGTGAATATAAAGGGAATTTTCATGTTAAGGCAATTCTTTCATTCACACATGAAAAATTAATGGTGAAAAGGGTGAGATTATGTTTTAAAAATATCCAGAACTACTAATGAAGGTCTTTACTATAATAACTCAAAGCCACAATTTTAATTTTCTCTAAGCAGTTTCTATACTCACAGACTTGACCCAAGAACTCTACAATAGTTTAATGTCTCAATTGCCTTTATATAGATTTTCATTCCTTCATGGCTGCAAAAAAATTATTTCTCTTGCTTATTTGCACACAAGGGTTTTCCCCTCCTCCATGGATAGCTCAATACATGCAGGATTTACATTTCTAATGTCTTACTCATATAAGTAAAGGAATGCAATAAAAATATGAGGCATCCTATTTTTTTTTCTAATTGCCCCTCAAATTTATGTAAATTTGTATCTCTACATAGTTATTCACTGAGCATCTGGGAAAAGCCAAGGAAATCTGTTAACTGATATAAAATCAGAGTTTTTCCCTTCTATTTTCTCTCTCCAACATCATATACTTCAGGAACCATTCAGAGTTTGCTGGAGGCTTGTAAAATTATACACAGCTGTTCTTTTCCTAGTAAAATGGAATACAGCAGCAAAGAAAAATCTACCAGAATGTATCTTGTTTACAAAGAACTAAAGAAAAAAATGTTGTAGTTAAAGCAACAGGCTTTAAACAAAGAGCAAGAAACTCAATAGTAACAGAAATGAGAAATGATGAAAGGAAAAATAAACCAACAACCAACAGAAAAAACCTTGAAACCAAAACCCTGAAGGGAAAAAAAAAAACCAACACTTTTCTTAGACGCAATGACCTAAGGAGGAGAAACACAGTACAAACTTTTAAAATAGTTATTTTACATCTGGGGAATAGCACATGAAATAAAAATATATTCAGTAAGAGCCATTTCCTTTCTACAAGAAATAATATGCTGCCTTTTTTTTCCTTGCCAATCATCTGCTATTGTTCTGTCAGAAATAATACTACCAAAAACTATTGACAAAGTGAAGTCTCCAGGCAAATGTTATACAAGTGCATTGTTAGGTTGATTTCTGTGAATAAATCACCCACCCAGTTTGAGTAAGTGATATTACACTACCTGAGTCACACCATCCACCTGTCTGTCCCCAGGCTTTTTTATGGGAGTTGTTCACAAATTGTGATAAAATAAATAAGTGCCTGGATTAGCTATAGATTTTTAAAAGAGATGCTGCATTTGGGTATGTTTTGTTTTGAACTCCACATTCTTACAAGAGTTTCTTTAATAAAATTTGTAGAATATGTTGATTTTCTTTTCTTTTTTGTCTGTCAGTAGTATTTATTGAATATTGTTTAATCCTTTTTTCCAAACTTGTGTGAATTCTGCCAGAAAGACAAATCATTTGTCACTTGTAAACAACTTCTGCCTTTTGTTGCGTTTACACAGCCTCAAATATAGTTATAGAGAAACTTCTCAGAACTGTGAATTAAAGATGAAACACATGAATGTGGCTTATTTGTCAACATCTTTTTAGGGTTGAACAACAGCAAAAATGCCCCTTCTGGAACAGAATATAATTATACACAGAAGCAAACAGCTGGAGTTCATGAAGAAAAGAAAATGTAAAGGTCCTGGATCTGTCCAGGACAGGGTTAGTTTTTGCACCAGTCATTGTGGGGGGTAAATGAGTGAGTGACTAGTGGTTTGGAGTGTTTCAGTGGAAACACTAAATTGGGGAACACCATTCCTAAACCATGACAATAAAGAGTAGCAGGAATTTCTGCTCTCCAGAAAATTCTGGTAGTAAAAGTAAAAGCAAAAAATTGCAAAAGTCTGATATTCTTAAGGAAGAAAAAGAGAGAATTTAGAAGTGTGAGAAGAAGCAAATGTAATTCAGCACAACAATTACATAAAAAACTAAAATTCACTTGTATTTTCTATAGTATAATAAATGCTTTATATTGAAATAAATGAATGAACATATTGAATATCTAAATTTGAAGTAAGCTATCACATCTACATTAGCATAAATTCAATTAAAAACAAAATGTTCCAAAGAACTCCACTGAATGAAAATATTTGCACAGCTTGGAAACTAGCTTTTGGAATCTGTCATCTCAGGAAAATGTTTTTAAATGGAAATTCTCCTGATATATTTACTGCTTTTGACAAAAAGTTTTCATTATCTGGCCCTAGACAACAGTTCTGCTTCATTTTGCTATGCAAAACAGATATTACATAATCATTTTAAATATCTCATCTCTAAGAAATGTACCTAGAGATGACTTACTGATAATGATGCAAATAAAGTTAGCTGCATCTCAAATAAAGACATTTATGAAGTGCTCAAACACAGCTCCTAAAAGCAGTGATGAGAATGGAGGCCAAATATCTTGAACTTTTTCACAGGAAACTCTAAAATACACTGAATGTCCCTGCTTTAGTGAAACACAATAAATTGTGAGATTACAGAGAAAAAGATCTAGAACATAAAAAAATTTTAAGATATTGTCTTAATAAGAAAGTCTTACATATATATATAAAAACAAGATTTATGCATAATATTATATTGTTGAGAAAGTTTCCACACTAATGTAATTTCAGGAAGAGAAATAGAAAGTTGATATACATATGAGAACAATCCACTTACATTAGCAAAACTACTTTAAATTCTGGAGATTGTTTTGCAATAACATATGGTTGAGATGTTGCACACGTTTTTTAAATGTAGCTGCTTTTTTTTTTTACATTTTGAAACAAATCTCATTTCTGGTACCTTTTTCTCCTTTAGGTCAGGTAATTTTCACTTCTTCAGATGTGTCTTGTATAATATCTCATTGGTATGCAATGCAGTAATATTGCAAGGACATCTTGGAAACGAGATAAATAACTTTAAATATAAAAGATACAGATATTCTCTTTCTTGATTTTTGCTTTAATTATAAGCAATCCCTTTTTTCAGCATTTATATCTTAGTGGGACTTCAAGAGATGTAAATGGCTGAAACAAGTAAAAAGAAAGTGACCTATAACTGTATAGCATATCTCAATGTATGCACATATCAATATAGATATTTTTAGCTTATACAGTTCTAATTAAATTAAACCAAATTTTTATCAGTATGCATTTTTGAGTTTGCTGATTCTGTTTATATTTTAAATTTTATCATCAAAGTAATTCCTAATGGAATAAGTGCAGCATAAAATGCAAATTATCCTGAAAACACAGCCAATATAAATGAGAATTAACAGACGATATATATTTTATAGAATGTGTCTATGACCACAGGATCTGAAAGTTATGTCTCTCTTTTTTTTTTTTACCTTCTTGTGTATTTACATTTGATAGAAAAGTATAAATAAATATTTCCTAAAAGGAAACAAATATATAGTACACAAAATCTTAACTGATTCTGAATGACTAATCTATCCCTGTGGAGTTAATATTAATAGCATAATACAGAAGTTATTGAGGACTTCAAAGCCTTATGAAGCTTGTGGAGAGCATTAATGTTTTGCATCCCTTAGGAACTATAAAATGGAAATCAGTTCTTCCAGTGTATACCTTCACACTCCGTGCTGAAATCAAATATAAGCTGTGAAGTTCACACACAGTCAGGACGCAGGTACAGAGTCCTGCACTAGGTAAATCTTGCTTAGAGATTCAAAATAAAGATTTAAACAAGACATCTCCACGTTCTCAGCTCCAGAAGCTGGCCTCTGTAAAGGCTTAAAGCCATACCAGGGATCCTAGGAGTGCTCCTGCAGCACAGATTCAGCAGGCTCACTAAAGGTGCAGGGATGCTACACTTGCCAAAAATGACATGGGATACCAATCTCAAGATATCCAGTGTGGATGTATAAAGATTGATATGCAGACATGGACACATCCTGCCTAGGTTCTGAGTAAGCCAGTGTAAACATAAAGCCTTCTTGAAACCAAAACCAATTGCTCCCAGTCAGCACGTTAAAGTAATAATTTGAAATTTGAGGCTAAGTATAACTTCTGAATGCCTTAGCAGAAAGCTTTTTCTGCAATCTGTCTGCATTCTCAAACTCGTTCTCACCATTTGTTTGGAGAAAAGTGTTTGAATCTAGACTCGTAAACTGATTAGATGGCCCTACTCAATAGTTTACAGCGTGCGCTGGTTTCACATGGAAGGAGGGAGGGGTGGGGCCGCCTGAGGGAAAGCAGCACCAGGCTGGGGAACAGGAGGGGCTGTCCCGTCTCTGGGGGCTTCCCCTGTGAGCTGCGGGGACCAATCAGAGAGCTGATTTGGTGATGGACAGCTCGGAAAACCAATGAAAAGTTATTTTGCTTTCACAAATCACATTGGATAAAGTTAACTAGGTCTCTTTCGGCTTCCAGTTTCTCCGGAGGTACGGTGGCTCTGGCTGAGTTCCCGGCCCCGGCCCCGGTCCCTGCCCTGGCCCTGGTGGCCCCCGGCTCTTTGCTTGGCTCGGCTCCCCTCTCCACGTGGCGTGGCCAAGCGGGGGGATCGGGGAGCCACCAAAGGCTCTCCCTTCCTACCCCCCCCCATTCTGAGAGAAGAGGCCTCCAGCTGACAGCGTGGCTTCTTCACATTCTGGATGCAATTTTAACTCTTTTTCATGTCTGAATAAGATTCTCAATCTCATGAGGTCCCCTGAATGAGAAGAAATAAAGCATGGAGTCTACAGAAGTCAGCGGAATGAAG
>JAODHZ010002115.1:8328960-8343187 GCA_027576135.1 Cossypha dichroa
CATTTATATTCTAAAACATTATTATTATCGTTTGAACTACAGTTATAATCAATTACAAATATAAAATTCTTTCTGTCTGCTTTATTCTGCTTCATGTATTTTTTTGATTCTAAGTAAAAAAATTTGTGTTGCTTACTATAGCATCTTTCTAGAAATCTTTCGTATTTTTCATAAGTTCACTATTTTGTACCCTTTAGACAAGCTGCACAAATATTCAGTGACAGCTATGCATGAAATATTGATGTTTTCTGTTTCTTATCTAAACTGTTTTCTGAGAAGGATACAATACAAAATTATTCTGTTCAGCTGAACAGGTTGCTAAAAACCACAAACCAAACCCCAAACAAATACATCCAGGAATTTCTGTGTCAAAATGAAATGCTGTAAGCCTGCCTTTAGCTAAACATATTTTAAAAAAATATGTATACTTTGTCTTGCCTCCACACTTTGAAGGATTGGCCCATTTTATTTATCTGTTCATCAGTTTCTGCCCTATAGCCCCGAAAGCTTCAAGTGCCAGAGAAGCACACTGACTTCTGGTGGTCAAAAAACAGAATTTAACTCTGAGTCAGAACACACTTAAACTGCACATTACAGGTTGTAGCCTCATGATACTGCATTCAACAAGGGAATTGGAATAACTGTAGTAAGACAGAGGGGAAAAAAAGAAGAAAATCAAATAAGTTCATCAAAGTACAAATTTTGAGACATGGACTGAATCCTACAAATGCTCCCCATAATATTAGAGCAAATGATAGGCAACACTGGCTATTTCTAAATTGGGAAAACCCAATCATCAGACCTATGCCTTTTCACAGATCCTTGGCAGCTATCCACTTATTATGGGGCACATGAGATTAGAGTAGCTCTTCTATGGACTGTTCAGCCCAACATATAGTTTGAGCTTTATTGTGTTCTTGAATTTTCTGTGTATTCAGCTGTTCCCCCAAACAGAGAAATCCTTCAGCATTGATAGGCTCTGTTACTTTAGAGAGCTTTCCTAATCTTAATATGCTTTATTCAAGGAAATCTTGAAAGGTGATGGGCTTAATCAACAAGCATCTATGCTGCTGTGTTGGTTTTGACTGGCATGAAGTTAATTTTCTTCATAGTAGCTGCTGTGTTTTGCATTTTTCATCCCAAGAGTATTGCTAATACAGGGATGTTTTCATTATTGCTGATCAGGACTTATATGGAGTCAAGGATTTTCCTGCCTCTCACTCCACCCCAAAGAAGGCACAAGGAATTGGGAGGGGACACAGCTGGGACAGCCAATTCCATGGGATCTCCCATTCCACATGGTGCGATGCTCTGCGTATAAAACTGAAGAACAGGGGGGAAGAGGGGGATGTTTTGGAGTGATGTCCTTTTTTCTCTCTAAGTCACCACTACATGTGAAGGAGCTCTGCTTTTCTGGGCTGGCTGAACACCTGCCTGCCCATGGGAAGTGGTGAATTAATTCCCTGATTTGCTTTTCCTGCATGCTTTACCTGTTAAATTATCTTCAGCTCAATGCACAGTATATCTCACTTTTTCTCTTAAGGTTAAGGTTTCCACATTTGTCAATAGCTACTTTATAATAACTCCCAGATGAATGAGGCTGAATTCCTGTCATCTGTATTCTGTAGTACAGGATATAATGATCTTGGTTCACAGCATTCTACTCTGCCTACAGGAAACTAGAAATGGAAATATATCTCCTGGTCATTATTAGCTAAAAGATGAGTACCCACATGCTAAAGAACAGCTTCTGATCTCCTCACAAGATACTCTTATTGTAAAATGTACATATCACTGTCTCTAATTCTGTAATTCTTTTTGCTAGCAAAACCACACATGAATCAAATAAAGTGCTTCTATGTTAACAGGTTTAAGAGATTTTGTTTAGAAACTATGCAGAAATTGCATCTGAATTTTTGCAGATGGACAGACATTCAAAATGCATTTTTATAACTTTACCATTTCATACAGGATCAGTCAGGCTTGAGAGGGAGTTTCTTTAAACCTATTATTGGTACACATACCCAAAATTTCAAATATTGTTTCCATCACTGAAACATTTGTCCTGAAAATAGACACTCACATGATCCCTTTCTTGTTTTTCAATAAAATGTATTATGAATACTCAGTGCATCAGCTATGGTTAATACTTTGCAGCATATTTAGGATTCAGTAATTTGCCTAGCTATTCCCTCTTACTCATCCATTTTCCTGCAAATACATACACTTTGAATATTGAGTGGTTTGCTTCTGGTTTTCTCACCCACTGAATATTGCTCCTTTCTGGTGCAGCTGTTACCTTGACCAGAGATATCTAGAAGGAAATGCATTTAAACAAGAAAGGAAGAAAATGGCTCTGAGGTCTAACCTATAACAGGAGTATCCCAGTAATGAGTAGAAAAATGAAAATACAGCTGTTTGAAAGGCAGTGCCTTCTGCTCCACCTCTTGATTTGACTTCTGAAGTCCACAAATGCAAGAACCCACGTGTTAAATGTTTGTTGGCAAGCCCACCACTCTGTGCCCCTACCTGGAGAAGCATGTAAATTTTAAGTAATTTTACAATTTTAGCTAAATAAACAACAAAAAAAAAGAACAAACAAAAAGGAGAAACTGGGAAAAATTTGAAAGGAAACAGAGAAAGCAGCGTGTCAGAGAAGAACGATCCCACCTTCCTTCACAAAGTTTGTCCTAAGTGAAAACATTACAAATGACATCTCCTTGACCTAAAAGAGCACCAACTTTTCCTAGGCCCTAGATTGAAGCTGTGCAGAACAAACTTTGCTTTTTACAAATCTCTACACACGAGTTATTATCTATTTGACAACCCAAAATAGCCTTTATTTGCCACGTCTAGGCACAGGGTCTGTATCAACAAAGTGTTTTCCTGATACATTTGCTGTCCTCTGAGAAACAGCTGTTTCAGCTTCCTGCACTGACACACGAGTGGTAGGTCAGGGGACACTACTGAGTTTCTCACTCTAAAAGCCAGTAATGCACAGGCTGTGCCTTCAGTGGGTGGAAGAGCTGCTGCAGAAGGTGAAAAATTGCCCCTTGCTCTCACAGCACTGGAGCTGTGAATGGGGAGAAAGGCAGAGGCAAGAAACCAGCAATCTGCAGCAAGCCTACGACCTGGAATGTTTAATCAGGGAGAGTATAAAGGGGAGAGAGCTCCAACAAATGGAGACAGATGGAGTCTCATTCTATTCAGCAAAATAAATGTATTTGGGGAGAGTGAAAAGAAGAAGCAGAGATGACATGCAGAGTTATTTGACTGACTTTGAATTGTCTTATCCACAGAAATTGATGGGAAACAGCTTAGTAGCAAAAACAAAGAACTAAAGCAAGTTCAGGGGATTTGCTCAGCAATGACACTATTGATCCACTTCAATTCTGGACAAGTCATTTTACTGTATTCTGGGAAAAAGCTGCCAAGATCTGGTTTTAAAGGTTATTAGAAATGCCTCTGCCCAAATTAAGGTGCAAATGAGACCACATGCCAGTGACAATAGTATGAGTTTTATTTGATAGAAAATATGAGAGATTTTCTCTTTATTTAACCTCAGCAGTTTGACTCACAGTCCAAAGTTCTTCAAGGAAGTTTCTGTGGTTGTAGCTTCTTTATGCAGTTTTTCTAAAATGAGCAAAACTTTATAGCAATGTTTGAGGCATGAACTATTACAGTCTAACAACAGTAAATAACAGGGTTAATGAATTTCTGTGAAATATTTTGGAAATATTTATTAATTGATATTGACTTTAAAACATTAATGAAAATGAAATCTTGAGGAAAATTTTCTCAGAATTAAGACACAGCAAATTATTTTACAAATATTATCTTTTATATTTAATCTTTCACAAAGATACTTTGTTTTTCCATGTCATGTATCTCAGAAAAAGCCTTTTTATAATTAATTTGATTACATTTTATAAAAATTCTTTTTTTCTTCTTATTTAAGTCTATATTTCTGTTTCTACTGCATCTGATGGCAGAAAACTAGCTTAATTCTAGCAAGAAAATAAAATTTGCACCTTTTAATACCAGTTTTGTTCTGAGTACACCTGAAAAAGTTTAAATGCTTAGTTACAGCTCTTCTGAGCTAAATGACATTTGAAGCCCCTTCTGCATGGTCTTGCAGCACAAGATTAATTTTTCCTTTCTCCTTGATTGATTGCTTTTGTTTTGCTCTAAACATAATGCTTCATCAAATTTTGCTAAGCATCTTGTGAGACACATCTCATCCAGTCCCTCTTCCTCTAATGACAACAGAGGTAAACACATTGCTTGCTTGTTTAGCTAGCAACAGCTTCAGAATGACCCACAAACCTCATTTGGCCTATAGAGCTATGAAATACTGCCCAGCATTGCTAAAATTTATGGTCCATCTCCTCCAAAATCCCTGTATAAAAATCACTCAGCCCTGTCAGGGAAACCATTTTGATGTAATAACTTTTAGGGATTACAGTGTAAGGTTTTTCATGAGCAGTCTCTGTGTGCAGAGAGGGAAAAGGGGCCATTCCTCCCCATTCCACAGATTTACTCACTGGGTTGTTTTATTCAGGTTTCCCACATCCACAGATCCTCCAGCAGACTGGATCCCAGCTGTCCTGTGCTTTTCTTTGCCACACTGCAAGAGGGAATACCATATTCTAATGGCAGCTCTTTAATTATTTTCTCCTTTTTCCATCTACCACAAATGTAAAAGTTTTCTTCTTTTTATATAGCAGGATTTCTGTCCTTTGGTGGTAAGAAAACTGAGTTTTGTTAATTTAGCATAAATAGTTCTAATACAGACTTAGGCTATGAGCAAGGCTGGTACCTCTCTCATGTCTTCTGTATATTTTGTATTCTTTTTCTGTATTTCTGAAGAGATGGTAAACTAGCAGTTTTTAAAAACTGTTATTCCCTGAATTCTATAATAATTACTCATATAGTAAGAACCTTTTTCATTAATAAATCCTTAGCTTCCTAGAAATGCAGCTCCTTCTAATTATGTGTTTGTATTGCCCATGCAATTCTAAATTAATTAGATTGCAACTAGATTAATCTCTCTCATACTTGCTAAATGTAATAATTGCTCTTGCAACAATCAATACACATTTAATTAATAGGAAAATTATTTTCTTATTAAATTAAAGTTACTTTCCCATGTTTTGCTGAGTATTTGCATTGAAATGTCATTTTTCATCTTCTGCAGTAAATTTAAATTTGGAGATAAGGAAGCTAAGTCCCATGGTTATATTCCAGATTTTGAAATCAGCAAGGCTTTTGCACATACATGAAAATAAACATTAATCCAGGATATAAAACATTCCATCACACTACTCTGATGTAAATCAGTCTTTCTGCATCTTCCTGTTTTGAAATCACTGTTGCACTTAGATAAAGTTTGAGAGAAAACAGTTAGTTTTCAAAAGATCTCAATTTCTACAGATTTATTAAACATGCAAAAGTATTTTTTCTGGTTTGTTTATTGAAGGAGTGGAGCTAACAAAGAAACTATAAATTTTGTACATAGGGAATTTTCAGTTGCAGTTTAAAGCGTGCTAAGGTGTTTGTTTATGAATCAATAACATGCAGATGCAATCCAATTTTAACACTGTTCATCATTCTCCCATACATATTGTCATGGTTTAGGAATGGCATTCACCAGTTCAGTATCCTCACCAAGATTCTCCAAGCTACTGCAGAAGTTGCTGCTAACTTGACCAGGACACTTATTTTCAGAGAGGAGGCAGAGTCTCCTTCAGTCTCTCAGTCACCAAAGTTTTGTGTCCATCTTTGACTCTTCTGTCTCTCTACACAAAATTATCAAACATTTTGCCCTTTCTCAGATTAATATTCTCTTCTCTCACCTTGTATCCTGATATTTTCAGTAATTCATTCATTTGAAGTTACTTTATAGTACAAGAATTCAGGCTCATCTGCTGTATACAGAATAAGAACAAGATATATAGACTTTGAAAGGATATGTTAATTTAAAAACTTACTTAAGAGATTATTTAAGTATTTCTTGCTACTTAAAAGCATGTATTCAAAGAAAAATTGTAGTGTAAAGGCATTTAAAATTTTCAGTCAAGGTAGTGTAAATTACTTTTGACCCTTAATTCACTGATTTTCAGCAAAAGTTTTCCAGCTCTGCTGTCAAAAAGGAACAAAATTTGTTGTTTCAAAATGAATTATTTCTAGACATCCTATTCATTATAAATTTTCATTCTGGTTCAGGATGAGGTGTTAAACTAGCATAAATCATTTGAGGAATAAATAATCAGACAGCTCTATGAATTCAGGTATTTTAAAAACTAATATTCAAAGCTTCCTTGAATTTCAGTAAAAATGGAGCTGAAGTAGGCTTATGAGCAGCCAGTTTGAGGAACATAGGTGCTTCAAGTGATGGAGAAATATGTTGAATTAAAATTGGCTTTCTCTTACTCAGTAGCAGCAGCTGGTGTAAAAGCTAATCCTCTGATCAGCTCCACAGGCTTTCTACTAGCACATCCCACAGGCAACCGTATCTTTAAAGAGAAATGAAACAGGCTGCACTCTTGTCTTGTCCATTATTTACATAGAAATAAAACCAGTCCTTGGCATTCTGTTTGTTCTGCTGCGTTTTAGCGCGGCGTGGTTTTTGATTTCCGAGGGATGCGATAACGCGGATCAAGCGACTCTCACGGAGGCACAGCACTGCAGCGGGCCACATGATGGGAAAACAGGCGTTTTGGAGGTGTGAGATTAGCACAGAATCAAAGTGTGGGATTCTAGTATAGGATCAAAGCCTTCCTCAGCTCTTGTGACAGGAGGATCAGAGAGAAGCCGTGGTGGGGAAGAAGCATCGCACTAGAGAAAGGTTCCTGATAGCAGAGACAAGTTTCCCAGCTGGTGTGAAACACTTCTGCTCCTCCCTGCCTCTGGGATGCCACACACAAAGTAGAATTGTCCTTTGATCTGCAGATATTTTGAACCATTCAGCTAGACAGGAGCTTTGATTGCATTAAAATACACACCCACATAGAACATCATACTTATTTTATAGTTGTCTTTAATATCTCCACTTCTGCTGTTCCTCTTGCTGAGATATTCCTGTATAGTTGCTAAATAGGTTAAAATAAGAAGTAAAACAATTTACCTTCACAAGCTCCTGAAACTGCCTCCAGAAGCTCCCATTTCCAAATGAGAGAGAAATCCTGAGTTTATGCTCTCTGCCACAGATCAGTTTCCGTGATGCACAATGATTTATGCTTCCACGTTCCTTCTTTCAAAACAGATTTTGGAAGTTAAGATCTGACTGCTGCCAGTTCTCACTGACTGCAAAAGCAGGAATCAGCTGAAATGTTACCACTGGTGCTGATTGTCAGGAGGTGCTAGAAACACCCTTGTTTTCCCTATTAATCTTGTTTTGAATAGCTATAATTCCTAAGGGGTTTTTCTATGTAAACATTTTGTAATTTTTTGAATGAAGAGTATTTTTTACTAAAAGATGGTTCAGTTTTCTGTGTTTTTATACTTCATTTTTCTTTTCTCAAATAGATATATTTTTCCTGAGATTTATGCAAAAATTATTCAAAGTATCCCCATTTATCATTCCTTTATGACTGATAAATGGTTTAATTAAGCATCCTCTATTGTCATCAGTTGAGAGGTAATGCCATTCAAGGTTCTCATTATTATAAACCTATAATTATATATTCATATACAGTATACTTTCCAGACATCCATTTCTACAAAGTAAATGCTATACACTAGTGTGAACCTCTTTAAACTCACTGGTTATCTAGTCATAATTCCTTGAATTGATGAAACTTGCATCATTTTTCTTCCTTACTCATGGTTTTGCTCTTCTTACATGTACTAAGCGTTTGCCAATTCCATATTTCTCAAACTGCTTATAGTTAATAATATTCAATAGAAAAACATGTATTGATCCACTCCAAATAAAAACTCACTTAGCCTAAAATTTTGTAGATTATGATCAGTTATGCATAATATTAGAGATCTCACATTTAAGGAAATGTCCTCAATAACTGCAGCTGTAACTTCATATATCTAAAAATAGCTCACTATATTCTGTATGGTTGTGCAAGAACTTAGTCATTATCAGAAAGGAAATAGAAACGTATTCCCTAAAGTATTTGTCTTTTATTGAAAACTGTGACACCACCATATTACTTTCTTCAGAATTCGTCATTTTCTTTGGATATCTGATAAAATATCTCTTTGGTGCTAGAATGTTTTATTAATAAAGCCAAACTTTAGATGCTCAGATTTAATTCTTAGTGGAGTCATCTGTGTACTGAATTCTTTGACATGTTGTAAAGTTTAGAGACATTTTAATTTTAAAAAATTAAAGTACATATAGTTTAGCAATATCTGGTATTTAGATTTATGGATCGTAGTCTGGAATAACAATAAACAATTTTTTAAAAACTTGAAAATATTAATATTTTGAAGGCAGAGAAAATAAGCAGAAACATCATGTCCAAGGCCAAAGCTTTTAATTAGTTCTTGAAGCTTTATATCTCACAGATCAAAGAGAACAGATACAATCACTTGTGTGATAAACAAAATGGTGTTGCTTGTCTTAGGAAAATATTAAATGCTGGCCCTTGCGTAAATTGTATGGTGGAACAAGTAAATTATTAGGTTCTTTATTCATGTATCGTTCTTATTAATTTAATATTGATTTTATACCAACTCAGGATAGGACCAAATGCTTTTAAAATAATGAATTACAGTTCAATTGTTAAAATGGTTTCTTTTAAACAAAATAACATTTCACTTCAAACAGATGGTCAAAGCTTTCTTTTATGTGGAACAAAAGAAAAGCCTCAATTAAAATGTTCAGAACTGCAGGCAAAAACAAGTAAAAGGAAGCTTAAAGCTGTTTAGTCTAGTTTTATCTCAAAATGGCATTTATTCTGCAGCAGTTCTGTTCTCCCTGGTATTCCAGAAACAAATTGTCTCACCTTGGTTTCAATGGAATGGCACCTTTCCAGTTCATACAGGCGCAGCGATTATTTCCTCCTACCATCCAAGGGGTTTAAAATGAATAACCCAATTATCCAGAATTATAGGGCAACTTGGTCTGCAGGCTTTTATTCAGCATGGGAACAAACAAAAAGCATACAGCAAAAGCACAGCTGCAGTAAAGAATCTTGATATATCAACGGCCTTGGTTCTGGCTCCAGCCTGGCACTAAGTTTTAAGATGTAATGGGAATGCACCTGAGTCTCTCCAGAAGCAATAGCTCTGAACTCCAAGTATTTGTATACCTATAAGTTACTTATAATGAAATATTTTATTTCCTTGGAAGATCTATCAGTTTATTCAGGTGTTCAGTCTTGGTTTTGCTAGAAAATAACTGAAAAGTGTTCTTTTATAATAATAACAATGGTAATATACTCATACATCAAGTTGCACATAAATATCCAGGGCACAATGGCCACATAGTATAAGAATAAAATAAGGTAAGTAAAACATATGCTATGAATAAAACTGGGTGAACATGCAAAATACTATTTATCATTTTCAGATTTCCACTTTACTGTTTTATAGCCTGACTACAGGGACACAATAATTAATCCCTTCAGAACTATTCAGAAAACTATGAGCTATTTCCACATGAACAATTCAGTATTAGATTTTTTTTATTACTATTTAAAACATATAGTATTTCATTGTCTGATTTTGTAAGAGTTTACTGTTTGATTCAAAACCTGAAAATAAGAAAGAGTACTGGTAGATAGAGAAAACTCTGAATTTCCCTGCCTGCTTGGCTTCTCCTTCTGTCTTCACATTCAGTTGAAACAAAAGAAAAAGCTTCTAATTTTTTAGTTGCATTAATAATTGTCTCTTTTGCAGAAAATGTTTTAAAAAAAGAGTTTGGTTTCTTTTTTAAGTAGAGGGGGTCATGGTGGGGTTGGGTGGGTTTTTGTTGTTGTTGTGGGTTTTTTTTTCTTTTTTCTTCTTATTTGCTTCCATTTTCATTCTCACCAACAGAAATACATGTTTTTATCCACATTCAAACTGTTTCCCAACTGTTAGGAAAAATCAGGGAAACATTTCCAAATTCTGTGCGGCTTTCTTAATTAAAATTGTCAAACCTAGATGAACAGCCTTATGAGAAGTAGGCATGGCTTTATGCATGGTAAATGTTCTTTTAATGTCCTTGAGAGCCAGTCATGTTACCATATACTGGCCTCCACAACTTGAATGAGGTCTTACCAGCATTGATGGATTACTTCAGCAAAATCCCTTGTAGTTAAAAGCATTTGAAAGACACCCAAGGGGAGAAATAGCACTAAACCAGAGATATATTTATTTATTGCCAGGCAGGGATGCCCTCAGAAAGGAGTAAATCAAAGCTATTTCACACAGTCTTAAGAAAAAAGATGTTGGAATGACAAATTTTCCATGGCCCCTCAAGAAAAACACTAGTTTGAAACAGAAAACCAGAGTAGATCGTTTACAAGTGATCATTGCTTGAGGATGCTTGGAGAATAATGGAGAAGTCAGGACATGAGCATATTTGTAAGAGTGACTGTCCCAGAGACTGTATTTTCAATAAATGCTCAAAATCATTTACTTTACTTACATGTTAATGCACTTGTGAGACCAAGATCAAAGTCCAATGCCAATCAGTACTACTGTGGAATAAGATGTTAAATAAAAATAAACTCCTCTTATTTGATGAACGAGATAAAATGATTACCGCTGTTGTTATATACTTTAAATTTTGTTGAACTGGTGCTAACTTGGCACAATCTGAATGGTAGGAACATGCACTTAAAAAAAGAACTTGTGTAACTGTGACCTTACCCAGACCTTGCAGCAAAATATAGTATAATTGGTGGATTTCAACTAGGCCACAAAGTACTTCTCAGGAAGACTTTGCTACGCCAGCTAAGCTCCCTGTGAAGTCATTGAAGTCTTTCTATTTTTCTCAGTAGGAGATGAAATGGATCAATCTATAATAGCTTTGACCTTTTCAGGGTTGGAAGCTGGTATTGCACTAGAATAATCCACATCAATAGTCAAAGAATACCTATAAAGCACTTAATTCTTTTCTTAAGGAAAAACAAAGCGATAGGGCTCCTACAATGGTTCTGGAAACAGTTGTCAGATGTAAGAAGGAAATTGTGCCCAAATGAATTACTGGCAATTCTCAGAAGAATTAATAGCTAAATCTCACAGCTACAACAGTCTCTTGCATCTTGTATTCCTTCACCTGTGCCCAAGACGAAAGGATTATTCAAAATGTCAGGTGTAAACACATTTTCCTTTATATTCACACCAAAATCATCTGAAAAGAGTTAATCCTCTGGAAAGTGAAACTACAATCTGGAAGTGAGGAAAAACACCTTAGAATATTACTGTTGCAATATTAAATTCTGACAACTTTCTGTCTGCTAACCATTTTGAACTGGACCACAGGTCTTAGAATTTCAGAATAAGAATGTTTGTAAATGTTCTGAATCTTACTCTATTTCAAATCATTAAAAGTTGTTAAACTTCTCTGATTGGTTGAATGTTTTTATGTCCCTTGTAGGTATTTAATGTTTAGGTCCTAGACCAATGTGAATGGTTATAGATTTCTAAATAATAAATAAAGGTGAAAAATCAATAAGTGGAAGTTCTTAACACTCATGGAATGCCCTCTCTAGTTCTTTGCTTTGAAGGTTGTTCTATTGTTGAGGTTTCTTTTTTAAATATGATTTTCCTTATCAATTCAGCCCCACACTTTCACAGCTGCCAAATAAAAGTTCTGAAAAAACTTGTGTGCACCTTATAGCATATAATTGCTTAGGGGTTTTTGCCAGGTTTCAAATAATATTTATGTTATTTTTCTGTAAATTTAATATTCCAGTTCTGCTTGCAAAATGCCAACATATTTAAAAAGCAATAATGCACACATTTTCAGTCACAAGTTTTTCCCTTGAAATATTGCTCTCTGCTGTGTGTGTCTATTTTGGATGTTTCCACTTTGATCATGTCCAGTATCAGGAACCAGTTTTGTGAGCCTGTGAGGTTCTTTTTCTGCTTCATCCAACTCTCTCATATCAGGGACACTTCATTCTCCACTTTTAGTGGATGTGCACATGACACTAGATATAACTAACAGAAAAATATCCTTCCTTAATGTACACTGGATGAGAGTGATGCTTCATACAGAGACAAGGAGAGAAAGAAAAAAAGAAAGAAAAAACCTTAATTTAGCTTTTGTCAACATACACTCTCAGATACCATTTCCTTTACAGGCATAATTGTTACTAGGGCTTTGTTTACATAGACAGTTTCTGTCTCAGAGTGTTTAAGATCTGATTAGGGAAAATGGGAGATTGAAATATAAATTAAAAAAAAAAACAACAACCACAAAACATATTAACCAGTATACTCTTTCTTTCTATTGAAATCTATTTCTGGGATAAAAGAACATTTGAATGATACAGAGTTTCATTCTCCAGGGAAGACAATGGGAATTGCTTCTCTCAGCTCAGGATTATTATTCTTCCCAGCCAAAGTTTTCAATAGGAACCTCACATTTTTTTCATAGTTCCTTGTGTTTGACCTTACAAACCACAACAGTTGCAGAGACAACTGAAATATAACACTGGCATTTTATAGAAACAATTACCTTAAGACCAGAATATTTTTCTAGGCATTAGGACCAGAGAGCCACATCTAATTAAATAAAGCAAGCCCCATCCAACTAACTCTGAATTATAGAGTTTAATGTACCTATTTTGCATATTTGTGGTTTATATTTCTATATTTCTATTTTATATTACTATATTTCAGCATTTTATTCAGTTCCCCTGCATATAAATTCTTTTGACATCAGCAGAAACAAATCTCAATGGCCTTGTGCTCATGTGCCTTTTTACATAGCAATTTAAAGGAACAGAACTTAAAGCCCAGTGGAGTGAAATTAATGTAATTTAATACAAAAAAAAAAAAGGATGTTCATCTTTTAAAAAATATCTTTTGTGTTCACTTAGCTTTGGTTTGAGCATCTGAGCTGGAAGATCATTGATAGATATATGGTTACAGAGCATTAAAAATAGTGCAGATTTTTCCAAGAAATAATTCACTGTATTCCAGACTGCAAGAAAAAGTATTAATGGAATTTGCATGGGAAATATTAGCATGTTTCCTTATAATTCTCAGAAACAAAAGATCTTCTTTCACTTTTATATAAGATTAAGTCTAATATTTCAGGCAGGTTTTTTGTTTGGTTGTTGTTTTGGGGACTTTTGTGTTTTTTTATCTCATATTTTGAGTTTCTCAGATGTGTGAAATTTTCACAATTATGCATTCTTAGCAAAGACAGATGGATGCTGGAAAAGGTTAATAATGTATGAAAAAGTTATCAAGATAGTAGCATGTTATAGCAATAAAGAATTTCTTTATAGATAGATCTGATAACCTGTCAAATTTCTATCACTTATTTTAATTAAAAGATAGAAGGGAGAAAGAGAAAAACAAAAAATAAAATAATCTGTCATTTCTGTGTCTTCATAAATTTCTGAGACAATTAAAACAGTAATTTTTTTCTTGAATAAAGTAGAAATTTGAAAGATTTTGTTTTGTTTTGCTTAGTTAGCAAACATGACGTTGATATACAAAGTTCTCATTGAGGCTCTCCACTAGTTTTATTGTAAAAATTTTGTGAGGTTTGGAGAAAGATATTTTGGTCAAATTCTTAACAGTCTGAACCCTGGAAGAGGAGTTACTGAAAACACGTTACTGTTTTCACTCAGAATCATTCCTTAGTGTTGACCTAATCTCTCAAGTCTTGAAAGAAAATTATACAAATAGCTCAATATTCATTGGACCAACAAGAAAAAGATTAAAGTTATGAGCCCAGGGGTTAGACTACTTAAATAGGTTTTGGAAAGAAACAATCCCTTGTCTGGACCCCAATGGTCATGCAGAATAAAGAATTAGTATTTGATTCTTACACATCATTGGTGACTACAGGGATCATCAGAAAAAAATATGTATTTGTGTCTATAGTATTTTTCTACACAATTTCTGCATGGAAGTATTTTTAATTGGCTGAAAGCAAAATATTTATGGAGTGGAAAAATCTAATTAGTTACAAATTTTATCAGGATTTTTTTGCCCTATTATTTGCATTTTTATTTTTTTTAATAATGACCAAAATTTTATTCTCAAAAATTGTGTTAACTCTAAATATAGAACTAGAGAGCAGAAGACTCACAATGGA
>JAODHZ010002115.1:8343233-8363355 GCA_027576135.1 Cossypha dichroa
CAGTGCCATTTATTAAATCAAAACAAAAGGGTAGGGATAAATTAAAGAGTTTCTTAACAAATTGGACTTAAGTTAAATACATACAAAGCTTTATTTCTACTGGTTTGGTTTGGTTTGGTTTGGTTTGGTTTGGGTTGGTTTGGTTTGGTTTGGTTTGGTTTGGTTTGGTTTGGTTTGGCTTGGTGGTTTTTTTTTTATATTTTACTATTTAGAGATTAGGAGTGAGTGAAAGTTTTTATGCAGGATTATTTGTAAAGCTGACAATCTCACAAAACCAGTCAGAATGGTTTACATTAGGAATAAGTACTCCCTAAACATATACGAGTCAAGCCTTTGGCAAAAAATAATTATTTCCTTAATGCAGTGCAAATAAAAGAAAATGGATCACAAAGAAGGAAAGCAGGAGGAAAACACATATAAAGAAATAAAATAAAATTTTAAAAAACCACTAAAAATAGAAACTCTGGTCATTCTATCATGTACAATTACAATTATCAACTAAACTATCAGTTTTATGCATTCTTAAGGCATCCGTGCATTATATTTCAAAATTGAATTAAATGAAATTGCAAAATAGATGCCAACAAGCATAAGACTTACAGTCTATATTTTTTGTATATTGTTACTTTTGTATGATAAAGATAGTGCTAGCAAAGCTGTAATAAACCAGGCAAGGGTTTTGATTGTTTTTGAGGGCAATCACACATAGGCAGCATAAAGTGTCCCACATCTGGATGCTCCCTATAATCAGTATAATGTCTGTTGTGAAGCAACTTCACAGCTAGAATGAAAATCAACATTCAGTAGGGCTAAGCCTACTCAATTCTTTGTCCATTGATATTTTGTTTGCCTTTCCTTTAAAAACTAGTACTTTAAAGTAGAAATCTATTTTAATTTTTTTTTTTTAAGATATAAGTAGTTCATTGACATAAAGGATTCATAGCTAAACTAAATGGAAAATCCTGGTTCATATTCTGTTAATATAAAAGAAATAAAATCAACTGATGTTATTGCAAAAAGGAGTGGATTACCAGAAGAAATTTAAAAACGTTTCCATATACCATTACCTTCACAAAAGACAATATATCTTTATTAATCTTATTACTATTCTTCAGTTATTGGAACTATGATAAAGTGTCTGGTAAGAAATATTCCATCCATTCTGTGATTTGATATCCACACTAGCTGGATTGACTGCCATGAGAACCCATGGCAGAGGATAAAAATAGAGTTTTTTCATTGCTAGGTGAAAATTCAGAAATTGCCACTTTTTATTTCTATAGAATGATCTAACATTAATTTAGAAATATAATGCAAATATCTGCAGCAACCTTGGATCTTTAGTACTTGCTGAGGTGGATATCCTTTGTCCTTCTGGGGGAGGTGCTGAATTGCTGGTCTTTTCAGAGAGCTACATGATTTTGCTGTGCAGCTCTCAGATAACAGGAGAGTTTAGAAAATTGCCTTCAGATGTTACGTTTTGAAAAATAAATAAGTTTGCTCTAGAGAATCCAAAAGGCTTCAGGACACAAATTCTTGTTCTTAATGCACATTTAAGAGAGCAATATCATGTACCTCTGGCAATCTGATGTGCACAAAGTCAGATTGTGTGATCGAGTGACTGCTCAAGTCACATAAAATATGTGAAATTGATGGGGAAAAAAACCCAACTCATATTGTCTATTTTCTTTTGCATTTACAAAATCCTGGAGATATTAAGATGGAACATCTTTCTTGGAATGAGCCTAGGCATCACAAGAGGCAAGTCAAAGACGCTGTGGGAACTCTGCAAGTTTTTGCTGAGAGGTTTAAGAGAAGAGCCAGGGAGTCTGCTACCCATTATCTGCAGTAAATTAAGAAGATATTTATGGCATTACCCTTTGGAGATATAGTGACACACCAGCAAATCAATGGCATGGTTCTGCATGGTGTTAAGTCTCCTGGCCCAAGACCAAAGCAGTAGTTCATGATTTATGGAGCTTAGAGGTAAAGTTAGTTTGTTAAGCAAAGCCTTACTCAAGTAGCCTGAATCCTTGGCTAGATTCAAAGGTTTCAGCTCCCATTTCACTATCAAGGAAGATCATATATTCATTGAGTTCAGTAGTAGATCTAGTAGGAAATTCTCATGAGGAATATTATCCCACTAGAAAACGTCAGGCCACTGACTTGTGTACTGGGAATTTTGAGCTACCCTACAGAAAGTGCAGAGAGTAAGTTGGGAGTCTGTGTATGAGAAAAAGTAACATATTTTCCTTTAAAAAGGATCTTCCCTCACAGAAGTGTTTCTCTCCAAAGATATAAACAGATAAGTAGGAAAGAGAGGTAGAGACATAAATTATAAGAATATGTATATTTATACACAATAAATAACATAATAAAGAAACTGAGAGAACACATCCCATAGCTATTTAAAATTAATTATAAATATGTTTTATTCCACTGATTTGTTTAGAAGAGTGAGGAATAGTCTGGAAAATTGGAATAATCAGTGTTAAATCCTCAACACAGCATACCAACAGAGGAAACGAGTTCTTAACAGATTCCAGCTTTTACATGATCTCCTAGTTGAACATTTTCAATCCTGCCATGCTCTGATTCTCTTTCCATACATTCTCAGAAAGGCATCATATCTTATCACTGGTACAGAAATTCAGCAAATATTCAAGCAACTCCTACCAAACTCAGAAGAGTGTGCCCCCTTAATAGCTTTATAAATTAATTTCTACGGAATTTAAATTATACCAAAACATTTTGTATGTATGTTATTCAAAGAAGCAGCACTCTGGAAAATGAAGAGATATCAGAGAAGTTGAGGAAGGGAGGTGTTTGAAAAAAAATATTGCTTCAAACATAGCAAAACCCTAACAGCATTCAACAATATGATTTAAATAGCAAAGTTTACTCATGGATGGAGTCCAGGTGGACTAGACAATTCCTACTGTAACCTAAAACATGGAATTAAACTACACTTACTTTTTCTTCTAATCACTGATCTAGCCCATAGGATCACAGTGGCCACTCTTCACTGACAGTATTCTGATGAAGATTAGCCCCCCAAAACCACCTAACAACACAAAGTGAGGTGAATTCATACTGTATTATGTTAATCATAGTACAGAAGAGCCCAGGAAATAATGTGTGATGGCCATTGGGCCTCTTTTACCACCAAATCCTTTTAAAAGAATCCTCAAATAGAATGGCATTACTAAAAGATTTAAAGAAAAATATAAAAAACAATCTAAAGTAGTAAATGGTCTAAGAAGAAATTTTTGTCTAAAATAAGGGGTTTAGTCCCAAACATTATCAGTATAGCTACTCTTAAATGAAGCTATTGAGCAATTTATTGAAATAAAAACTATAAATCAAAATGAAAAAACGTTTATGATTCATATCTCTGGGTTATTCTTAATTTAGACATTGTTCCTTCCCAAAATGAGATGAAAGCAGAAAATAGCTGAACGTTGCCATTCATAATATGTGAAGTAGCTAGTGTGAAAACAAACCTTACAGTCAACTAGAGTAGCTCTGAATAAATTATCAGTATTCCATACAAATAAAACACAGACTGGCTCTAGGGCAGTGACAGAAAGAATAATTTTCCAAAGGAAAGCCAAACACATGATAATGCATTGACAGGCTAAAATATGAATTTCTATGCATGATACACCTTCCTTGTTGGCTATCCCCATAGATAATGGTACCTGAACTTTGAACAGAATTGTTTCCCAGCAGGGACAACAGTCAGAATATGATTTTAGGTTTAGATTTCATCCATCTAAATCAACATATTCTGTTAATTATTTTCACTAGACATGTATAATTAATTTTTTATGTTGGCAGCTGCTTATTCATACCTTATTTGTAGTCTATATGACAAATAATGAATATTCAAGTATTTTATCTCTTAGTCCATTTCTGTATTTCAAGTTATTAGTAGTTCACTACAGTACCTACCAATAGAAGTACTCTTATGAACATTTCAAATAGTTATGACTCTGGACTACATCTAATAAATAAATAAACCCAAATAATTTTCACAGTTTGCCCCAAATGTATCCACTTATTTTTATGCATGACTTACATTGTACATTCTTCCTATAAACAAATTGTCACTTATAGAAAAATATAAATACATGCTGGCATGATGATATAAATGAAGCAAAAATATTGATGAAATTTAGGAATTAAGTCCAAACAGATTTGGCTCACCTGGAGCTATTCACATGCTTATTATCAGTAGTTTATATCAGAAAAGAGGATCTATTTAATATCTACTGTTTTATTTAGCTGCGTCCAACCAGGAGTTTTTATAATTAACTAAGAAAGAACCATGCTTTACAGAAGTCATGAAACAGAGCCCTGTCCCAGTCCTGAGCAATTAGCAAGGAGAAAAGAAAATTGTTCAAGTTCTGCCTGACCCCTTACTATCGAAGTGATGAATTGCATTAGTAAGCAACATTTTTTTCTGTTTATAATTTCAGATTTCCCCATCCAGTCTCACAGAGTGGCATTTTAAACATTTTTGTACTATAAGCGATATCTTTCCTTTAAGGTCTTGCAAAAATCTATTTTTCTGTTCTGAAACACCATGATAAGATGATCATGATTCTTTCACTGATTTTAATACATGAAATAATTGTGAGTTTACAACCATATGGGAGAAAAAATTACATATGTGCTCAGACATTGACTTCCAATAAAGCTGTCAGCCTGTCTAGCAAAGGTCACATCTCTGATAGAAAATACCAGACAGCAGAGGAAGTCATTGCATGCATCAGTCATCTCATCAAAATAATGATACAGATTGCAATATGTCCATTTTATTATATCACTATTATTCATTATTGTTACATATTTTAAGTTCAGTTAGCAGCCTGCCTCAGAATTTTGCTTATTAGGTTTTCCCAGACTGCAAAAAAGCAATCCTGTTCTACTACAGTCTCTATTCACTAGTTTTCTATTTCTTACCAGGGAGATCATATTCTGCATTTTATTTTTGGGGAGCTGTCTTTTAAACTGGAAAGCACCTACCTAAAGAGAGTAGATTCATGCCAAGCCCACAACATACAGCCCACTTTAGTTTAAGGCAGAAAATCTCACAGCAGTAAGAGATTCTGAGTCTATTCCAGTGCTCTCAGAAAAGCTAAAAGATGGGATATATCCAGCAATTAGGTTTTATCATGTTGAACACAACTACTGTGCCTCTTCTTCTGACCTCAATCAGAAGTTTCTTAGTTTTACATATGTTCCATTGCTTTTAGCATTCAAACCCAGGAACTTTACAGATGTTAACAGTAGAAGCTAGACCCAAGACAAAAGCTTTCCAAGCACCAACTTTTTCTTGGTATACTCTTAATAAACATAGCTATTGCTTTTTAATCAAATAAGGATTTCCATATGTTCTGGGGATTTCCCACATTCTTTACTGGCGAACAAAGAATGTTTTTCTATCCCCATATTATATTTCCTTATTTAAATATGTACTCATCCAAATCCCACAAACAGAAACAATGCCTATTGTTTGCAAAGAGCTGATTTCCTGGGTGAATTACCATAAGGAGTACAATGAAAATAACAGTGTGAATACAATGCAAAGTGAACAAAATAAAAACTAAAACCTTCTTTTACCATTACAGTTCTAATTTAATACTGTGTTTCATGTACATAAAGGAAAGAGCATCCAAAGTTGCTTTACATCTTATTACTGTAACATTCTGTTAGCTTTACACTGTGATTTTAAAGTAAGAGTTTATTCAACAAAACTTCAGGTAATGGTTTGTCAGTTTAATAAAGCCCTTCTACTGATTTTTTTTCACATTTGTGGTGCAATATTTTTCTCTCTTAAATGTCTCTGTCAGTAGTAAACTTCTGAAAATACAGAGGTTGCAAAAGCTTGACATAGTAATATACTAATCCTGATTTAAGCACCATGTGGTATTCACTTTTCTACCCTTCCTGCAGCTCCTTGTATAAATAGCTGTATCTACAAGAGTAATTCACAAAGAAGGACTAAAGAGATAAATACAGCTGAAGAGAGGCAGATAAAAAATAATAAAGTGAAAATTCAGACTGTACTTTAGACAATGCAGAAATGGGCAAGAGTCAGCTTAGTCTGATGGATAGTTGGTCACTGCTTTAGTGGTCTGGGAGATAAAAAGAGGACAGAGGAGTGCTCCTGCAAACTTTTTTTGCCTATTTTACTATAGAATAAAGATTATGTGAAGAGTTTGCTCTTCATCTATTTTACAGACATACATATGCATTCACACATATATAAATGTTTGAATTATATTTATATAAACTCTAAATGCACAACTGCAAGCACACTTATAATACAGGGATGTGAAGACATCTATTAACTTCTAATTGATTTAATTCCCATATTTGTCTATAGGAGTTATCTAAGCTGAAAACTTTCAAAGGGAGGGTATCAAGCAAGCTGGCTCACTTATTTGATTGATTGAATTCCTTCAAATTACTAAATTAATATGGAGATTAAAATTTCTTGGAATGACATGAAGTCCCTCCTTTCATTCTTCACATTTGCCATCTGACTTCCTTCTCCTTCAGCTAAAGCTTCTTGTCCTGCTTTGCCCCTCTGTTTTCAGAACATGCATATTACCCTTCCCCGATTCAACACAGAGTCAACTAATTTCATTTGCACCTGTAAGAAATTTTATGTTTTGTTTAGAAGCTTGAATGAGTAAAACTGGCTGAAGGTAACAGGCTTCTAAATAACTTTCATGGGTTTACATGCACTGACTGCTCTTAAAGTACCTTTTCCTCTTGTGCATGGTGTCGTTTCTGTCTGTTTAAAAAAAAATGCAAAAGAACAACCAAACAAACAAACCCAAACAAACAAAAAGCCATGTACACTTTCCACACCAAACCAAAATACCAATGTTATGTGACAGTATCTTGCTTCTGATTATTTTACCCTGTTGATAGCTTAAAATCTTGTTACACTTAAACAGTATAAATGCAAAGATTCTGAACTTTGCTCATTTCCTTTCAAAACATGAAAATTTTACTTTTAGGTGTCAGATGGCAGACTCAATCAAACAGCACTGATAAAAGGACATAGATTTTCCTCATAACTGCAATTATTTTCATACCAGTGAGAAATAGAGTGCCTTCTCTAGCAGCTTATTTTTCATCACAGGACCAATATTCTCATCATGAATCATTGCCATCCTATATCTGCCCATCTCAAGTGTTTTGAGACATTCATTTTGCTGAAAAAAAAAGGGAGCTTTATTGTCCTACCAAAAGCCATAAAAATGAACATTACTGGGGGAGGGCAAGAAAGAGGGAGAAGCTTTTTAGGAGGCTTTATGAATTTGAACATCAACATTGTGATTGTTGCCATCATACATAGGAACAAGACAGAAGAAATTGCAGAGTTAATTTTTTTTTCAACAGCAGCAGCTAATTATAGTGCAGCAGAGGGGAAAAAAGGTTCAGAGATGTTAAGAGATATAAAAATATAAATAGAATAAAGCAAGTGAAATATTTGAGGATCATTTATAAACTAGAAGAGGAAATATTTAGATATTAAGAAGAAATGCTTTACTGTGGGGATGGTGAGTCACTGGCACAGGAAGGACAAAGAAGTTGTGGATAACCCATAACTTCTGGAAGGGTTTAAGGCCAGGTTGGATGGGGCTTTGAGCAGCTTGGTCTAGCAGGTTTCCCTGCTGGGGGAGTGTTGTGGGGGGTTGGAACAAGATGACCTTAAAGGTCCCTTTAAACCCAAGGTATTCTATGGTTAAATTACATGAGTACATGAAATAACACCACAAAACATGATATAATCTAATGGGGTTGAAGACAATGTTGGGTGATCTCTGTTCACATTGAACAAATGCCTCTTTCATTTTTGATGTTTGTTTAAAGATTTATTTCACTTCTTACAACTGAAAGACTTTTATTGCCAGATTTTAAATGAAATAAAAGAGTTACCACAGTTAAAATGTTGAGCCAAGCAATGTGAGAGAGTCTGGAATCATTCCACACTCTGTTTGGGTTGGATATATCTTGGTTAAGGCTAGAACAGATGGAAGTTGTGTTTAATCATGACTATGGCATCAAGCATCCCTGAAGCAAATAAAAGAATCATCTCAGTAACTAATGGCTGTGTTCTGATGTCACTAACAAGGCTGCAATCAATATTAACTGCATGATGCAATTAGGTTCAGAAGACACAATTCAACATGGGGTTTGTGCACTAATACTTCATAATTAAAATGTAAATGACTGACATTTACTCCACTCATACATGTTGTCCAATTCTTCCGGACACTTACATTTGGCTAAAGCAATTACTCTCAGAATAGATTACTGTATGCAGAAAAACATCAAATTAAGATTATCACACACATAAATAAACAAAAAAACCCCTAGGCTATGCAAAAGATGCATGAAGGCATTTCATAAAGTTATAATATTTTCAGAAATAATATGAAGTACTGAATATGCTAGTCAAAAATACATGCGAGTTAGTTACAGACTACAATGTAAAATAATTACAATAAGACTAACTAATAAGGAAGACTCACTGTTATTTAGACAGGCAGCAGAATTTTCTTTCTATAAATTAGATTTCAAGGCTTTATACTGGAAGCTGCAGGTGGATACATACAAAATAATTATGAATAAGAAATACTTGAGAATCAACTGAACCAAAGCCAATATATAAAACAAATAAGATTTCTGCTGGGAATGGAAGAAAAGTATGGAAAACCCTCTAAGGCAAATGCAAAGACTATTAAATGAAATTTGAGCAGAAATCCCGTTTAGGGAAGATATCTAAGAAGGAACCAGAACAAATTTGATCCAGGGCATATATAGAGAGGTAATTTTTAAAATTAAAAGGTAAATTGTTTATAGCAAAAACAATATTAATAATATAATTGGGGCTTTTGATTGGTTCGTTTGTTTGTAGACACATCAAAATTATTCTGTCCAAAACAAGGATCCAATGACAAATTGATACCAAAATATAGTGATTTTTTTCATAAGGAATATACTAACTTTTTATATTTTGAATTTGTTTTAATATAAATTAATACTAAGATTGCTTATATCTATGAGTGTACGATTATCTATTGCATATGGAAAATAATCTTAGATTTCAAAAACAGACCTTGGAAAACTTAAGAAAAAAGTATTTGAGATATCTAAACTAGGCAAAATCTAAAATGTATATATATGCATATAAATAATATATTTTCAACAATAACTAGGGGCTATAAAAAGGGGAAAGCACTGCTCTAATTATTTCACTGCATCTCAAACAAACCCAACAATGAAATGTATAAATGTTTTATTTAAGATAAATTCATTTGGCTAATAGTCTAAGTAGTTTTCATATTTATGTAGGTTGCTTAAAACTGGGAGAGTTTTCAATAAAAACATAGCTGAAAATTTGCAGTGTTAAATTAACACTATTGGTACCCTTTTCATCTCCTTCCAGTGATGATCAAAATTGATGGAATCAAGATGAGTTGCTGAAGTGTGGCCATGATGTCTAATCTCTGCCATTATAACTGGATTGGATGGTTGAACATTGAGATAAGACTTGTCCCTGGAAATAGTTAATGAAACTGATGCCTTAAAGAACCTAGAAATGAAACAACACACTTTTGAGGTGATATTAGTATGGAAGGTAATATAAAGGATGGTCTTTTTTGAGGCAGATATGGCAAATGTCCACAAAATGCCAACTCCCCCACGAGGGGAACACAGTTTTATGTTTGGGAAATTAGCATATTTGACAAAAACCACCAATTAGAGGCATAAGTGGCAAGGCAATTTCCCCCATTTCAACCCTCTCTAAATTCCACCCTCACTTTTTAGGGACTAAATGTTGTTGATGAAAATGTGTCTCAAAGAGCTGGTTTTGACCTTGGTTCCCTGAGTTCAGCTTCCAAGATAGGATAGGGACCTTGTAGCCCCAGCTTGGAGCTCTGGAAGGTGTTTTGTCTTTCTGCCTATCAGAGCAGGGAAAAGTGCTGGGAAAACTAGCTAGGAATTATGTAACTATACAAAATAGTCAACAGAGTTGCAAATGTATGAGTAAAGAATACCGAGAATACATAAAAGAAAAAAAAGCAAAAATCATTTTGGCATCACAACAATGAATATTTCTGTATAAAAATACCATTTAAAAAATGGGAAAAAAGTAATCAAGATGGGGTATTGCAACACAATGATAACTAAATGAAAAATGTCCAACAATCTAACTTTTATATTTTGAAAGTTGAATGCACACACAGAAGCTACTGCCTTTCTTAGCTGTGTTCATTATCATAATGTAAACTCTAACTTGTGGTGGTTTTAATGGCTTTTAATATAAATGTGGCCATTTTATGCCCATTATCATTGCTATCATCCAATGTTCAGCTGTTCTTATTATTAGAAAAGTTAGATTAATAATCAACTTTTTAGTTCCCACTAGTAATCACCTGCCCTACAGATTTCACAGAAACAGCTTTCTTTGAAAAGTGTTCTGAACCATGCCATGCATCCCATGGTAGTTCTGACTCATTTTCTATTATTCTTATTGCTATTATTAAAAATTAATTTATTTCCTGCCCTTGGGAACAGCAGATTAGACCAGCTCTTGCAAACTCTAGCAATGTAAGCTAGGCAGGATTTAAAGATTTGCAGCCAGAGGATACTGGCAAAATCAGACACATGCTATAAAAAAAGGACAATTTGACCACTTCAATTGCTCCCATCCACTAATGCAAATTGCCATTGACATCACTTAATAAACCAGTCTGACTTGTGACAGCTTATGGCTTTGGTTCCTGATTCCTGTCAAACCAAACCATAGCAGCTGAAAGGAATGCCACTCCCTTTAGTAATAACTCTTACTTGCCTCGCTCAGTTAAGCACAAGTGCAACCAGTTCAAAATAACTTTTCTAAAAATCTACATTACATACAGGGCTCAGGGAAAAGTCAGACATTTATTCACTGTTTGGGGCAAGACAGATTTAGTGCAAGAAGCATGGATCTGAGAGGCAGCTCCAGACTATTACATGGTACAGGAACTTTCCTTTCTTTTTACCAAGCTTTTATTTTCCATCCAAAATATAATAATAACAAGCACATAGACTTTGAGGCAAAGAATAAATTACCTCTGAATATCTACTACTTGCTACTACATAATTGAAGGATATATAATAAAATACTTCTTGACTTTTTCCCCAAGTACCTGCATAATTCTGAACAGAGGAAGAAACCAGAACTCTCCTATCCTTTCATACAAAATCTATCTCTCTCTGCCTATAATGAAGACCATTAGGGTTTTCAAAACAGAGCGAAATCAGGTTAAATTTGTTTTCTTTTGTTTTGCTTTGCTTTGCTTTGTAGGGCATGGCACATTTTTTTGAAATACAAAGACATCCTCAAAATGTATTTGATGACAGCAACACTTGGAAAGACTGGCTGAACCAGACATTCTCAGGTTCCCTTTTCTCCTCCCAAGAACCAATACCTTTTTATTTAGAAGAGAACAGAAAATAATTGGTCTTTGTTACTTTCCATAAGCTTTAGCATCAAAATTTAATCTAAAACCTATTCAGCTATTTATATTTCTTAATATAAGTCATTGATATCCACTGCTTTGACTTTTAGATGAGCTACCTTGTACGGTGCCTAAGGTCCAACAAAAACCACATTGAAATATGGCCAGTGGGGTAATTTCAAGGCTAAGGATGGATCCAATTGTTCAAGATTGAAGGACAAAATGAGAGTTAGCATCCTTTAATGTGATGGTGCCTTATAATCAGAAGTAGGAGATAATGACTCTCTTGTAGTGGACTGAGTAGTTGTCGGGAGAGTCTACTGAAGACAAAATTAGATATTAAAAAAAAAAAAGGCAAAATATCTCAAAACTGCTTCTTTCCCATCGGCTATACTTCAGCTGGTTGCACAGAAATTCACTGACATATTTTACATGAAGATTAACTTTTCAGCAGTGAGACCAACAAAACTGGTTGAAGAAGCAAATCTCTGCTAGCATATCACCATGGAATACTGCTGTACTTACATGCTGTGAATAGAAACATGTTTGTGAGTTACAGTTCAGATGTTTAATGAGTCATTTCATGAAGGAAGATGACTTTTAAAAAAGCAGTTAAAAGGAGATAAGAATACAGCACACAGTCTCCAACTCTATCACACTGCCACATTGGAAAGTGACCTCCAAGTTCAGGTTTGTACAAGCCTCTCTAGTTATCCTATGGGACTTATGGTAGTTTGTGACTTCTGACCTCTAGATGAGTTATTTTTAAGGTGTTGATATTTATCACTGAGAGAAGTGCTTAGAGGGAGCTTCATTAGGGATTAATTTCAACCCATCATCCTTTATACAATAAGAAAAATTTCCTCTTAAAATTCAGGAACAATAACATGAATATTGACATTCCTGGTTTTTCACCATCAAAACAAACAAAAAAAAAATACAAACTAAAAAAACCAACAGCAACAAAAAAAACCAGAAAAAAAACCAACCAAACAAAAAACAAGAAAAAAACTGAGTACCCCATTTATCAACTGTAGTATCTCAGCTTCAAATTTTAATGAATGAAATATTTGCTTTTAGGTGGACTTAACTCACATGTCTTTACCAGTCATGGGTTTTTCTAAAAAAACTTCTTCTGGACCCATTTTCTAGTACAATATCTGCTTAAGCAATGTTTTTATTTCAGTATCTTTAGAGGGCTAATTCAAAGAAAAACCCACAAAGAATAGAAAGCAGCAGGCTCACAACCTTGCTCTACAACAATAAAACAAACAAAGCCCCCCTACGTTGGCTAATGCTTATTTCTTAATGGTTCAGCTGCCTCATATTTATTCTCAGTTCTCAAAGATATTCCAGACTGCTCTGACTTGGTTTTCCCCATAATAATTCTTTGAATTTCCTTTTACTAAAACCATGATAATGCCCAGCAGGATGCTGTGAACTTTCCAGAAAAGGACACTATGGAACCTGAATTTATTGCCTTAAAATCATTGTCCTAAATGTGGCAGCCTGCATTTCGATATTTAATTTTTCTAACATTGTTTTCTTGAGGAAAAAACAAAACAAAACCCTAACATTTAAATCAAAAATTACTGTCACATTTCTGAAACAAATCTCTGTTAGTACTTGCCTACATATATATAATTTCTCAATAATTCAGCAGTCATTAAGCATTTGTATTAATGCATTGCTTTTAAGTCAGTCAATTAGTCTGAAAGTCATTTTATTTTAGAATTGCTTTCATTTTATTGCCCTGTTTTTGTCATAGATTCCCATATAAGTATGAAGTGCTGTAAAAAGTATGTGAAGCTGAAGAAGTCATCTATATTTTTATATCCTGTTTTTTAAGGGAGAAAGCCACCTGCCAAGCAGAAGATGACCTTTTATCAAAATGGTTAGAAAATACAAAAAATCTTGTGCATATTTGATTGACAAAATCATGCTTTAGCACATTCTCTTTCCAGTAAATTCTAGCTTAGCAGTCCTAGGAATAGTTGCAGATGCTCAGCATCATCCTGATTCACTGAAAACCAGGAGGAAACAGGTTTCTTACAGCCTGATGGACTCAGCTTAAAGCTTGTCTTTCACATGGAGTTCCTTCACCCAATTGCTTCATGAACATTTAGGTAGTTGCTTTAAACACTTTTCTTTCTAGAAACTCGTTCTAGAGAAATTATTTTCCAAGTGTTCATTAGCTCAGAATAGGCAGTCTGGGCAGAGGAAAGCACAAATCCTCTTGGTGAAGACGTGACTGCAGATCAGACAAGCAGCCCAAGGAAGGGCCTTTGTAATGTTGGTGAAATTACCTTTGGCAAAGAGATTTTCCTCTGCTCTCTGTCACAGCAGAGGAAAGGCATGCTGAAGAAGAGGACGTGCTTTGGAGCTGGCACAGGAAGGTTCAGGTGCTTCCTTGTGTCAATGTAGCACCTGTTGGTTTAGTTCTCTGCTAGAAAAACAGAATTTTTCCCCTTCTCTGAGGCCTTCTAAACAGCATCTTCTCACTGCAGATTTCAGAACACAATTTGGAATCTCCACATAAAAATGAAGCATACAATATTAATCAAAGTGCATTTACTACAGTGAAGTGAATATTTGTTCTGCGCTTTTAAGACAACAACCAAAAACCAAATCAAGCAGAAAGTTCTTTGGATTGCTTCAGGCAACTTAAATACTTTAGAACATCCTGGTTATTTTTCAGTAGATAGCTTGTTAAAGATGGAATGTTCTTTATAAAAGGGAGAAGAAAAAGAATAGAACAGCGCAATTAGAGCTAAGGAGCATATTTATTTCAAACTGAAATCTTTTATCACACACCTGTGCTTTTATAAACAGTGTCAGCAAAAAAAACTTTGCCAACAATATGAACTTCTCATAAATATGTATTAATCATTCCTGAATTTTTATTTTATATTTGAATACATTTAACCCTACCAACACAAGCATGAAGCAGCAGAGAGAGTATAATCACTGTCACCTTAATGGCAGAAAAGTAATTCAAACATCTGCTGACCTTTGGGAAGCATCTGGCTACAGTTCTCTCATGTCAGGGTTTCAAAGAGGGCTGTGGTAATTGTGGAAATCACCTTGAGTATTACATGAAATTACATGTTTAGCATGTTAACCCATAAATAAGAATGAAGTTAAGATATAAAAAGATAACTATTAATAACACCGTTTTCTCTCTGCAGATATCCAACACACCCTAATTAACTTTCATGATTTATTGACCTATTTTTAGAGATGTAGTAATCGAGTGAACAAGCAAGGACTGAGCTCAAGGACATCTGGGACCCTGTAGTAGACCAGAGTGAAATATTCATCCCCTTACTCCCTGCTTCATTCTTTAAGCAGATTATCTTGTGAATATGCAGCATTAAGACAAGTCTTCCACTTTTCTCCCACTTCAAACACAAGATATGTGAGAAATACAAGGTAAAATATGGCTAAGCTCCTCTTATATTTCAAAGTCAAGGAATTGCCCCAAGTCAATGTTGTCTCCTTCATGGAAGCATTTCCAGCACAGGTATTTCTCCCCCTGTGATCTGATTTGCAGGACTGAGGTATGAAGTACCTGTGCTGCAAGATGAACAATGGGGAAAAAACTGCATTGCATGTTACATATTACATTATAATTCTCATTATATGAGTATATATTTATGACTGCAGAACATGTATAAATTAGGTGTATTCATATGTAGATTTTCCTCATCAACAAGCATATCAGCATATCAGAGAAGGTCCCTTCAAATTTCAAACAAAGCAGCAGTCTGGCATAAATTATTCTGCAAAACCACTGTGAATTAATTCAAGCTGGAAGGGTCATCCCATGTGCATCAAAAATATGGCCTTTTACTCTATTGCATCACATGATAATTCAGGGTTGTAGGGCAATGATTAAGTGACAAAAGATTTCAATTAATTAATTGTGAGTTTTCAAGAGGTTCACAAGGGAAAGGGCAGGAGAGATTAATTGATTTATTGTACAACAATGCTGCTTCTGCTAATTAAATCTTTCATTAAGATCTTAGGAAAATGGGAGATATCCACCTCTTTTTCCTTTTAGCTCTTGTATTCATTGATAAAAATAGTAACATACATTTGTGTTTATGCTCCCTTCTTCCTAAAAGTTACAAGAGCCTAGTAGACCCATGTTGTTCTCCTTCCACCTATGGATGCAATGGAGCTATATATATATATATATATATCCTGTGAAAGGAAATCATATATCTAGTTATACAGAATTATTTAATTTTTTCTTTGAAAAAACATTTCACAAAATTTACTGAACATATTGCTAACCATGAGGATCCAAACAATTGAGTCAATATAAAATAAAAAACTCCTTCGTCTAGCTAAGATTTTAAAAATATCTACTAAATTGGCAAGTTTTGGACACCTTAGTAATTTTGGGATTTCTCCAATTAAAACGAAAATGTACACTAGAAATGGATAATCTATTAAGAACAAGAGCTCATGTTTATAATTTCACTGCATTTATTTACAGGAATATAAAGATACAAGAAGATCTGACTTATTGACAGGTACCAATATATAACTATCTAGTGATCTTAGATTGATCCAGTCCAAGATTATTAGGCCTCAGTATTACAACAGCAGTTCTTACATCCACAGTACCAACCTGAGCTTATACACCCCTACACAGCTCTGCTATTTCTATATTAACTTTTCTCCTGTTCCTGAACTGGGAGAGTCAGTTCTGATGACAAACCAGAGGTGGAACAAAGGCCTTTTATTTTTACCTCTTGAATTGCTGGGTTAGACTAGATGATCTTTAAAGTCCCTTCCAATCCCTTTTATTTGTTTATTTGATTTAATTTCTTTTAATCCTCCCCCACTCTTATGTTTATCAAGGGCTCTTCTCTCAGAAAACAAACTGAATCCTTGAAGATTCCACCACCTTTTAGGTTCAGAGTTAGAGAACATTTAAGTGAGTGCTTAAGCACATTTTTTCAGCAATGGCATTTTTGGATTTTCAGCCCTCCTATATCTCTATGCTAATCTTTGTTTCCTAATCCCCCAGGACTGTTAAGGCATCTTTTTTGCATCTGTACCTTTAGCAGTTTTCTCTTTCCTACAAGGGGAAACCACCATTCTAAGTCATTAGTCATCTGGATCTCTCATAAAATTAATCAATAACCTAAAATAATTTCTCTGACTGTTGGTGGGCATGACACATGAACAATTCAGTATTTTTACTGAAAATGAAATTACTTCCTCTCTAGGTGCTTGGCATCAAACAAACATTTTCTCCAGAAGGTTAAACTGTTCTAGAAGCTGGTGGAATCCTCAAGGTTGCATATTATCCAATTTTGTTAGGAGCAAAGAACAAAACCCTAAAGAATTGCTTGATCCCTTCTGTTTAGACAGGACATCAAGATATATGTTGAATAAATTTTGTTAAATTTTTGCTCTGAAAGGCATTTTTTATGGTAGGCTAATCTAAATCTTTTTACAAAATGTGTAATGCAGTCAGCTTTCCTGAATTCAAAAATCCTATTTCTCACATATATTGGAGCTGATGGGCACCCTGCACACAGAAGAATGGGGAAATAAAAAACAAACCTTTTAAGTGGCTATGAATTCCAAGTAAATCCTTTTGCCAATTTGCTATCCAAATAAATAAATAAATAAATAAATAAATAAATAAATAAATAAATGCTGCTAATACTTCAAAATGTCTGCAGAGGCACAGAGATCTGCCCAGAGGTTTCCACTGAGCCCTGAGGGATCATTCTGAAGAAAATCATTCTGAAAGGAACAATATATCCCAAACCAGCAAACCTGGTCATTCTGCAACCTTTGAACACTTTTTTTAGTTGATAAAAACTGCCTGAATGATCTCAGCAACATTAAGGTAGACACTGTCTTTCTGTCATTACTTGTAAGTCTTTAGATTTAAGCTGGTTCTTTTCCAACTTGCAAATCTCTACAGTTACTAAAAACATCAATTCTGTGTCTTTTAACATCAGTTTTCTTTTGATGCTTTCAGAGAGTTACTTAAAAATAGCATCACAGGGTCGTGCTGAGCAATTAAAGAAGATTCACAACTTATATGGTTTGTCCATATTTTCTTACCCCTGTTCTCTCCTTGTATCCCAGCAGGTTTGAAATAAACAGTCTCTCCTCAGGAAGCATCATAACATAAAATAAATGGGTGAGCTAAAGCAGCAGTAGCAATTTTCATTTATGGAAAAAGTCCACAGTAGTTGTAAATGCAATTATTAAGTGCTTCCATCCCCAAAAAATTGTCTTTATTTTATTGTGTAAATAAATTTGACTGGTAAGGTGTTGAGCTTTTATGCTACATAATTGATGTTATTTAATCTTGCTAAAAATAGGGTGTAAAGTGAATATACTAAAATTACTGCAATTTATTTGCCACTTTGTTGCCTTGGACAACATGAATTTTGTTATTTATTGTAGCTAAGTAAATATATACCTATATAATATGCCCATTACTTCATTTTTTTATCTTACTAAGAAAAATTAGTAATTATTGTTCCCAAATTTTTAACACTTAATGAATGATTAAATATAGTTATTTCATTCAAACTTGATTTTTTATTCATATATATTATTAATAACTTCATTTCAAAACTAAATTACTCACTCCCTTGTTGTCAGTCAGATTTTCTGTTCCTCCACAGCTGGAACATCCAGTGACAGTGTGCCATAAAACTGAAGCAATATGGGAACGTGCACTTTGCTGTTTGTTGTTTTCTAGAGTGAGAACAGAATTCCTAATCTAAACATCTGTTTTACCACACAGCACAAGACACATACAATATTGTAAACCACATCATTTTACAGTAGTCTTAAGATTAGTTACCCTTGTGACATATCCTTTTTGTTGAATTAAATGCATGTTGTTTAACTGTACAGGTCTTTGTATAGAGTCATTTATGTTGGAAAGGACCAAGAATCTGAACATTTTAAAATTTAAAATCTTTTCATGATTTTTCAAAAGATACCTGGGATGCATTTATTCATGGATAGATAAGAAGTTTCTAACAGGTCTTGAGATTCTGAAATATGACTGTAAACAAGTTGCCAATTGAGCCTTTGTTTTCCTTTTTCTTAGTCTGGGAATTCATTTAAATAAACATATTTTGCACTAGCCTTATTCTGATGTCCAGCTAATCATTATTTCAAAGAAATAATTTTAAACAAACAATCATTTTTGTAATACACTACCATGATTCTTTTCTACTAGAAACAGTGTACATTCAAGAGAGAGGAAAAAGAAATTTTACTTTTGAGTTAGGAAGAGAAATATTTAGAGAAATGCATTATTAAGAATCCCACAGCTAAAATATATCCTTGGTCTCTGAGTGTCCAGTTATGTCAGTGCACAGCCAAGAATATTTTTTCAAGCTGCTGGTGAAGATGCAGCTCAGTTTATGGCCTTCATATTTCTGATTTTGTGGCTGTTAATCTACTCATCCTGAAATTTATTATTCCCTTGGCTGCTGACTTGGGACACAACAGCAGCAGGGATACCTGAGACAGGAGACTGACATTGCATGCCTGGTGCTGCCAAGTCACTGGCTGAATACGTTTTTCTTCTTGCAAAATGTTATTATTTTCTAATGGTCTGGGAACATGAATTTCAGAAGCAGTATGTGGAAGAAAAGGATTTAATTAAACATCATTTAAAGCTAACCACAACCAGTCGGTCTGATTCTGTTCTGTAGTATGGCCTTTGCCTCACTTGCAGGACCACAAACCTCTATGTTTGGTCAGAAATAATTTTACAGATCTAGAATAATTAGTTATAGTTCTTCTTCCTCATAGAAATAGAGTTTTAAAGGATGTTCTATAGAAACCTGAAGATATCTTCAAGAAACTGTAAAATATTAATTTCATTAGTCATTGATGGGATGAGAGCAAGCAAAATGGACTTCTCTTTTCTTAATGGATTTAGAGAGAGTGCATTTTGTCAAGTTGTTAATTAGATCTTAGGAGACAGGCAACTCATGAAAGCTTTGTGTGTTCTAAATATTATTTTTCATAAAGCTATTTACATATATTGCTTTCACAATTAAATTCTAATAGGAGTACAATTTTAAATAGAAAACATTATTCAGAATTTATGTCTGATATATTAGTGCTCTTATGACAGTGCTGGGATTCAGAGAAACTTATTTTTTTCTTTCTTTCAAGTTTTAGAGCCTTCCTCCTTGAAGATTGTCATTGACTTGTTAATTAGTTTTGTCAGTCAACTGCCTCAAATCAAATTACCAACTTTTTTTCTAATTTTAATTTTAAATCTCAGATCCTTCTGACTGAAATGGTGGGGAGAGGACACACTGGAAGCTTAGAGTTAGCTGTGGGCATATAAATACAATAAAATCAGAGCACAGTAAAGATTTCCCGTTTCCTCTAATGTGCGTATCTGAGCAATATTAAAGGATCAAAGCTCTGTCTATCATTCCATATCTTTTTTACCAATTTAAGATTAAATACTCCATCATCCTCTGAATGCACTAGAGAACCATATTGAGGTTTCTCATTATGTTATCTCATGTATGTTATTAAAAGGTTTCTGAAGGCTCACTACAGTTGCA
>JAODHZ010002115.1:8363466-8392393 GCA_027576135.1 Cossypha dichroa
ATCAGAAACATTTTTGTTGTGTTAAATATGCTGCCAAAAGGAACTATTTAAGTGATTTTCAGTCAAGAACGTTTCCAGCTTTCAAAAATTTTATTCCTTATGATCCGTTTGGAGGAATGTGTGAGCCAGTGTGAGCTTATAAGAAACTTTTACCAAATATTCCGTAAATTTTATATTTTTAACTAAATAAAAAAAACTTCAGAAGTCTTCTGAAGTCTTCAGAAATCAGTGTTCAAATTCACTGTTCTCTTACACAGTAATTTATCCTTACCTTGAATCAGCTGTGCTAAATTTCTTTTTTTATAAAGGAATACTTTCATTAAAAAATATTATTTTGCTTCTTTTAAAGAACATATTATACTAGTCACAATAAATTCTGAGATACAAATGTGATGGATCCTTACTCTTGAAAATTACTTGAAATTGGACAAAGTTTCACCTTTTAAACAAACAGAAGCCTGTGTGCTACAAATCAGAAGAAAGGACATCTGCTACTGCATTGATGTATTTTTTAAAAATATGTCTAAGCAAGATGAACGTTTTTTTACTCAGTTTACACCCTCTCCAAGAAAAATTATTTACTTAGATAAAAGGAATTACGTAAGTAAAAACCTGTTACAGAAATATCATGAACTTCAAAGTCAAAAAAAACAAGATTATTGCAGATAAACCACAGATGAATTTTTTTGAAATGCAAAAGAACATTCATAATTTGCTCTACTTGAAAACCATACAGTTTGTCATAGATATATTTTCTTTACTCTTGCTTGTACATTTGTGAAATAGCAACAAATTTTCTGTACTTTAAATATCCACCAGAGTATCAAGAACTGCAGAGACATTATCATCCCAATATTAGGCACAATTTATAAAAGTTATTGCACAATACTGCTTCTTACTTTCCTGTATGTCAAAAATAAGAACATTTTAATAAGCACTAGAAAACATAACCACACAGTATTATTCTATATATTCACAGAATCTTCTACTAAAGTAACTTCAAATCAGAGACCTAGACAAGTAAGCTGATTAGAACCATAAATGTGTCAATTTAGGATTATGTAAATGTTGGATTACGTTTCATATGGGGAGATCTTTGGTGGATTTAAACACTCTACAAATATTGACAAAATAAGATACTTGATCCCAATTGCAATACTCACTAGATATAAGAAACAAACAGAGAGCAACCTGATAGCTGAAGAAATAAGTTATTTCCATGTAGAGTGCAACGTGGAGAAAAGTTTCTCTTTCTATGTTTAAGGGCATTTGTACAATTTTTAAAATGGTAATGACAAAAAAGAAATTTTCTACAATCTTACAGACACAAAATAAAGCACAAAAGTCATTGGCTCATATTATAAATCCCTCGTATTTTACATACAAAACTTTTTTCTCAGGTTCTCACGAGTCCCCAGAGACTAATGGCTATGCAAACACGGAAAAGAATAAGTATGAATGACTATCAAGTTGCTAATTTTATTTCTTCTTTCTCTTCAGCTAAATTAACAGTGCCAGTTATAAACCCACCAGTTTCAGCTTCAGCAATAGGTTACTTGTTTGTTTGTTGCACAAATTTTCAACCCCAACACATTCTTAACCAGGAAAGCTCCTTGGCAGTGTCCTTCACCTTGCAAAATCATCTCTCAGTGCTTGGGGGCCACAGAGGTCCAGAGAGAACAACTCCCTAATTTTAACTTTAGTCTGGCTTTCCAGCTCTTTCTGTATGTGTTGTATTTCATTCCTATCCTTCTAAAAGGCAGGTTCTACAAGCATCATTGCTGTACCCTGCCACTTGTTTCGTCCTTTTCTTCCACCACCATTTTCTCTCTTGTGCACTTGAAATCTAAAAAAAAAAAACAGTAAACCAAAAAAAACCAGTACAACTTAAGTTGTTGTCCATGAATTCGCTGACCTTGTAGATTCCGAGGGGATCACATAGTCCAGAGCCCATGGTCACTTCTCTTGTACAACGAGTCACTGAGCTTAGGAAAGCAAGACAAAGTCATCCTGGCTGTGCAGGTCAAAATCAACCTTATAACAAAGTATTTCCCTTCACCTCACAGTGACAAAAGTGCTCTTTCTTGATAAAAAAAATTGTTGGATACATATAGTTATTGGTAACAACTATGAAGCAGAAATTACACTGGTACTATCTCAGTCAAGTATGCAAAGATCTTTATATTTTGCTGTATTATGAAATGTAATGAAGTGGTAAAATACCAAATCACTGATAGGAAAACAAATAAGGAAATTCTAATTTTTATGTTAGGTGTTTCCACAATAGTTTATCATGCACCTTTCCTCTCCTACCCATCATTTCTGTGAGATAGGAACCTGAGAAAATCAAATGCTTGTCAATAATTTCACACAAAATACTGGTTGCTCAACATTTGTCGCTGAGGTCAACAACAACAAAAATGTTTTGAATGAGAGATCAAAGCTTAAATTAAAGGACATCTGTCAGGAAAATGGAAAGCAATGATAGTAGGTCTCCAAACCCCAGGATACCAGATGAGAGCATGAGCAAGAACCAGAAAAATCTGAAAGGCAGCACTAAAATTAACCCAGACAAGCAACATCCCTTATCTGGAAGACTGGACAAGGCAGAGCAACTAGAAGACTTTTCTAATGCTCCTTTTTTTGGGGTGTTCCCTTCTAAAATACATTTCATCCAGAAAATTGCATTTTATTTTCAAATAGCTACAGATGCCCTGAACTTTAATAAATGCAGATGATATACATTGCCTACAGCTGAACACCACAAAACCACACTGTTATATTCATTTGCATTATGAACTACTCACTTCTTCCATATGTCCACATGATACCTCTGAAAGCTCTGATGTCTTCATATTTTCTGTCAGAGGCTGTAAAAATTACTTACTTTGCTTTTTTCTTTCAGCATAAAAAAAGAAAAAAAAATCTGTATGCAAATTCATAGTTTATTCAAATGCATAAATCCAAGTAGAGACATCTGCTGCTAGTAGTAGAGCAAGAGGCAAGTGTCCTGCTCTGATTTATGTTTTTATTGCCTGGCCTCAAAATTGACATTCATAATATCTCAACATTTGTTTTCTTCTGCTATAAAAGCCGCACGATTTATAGTAGGAAAAGCAAAACAAAACAAAGCAAAAAACAAAAACAAAAAACCCCAAAGCATCCTTTTTTTTACAATCCTATTCTTCACTATTTTCTTAAAATTTCTTAAAAAAAAACCAACTAGACACTCCAAAATTGAATGGATTTTTAGTGAAAAAAACCTACCAAAAGCAATAAATAAAATCAATGAACAATTGCAAAACAAAAAAATGGAATGCTTTTGCTTTTCCGTCAGGCAGCTATTATTTAAATTCTCATTTTTGTAAGCATTCTATTTCATATTTTTCAATCCTTAAAGACCTTTAGGAGGATTTATCCTATCATCAGGAAAGGAAACAGAATTAACATTTGCTAAAATCTGGCTGCCATGAGTCAGTGGTGAACACTACTTAATATGTTTGTAAAACTGTTGTTTCCACGTAACACATACTGATATTTTGATATCTTTCACATATGTGCAGACATGCATACCAGGATACCACTATAAAATCTCTTCACTCTCTACTATCTAATAAAATTCTAGTTTTCTCAGGCCAGTACTAGACTGTCTTATAGGTGACCAGGCCAAAATGCACATAAATGGATTGTGAAAGCCAGAGGCATCTTATTCTTTGGGAAAGATCTTAGATGAGGACAAAGTATAAACAGAAAAAAAAGTTCCCTTTCTTAACAGCCTCTGGATTCCAGATATTTTCAGATTTTGCTTCTCTGATAGCACAAGATGAAATTCGTACCAAAAAATGGAGTAGATTTAAATGGGACAGCATCTATTTAGAAAAAAGCAAGAGTAAATTATGAAAATGGTCTTAAGTTTTGAAAAAATGCTCTTAAGTTCACTGAGCCAACATAGAAGAATGGTATTAAGCTACATTTACATTTATGTACCTAATATATTAAAAATCACTTCTGATAAATAAAGAAAGTCTTTAGTGTAGGATAAGAATCATATACAGGAAGTTATATGATAATAAATAAAATAACACAAAATTGTTATTTTTTGTTATTATTATCAAACCTCCATTTAAATTAAACATTAATTTTGACTTGACAAGTAGTTAGAAAAAAATCTTTGCTTCTATAGTTACTGGTTACTAATGTGATATGTTGCACTTAATTACAAGAAATGGAAAATTTAAACAGGTGAGATAATTTTTACTTCTTTTTTTGTTGTCAAAGCCAACAGGTGCGATAATTTTTACTTCTTTTTTTGTTGTCAAAGCCAACAGGTGCACTGACCATCTGTCCCAGATCATACTACAAAAATTTTCCCACATGAACTCTAATTATAAACAGCTACCTTGCCTTTGTATCAGTCTTGTGAGCATTACTACATCACTATCTATTATTAAATTAGTGGCTTTCATGGTCTACATGGCCAAACTGGATATAAATGAAAATTAAGACCATGCTAAGAGCTACCTAAAAAAAAAGATTGTATATTCACTGGTACTTGGACAGAGTTGAATTGCCAATTTTTTTTTTTTTAATCTCTATAAAGATTTGAGGTACAGATGAATTCTGAGTGTGGGAATATCCTGTGTTATTTAGAAAACTCTACCTGGAATTTGACCTTTCCCAGCTTCTTCCATTCTCTTATAGCTTTCAAAAGTAGAGCAAAATTTTTGTGTTTCTATCATAAATCATAGTGTAATTTCATAGTATATTGGTTCAGTTAAAATGATGCACCAAAATAAAAATCAGTAAAGTGATGAAAGAAACATTTTAACATTTCAAGAACATTTTCATCAGTATTTTTTTAATATGATTTAACAAAGTCTATTAATTAATTGTTTTATATTCTTAGAAGTGGAAGCTTTAGTAAAAAAAAAGCAAAACAAACTACACATTTCTTACTGGCCAGGCCAGGAGTTTGCTGCTGCTATTCCACATTAGACTCTCAAGCAGTACAAGACTTCATAAAAAGACCTTAAAAGTTTAAGGTTTTAAGAAAATGGTGTAGAATAAATGAGCTTCTCTGTAGAACTGTGATGATAGTCTTTATAGAACTAGAGATGTGGAAGTGTATGAAAAAAGAGTGCATTTCTAATATGATGGAAAAATATGGATGGAAGTACTGAGAAAAGGAGATTTAAAGAACAGAAATATTATAAAGGGAAGGTAAAACAATTCAGACAAAATATGGGCTTTTCTGCACAGAGCAAGAAATTTCATTTTCAGGCTCCACTTGAAGTTACAAACTAATCTTTCACTACAAGAGCTTTTTCTTTCTTCTTAAGAAAAAAGAAATTCAAGATTTAAGCAGTTATGTAGTAATTCAGTGGGTATGAAAATGTGCCAGGAATTTAATCCATTTCACATTCAGAAGCTCCTGAAGTTTGAGAACACATTTGGCCACATCTATATTTAAATTTGTTAAACTTAGTCATAATTTCTAAACATACTCTTCATCTTTTTTTTCTTGAAAGAAACATTTGCTGTAGAATAATGAATACAAATTATGCAAAGAAAGTCTTTAAAGAAATAGTTCTTGCATATTTTAAGCCTGTTAAAAAGTTGAGTTTGAAAGACATTGACATCCAGAGAGACTAATTTCTTTTTATAATAAGAAAAATCATCACAAAATTGCAGTTCAGAACATGTCAGTTAAGTTACTGGCAGGAAAATTTGTGTTACAACTATTTTTCAATTTTTGAAAGGCTAAAAACCTTACCCTATTCACATTGTAGAAAGTAAAAATATTTTTAATTCATTTCCTCATCTCAACCTAAAGTAAAATAAGAAAAGCTTAACATTTACCTTCCTGACAAAACTTTTCACATTCATAATGGAAGTTAACTTAGAAAGATGATTCAGCCATGCAAGATGGAATCTGCAGTCTCAGGATTCAGCTCCACTAAATTCACCAGCAGCTCCTAGAGGAAATAACACCAACACCCACATAAGTTCTTCCTCAACAGTTAGAATAGAGTTGGATACAGAAAGGAGCAAAACCATGCTGAGTATTGTTCATCCATGCTGATTGATTCCTCTTGGCTTTCTGCATGGATGTGTTTGGTTGTGCAGGGGTTTTTTCATCACTTTCTTTTTAGCATCAAACACTGACTTTCCTCTTGCAAACTTAAATTAATTTAACATCCTACAAGCAGGAGAACTTCTCTTAGACTAGGTAGCTACCTGGACAGCCTTGAAATTTGAAAGTAACAAGAGAACAGCAATCATTGCCAGAAGAACACCTGGGACCTTTTATGATTTATTTTACTTTTTTGGCTCACCATCTAGTCTTGCCTTCTGACAGAACCTCATAAACGTGGTGACAGAGACTTAGAGGAAGCTCAGCCAAGAGGAAGCTTAGAGACATCCCTGATAAGCTCAGCCAAAACCTCCTTGATGGGGAGTAGTTGGCAGAACAAAGAAACTCTGATAACAATCTGACATCTCAGAAAAGCAGGACTTAAGCAACCTTATGCTCTGCACCCACTCAAGTCTTTACAAAAAACCTACTAAATAGAAAACTCAGTTCATACCCATAAGAAGCCTCTCTGGGCAAGATCACCCAGACAGAGAGGAACCTGCCTGGTTATGTCTGGCTGTCTTCAGCATCCAAGATGTGGATAATCCATAAGTGATGCTTTCCTGTCATTGATCAGACCAGCTCCAGGGAGCAGCTCAGTGCTCAAGGGCCAATAAAGCCAGAAACTCTTGTAAGTACAAAAGAACATGTAATAATGGGAAAGGAAAGCAGTTCTCTGGAACTTTTTTTTTTAATTCTTTTCTAACCTTATTTTTTATGACTCAGTCTGTCTCAATATTCCAAATATGTAGCAGTTAAGAAAAGAATGAGCTGTTCATTTGTTATATGGGATTTTTTTTTTCATTTTTTAATAGCTGTAACAAAAAAAAAATCTCCACCAGGCAGTTCTACTTTTGTTCTTTTCTTCCAGTCTTTAAGGCTGAGTTAGCTGGAAGAGTGTTTTTTACAGATGCAATTTTAGCACACAGAAAAGTGACACTTTTCTCCCAGAGGAACCCTAAGTGTGGTTTTTACCCACTCTTTTCATACATTATCTTTCAGAGGCACTTTCATCCCATCAGCTTTGCTGGGTTTGTACATGTTGAGATCCTTCAGACTACAAATGAATTTGAATTTTTATAGTATGAAATAAATTAACATAATACAAATGTACAAATGTACATACATTAGATGTACATTTTCAGTTTTAAAAAATGTTTGGTCTAAAATCATAATAAGGAACTTCGAAAACTGATCAAAGTTTATTTTTGTAATTTCATGGATACAAATGATCATGAACTTTTTTATCTTAAGCATCTTTAGATATCAATAAGCAGACAGCATATCTCATGATTTTGTGCACTGAACAAAATATAGAAATTTAAAACTAACAAGAAACATCCTCTTCCTGCATCAGTTTCCTGATAACAACTGTAGAGTTGTTACTCCAAGGCTGGTAAACTCAAAGACAAAGAACATGGTATATCTGTCCTGAAAGATATTTACTGGTTCAGTTAACAAAAGAACTAGTTGAGTAATTGTTGTGGAATTCTAGTGACACCAACCAGTTTTGCAATCCATTAAACAAGAATTCAAGTAACTTAAAGGATGTGGCATCTTTCCAAACTTGCCTCCTGTGCTCTGTAATATTCCTGGAGTCACCCCTAATAGGGATGCCAGGAGCATAAGGAGAGAAAATGTACTGTGAAATTCAGCATCTCACAAGCAGATTGTTGGGTAAGAGTTTCTCTAATTCAAAGTCTAGCTACAGTTCTTTAAGTGAGGATACCCATCTACCTGTCATAAACACATATTTGTGAGCAGTCACTCAAAATTCTGTTTACCTCCAAACCACCTGAAGTTTGTACACCAGAAACAAGATTCCCAATAAACTTACACAAAACTGGAGAAACAAATAAAATACTGTTCTAACAATTTAAAAACATTTCCTACACAGGAGAGGGAAAAAAATTGCTCCATCCTTTTTCATTTAAAACTTTATCTTTTAAATTATTTTTCATTTATGCTTCTTTCATACAGACCTGTACAGAATGGAGCTTCCTCCTTAGCATCATTTTCTTTTGTCATATTTCCATTTAGAATTTTTCTACTTTAGAGAAACTATTTTCAGAATGAAACACTTGAGCTAAGTTTTCTTTAGAGATGTAGACCCTGCAGGTCATATCTTAGTCATATTACAGCATAGAAACTTTGTTCTTAAAAGAACGTTTACTTGGAAGGGAACAGGACTATAATTTACTAATGGGAAATAAGCCAAAATAAAAAAAAAAAAACTAAAATATTTAGTGTATCCTGTTGATAGTTTTTCCAAGTGTACCAATCATTTGGTGATGCTGAGAAAAAGTCTAGACTGGGAATAGTAATGAAAAATAATCTACTGCTTATTCACATAGGTATCTCAGTGGTGATACCTACACAAAAAAAGAAAACACATAGAAGTAATAATAAACCATTCTGAAAGCTTTCCAAAGCAGCCCAGATTTATGACATTCACCTTATTCTTCCAGCTTGGCCTGCCTGCATTGCTACCAAAGTGGCTGCCATTTGTGACATTCAGCTGTCATTAGAAACCAATCATATATGGTGTTTTCTCTTATCACAACCTATAATTGTTAGCAATTATATATATGTATATATATGAGATGAAAAAGAGACAATCCTAATGACTTTTGGAAAATAAACACATATAATATAAAAACATATAATATAAAGATTCTATGGTGTGAATTCCATCCTGAGAAAGCCAGGTGATGGCCCTGTATCCTCCATACTTCTGAAGGCCTAGAGTTACTACACAATACTACCAAACTTGATCTAGTGGAAAACATCCCTGCCAGGCAGGGAGGGGTGAAACCAGAAGATCTTTAAGGTTTCTTACAACCCAAACTATTCTATGATTCTATGAAAGCACAAAAAATTCTCAGGAGAGACCAGTTATTACCAATGTGCTCCCACTCCCTCCCAGAGAGGACTCCCACAGATAAGAACTGTGTCCTGTTTTAGAAGACAAGAAAGTCAACAAACCACCACACAATAGTCACTGTAAAGCAAGGAGTTTTATTAATAGCCTATATAGAAAATGGCTTTGCATTTTTTCCACTCCACTAATTCTGTTTCTACTACAGCAGCTGACAAGATCATCCTATTTCTGTGAATTGGTTTGGTGCTCAAAACTAATAAATTTATTATGCTGTATTTTTATCTTTTAGTATGATAAATGAAAGGGAATAACATGAAATGAATTAGCCTCTGAAGTGGAAAAAGATCAGCTTCTTAGATGTAGCCAAATATACTAGTGTTCATCTACTTCAAATTAATTTGACCTATATAAGTTCATTTCAGCACAGCTGGAAAGCGACCAGAAAATTTTCATTCTTGTAAACTTGTATAAAATATGTGGTTTTCATATCTTGCTATAAAGTTCTCTTTCTTCTTTTTCTGGCTGAGACAAACAGTGTCTTTAGAAAGCTATGTCTTTAAAATTTGGGCAAAGTAGGAAAGCTAGAGAGAAAGGAGTCTTGGATGTCTTTATCTGGTGTCATGTATGTCTTGCACTTCCAGAAGTAAAAGCTCCTAAAACACAGAGCTGAAAATTTCTAACATTTAGAAGGGCTCAAGCCAGATTCTACTGTGGTAAATATGGAAAGAGTACAATTAATCCTAGGCCTCAATTCATAGAAATGTAATGTGTAGGGAAAACACTAAATAAGTACTTAAAGAATTCAACTCCTGTGTGTTCTGTTCACTTAACAGCTGGACTCAAAGACCCTTGTGGGTCCAGCTCAGAATATTCTGTGATTTAAATAAAATGATATGTGTATATGTGGCAACAGGATGCAACTTGAAACTTGGAAATATTGTTCAAAATTTAGTGGAGATGAGAAAGGTTTTGCAATCAAGCAAAATAGCAGTGTGTGCAGAAGACTGAGCAAACTTGTGTTCCTTTTCCCCATTTCCCAAAGGGAGTTGCAGAATAAATTTTACCTATTTATTACTTAAATAAGACATTCAGAATTTATGACCGGACTCAACATGCAAAGAGAAAAACAACTAAATGTAAAAGTACACTTCCAATGAAAGTGTAAGGAAAAGACTCATTTGATTTTACAAACAGGAAGCATGGAATTACAATAATTTATAGAAAAAAATCAAGAATTTGATAAAATTTTTCAAGTGGCTATCTTCTTACATTTACATACAACTGAGTACATACATGGCTTGAACAGATGTTGATGAACAGAAGACGAAAAAGAGCTGCAGTACAGGGAAAGGCAATGGAAGTTCTGCCAGATGTCTTTCCACAAGATTTCTACTTCTATTTACCCCTAAGGGATCTAAGAGTTTTGTTAAGGCATCCCTTCTTAATCTGGTATAAACACTTCTTAATCTGATATAAAGGAATAAAGATAAAGAATATAAAGTTCACTTTGTGCAGACAGCATAAAAGAGGGGAAAAGAAAATATTTCCCAGAGTTTCTAGGAAGATTCAACTGCAGGAGTAGGTCCATGGTCAAGGAGTAGAAATAGTGTACCTAAGTAAGAAACAGCAAAACTCCTGATAAAAGCATACCAAATCAAATCAAATCAAATCACATCAGCAGTATAACTGTTCATCACATCAGGATTGCATCAGATGTAATCTCTGCTGAACAGCTGAAGGCAACAAACAAAAAGAATAGCAAATACAAAGATGTAAGTGTACCTGAAAACTTTCTGACAGCCTGCATTGCTGACCATTTTACCAGGCCTAAATAAAGCCAACATATTTTCTTAGCAAATCTCAGCCTTGCATTTTGTCAAGATAAAAGTGAGGCTAGGCTTTTATTTATCCATAAGTTCATCAAAGAATTGGCACAGTTTGGATAAGTCCTCATTAATAGATTTCTTTGTAACTTAGGCCATTTTTCATGCCCACTCTCTAGCTCTCATTTTGTGAGGATAAGTTCATACTGCAGGTGCATTATTTGATATCAGATAAACAGTACCTTAATAACTTTATTCTTCATCATGCATCATACCAATTTTGGCACTAATCTAATTTTTTTATAAGTTACTTAAAATAGTATTCTCAGTATGGAAACACACATTAATGCAATCTGTCAGATGCTATTACATCTCTGTGAGAGTCTTACAAAAGTTTCATTTCTTCTCATAATACAAAATGCTTGGCCACATTTTCTTTCAGTTAAGTGAATACAGTCAATAAAACTGAATTCTAAAAAAAGTCTACAGTTTCACTTTCTGGCTGCTCTGCATGGTTTTGCTTCCTTGATAAACAAAACTAAATAGTCCCTTCTTAAAATATTTTCTACATATCCTAACTCAAACTGAACCTCACCTAGTCCCTTCTGGTGGCATGAAATGTGTACAGATATAAACACACACATGTGTACATAAGTTTACAGACACACCTCAGAAATCTCTTGGATAAATGAGATATAGAATCAATATTATGAGAATCATAGTTGATTGAATAAATATATAGATATAAATCTGTCATACAATAAACTCTCCATATTTTAATGTTCTACTTATTTAACTTCTAAATTACTGTACTGGAATTTAATTTACTTGATATAATTATGAAAACCACAAAATAATTATTTATACTTCTATTTATATGAAGGGCAATTAAATATTCAAGCAAATAAGTGGCTTTAAGAATTTGAATACCTATTTTTTGTGATTAAAGTTGCCATTAAGGTCTGGGAATGTCAGATCTTCAGATCAAGACATCTTCAGGAGATGTAATTGTTTACTGATATATATTGTTCAAGGTATGGCAACATCTGAACAGACCAGACAATAACAGAACACATCCACTGAAAAGCTTAGAAGGTTTTTTCTTAAAGTCTTCAAAACCAAAGGTTACAAGCCCAACAAATTTCACCCTGAATGAACAGATAGAAATGCAATAGATTTGACAAAAAGGATGTTAACATTTACAGAAAGTCAGGATAGTGGACTTTTAAATTTTTTATTCACTTCCTCAATTCAGCAAAGAGACAACTCACTTTACATTGCTCTCTGCGAAATATAGAAATAAAAATTGATTTAGACAGACTGTGTGCTTCTTGTAGTCCATAGTCATACCTCACATGTTACTTCTGCTGGTAATTAATGTAACTACTTTATCATACTGATTTAATAAATAGTTTAAATACCACCAGTTTTCTTATTTTAATTGCACTCAACTAGCTTACCAAGAATATTATACAGGAATTAGTTATTCCTCATTTATCCCAGACAGTGTAAGTTCTAAAGTGGACTGAGGAATTAAACTGCAGCTCTGCATCAAATCCTACATTATTTTTCAAGCACTTTCAGAATGATTATGTGCATGTACATACATGGGGTATATACACACCTATTTAATAGAAGCTGGTTTTATATAATGAGACACCAAAAATGAATACCAAAATGAACTCTTGCCAGCATTAGAAAGCAAACAATTACACACTTTTTTTTCCCCAGACATATACATAGTGATTTAATTTGAATCATCACCTAATTAGTTTTAGTTTGCATTAAACAAGAAAAACAAAAAAAACAAAAAAAACCCAAACAAAAACAAAAAAAACAAAACAACAAAACAAAACAATAAAAAAACAAACCCAGGAGTATTGATATGTATACTCCTTAAGCTGCCAGATTCAATGAGCACACTTGGACAAAGTTTAGACCAAGACTCTTGTATTAGGGTAGACACAGCCTCAGGCACTGCTACTCATTATGTTGATCTAAGTCACAGTGTGCCTTAATGATGGGTTGGAAAATCCATCCCCTTTAAGTGCACAACCTGAGGTTATATTTAACTGATTCATTCTAATGTACTCTGCCTCCAGTTGGTATTGGTTTTCTTAGGAGTTGGAGATTTTCACTAGGGTAAAAATAGCACTGAAAAGGAATTAGAAGGGACTAAAATTACCTGGTCCATAAGAAGGAAAGGCCTGCTATCATTTTTTAAAATATCAGCTGCTTAGGAGAGCTGGTTTAATGTCTTAATAAAATAGGATGTGTTGCAAATATCAGTATTTTTGAGAGTTCGGCTTTGGACCTGATATGAAATCCAGCCTAGAATGACTAAGCAGGATTCTTTCAGGCAGTTTTCTTATTCATCTTGAGCTATATTAGTTTTCTACAAGTGCACAAAATGCTGCTAAACACATGATATAGGAGGACAAAACTGTGTTCTCCCTGAAGATACACTGATTTCAAGTAAATCGCTGAATATAATCATCATATTTTTTTTATTGCATTGATTTTCTGCTTCTATTCACAATCTTACCATGTTTCCTCTTCTACCTACTCTTTAACATCCCACTTTCTTTAAATGTCTTTGAAGTCTATCATTTCTCAAGTCTTTTGGAAAGGAATGCTTTCTTTTAGGCTCACCATGAATTTTTAGAAATAATTTCATGACCTATGGCCACTGTATCCTATAATAAGCAATCTGAGAAGAATTAAACTTGAAGCCTGTTGGCATTAAAATCCACAAACGTTGATTTTGAGGAGAATGGCAAAAAATAATTGTAAAAATTCTTAACTCAACAAAACAATTTTATATCATTGAGAACTGCATTATAATCAAGTTTGTTGAGATGATCTGAACACCAGTCTCACTCTCTGCCATCCCCCATTCCTGATATGTCTTTCTCCTCTTCCCCCCTCCCCCCATTATTCTTGTATTCCATTTTCTAAGTCTTTCACAGTACAATTGTAGAGCTTGTCAAAGCTGAATGATTTTTTGTTGTTTTTCCAAGTATGAAAATAACATTTATTCAAACAAAGAGCAAAAGCCATAAAGCAGTCTTTTTAGTAAAATAGAATACATCCAAAGCTGACTGTTAGTGTCTCTAAATTGGAGAGACATGGATTTAATGGATGGATGACTCAGTGGATAACAAGGTGGCTGAATCCCACCTGGAGTGCTGCCTACAGTTCTGCTGTCCCCAGCACAAGAACATGGAACTGCTGGGGCAAGGCCAGAGGAGGCCACCAAGTCCATCAGGAGACTGAAGTACCTGTTGATGAGAGGATAGGCTGAAAAATTTGGGAGATCTCAGCCTGGAGAAGGTGGCATGGAGACACCATAACCCAATAACCCCAGTGTCTGTGCAGCCAGAGAGGGAGCCTTGATCAGGAACTGTAGTGACTGGACAAGAAAAAATGGATACAAATTGACTGAGAGGAAATTTAGGTTGGATATTAGGAAAAAAAATATTTATTGTGAAGGTGGGGAGACCCTGGAAAAAGCTGCCCAGGGAGGCTGTGGATGGTCCATCCCTGACAGTGCTCAAAGCCAGGTCTTGAGCAACCTGGTCTAGAGGGAAGTGGCAGGGGGGTGAGGACTGATGATCTTTGAGATTCCTTTCCAACCCTTAATTTTCTACAATCCTATGATTACTTAAGTTGTTAAAGACAGGAGTCTACTCTGTACTTTTATTTCTCAGGCATTACTGTGGGGAATTTTATCAGACAATTTTTTAAAATTATAGTTCAGGCTGATTTGCTTCTAAATTTAACATAAGAAGAAAAGGAATCAAAAAGCACACACAGATTACCTGCTTTAGGAATAAGGTCTTCCATTCATTAGTACAGATGGCAAAGATTTCCATCTATGCTAATAGAGATTACACAAACTCTGTTAAAGAAAACCAACCTTAGAATCCTTAATAAACATTTCTTAGCAGAATACAATCCTTATTATAACAGTTTTCTTCCAATGAACTAGATTATTATTTTAATTCTGACATAGAAGGAAACAAGCCTCCTGTACTGCTACTGGAGTCCTGATTTGTTGTGCTACATCACTTTCAAAAATAACAAGACAAGGAAATTAAATCTGCACAAATATCAATATTGTTATAATTTTATAATTTTATTTAAACTGATATTAGTAAAAAAACATAGTACAGGCATCGTTCCAGAACATCCATCATAGACTGGATTATTCAAAGCACTTATAGACTGGAATTTAAAGAACACTTTAAAGTAAAACAAAATAAATAACAAAAAAAATCCTCCAAAGTTGTTGTTAGCAAGGGCATTATCATAAACAGAAAAAAAGTATATTGCATAGAGTTGTCACCTCCTCTGAATTAAAACATGACAGTTGCCATTTTTGCACTTTTGCCTTTCCTTTCTTCCCGTTGTATTTGTTTTAAAGGTGAATGGGACATAGGAATCAAAAACAGCACCCGAGTGGAAAAAAGAAAATTGAAAGCAGACAGGAGAATTTTTTTCCAAACTTGATATAATGAGGAAGAGTAGCATACACAAAGAGACAAGAAAAGTTCTCATTGCTTCCCTACATCACTGTGATAAAGTAGAGTACATGACTCTGCTCTGCCTTTTACTCCTCCCTTGGGAAGTGGGGATTCACTCTCTTTTGTACTCAAGGCAGAAAAAGGAGTTTTTGGCTGGTTTTGAGGCATTTAAAAAAAAAAAAAATCAGTAAAAAAACATTCCATGGTTTTCAACAAAATCCATGGACACTTAAACCAACAGATTACAATAAACCCCAAGACTGTAACCGAAGCACTGCAGTGCTATTTGCCTTTAATTAAGGCCGTACACAGAATTTCTCCTTTCATTGGAAGGGATCTGAGACCTTTTAAACTAGTTACCTCCATTGTGTTAATAAACTGTGCCTAAAGGTGTGAAATGCCCCGCATTGGTTCAGCTCCAGTACAGCAGTAGAAGCTACAGTACCCTACTATTGCATAAATTTGCAATACAAAGAATAAATACAATACAAATAGTTCTAGTGCTAGCAAACTCTCCCAGCCGTGGTAGGAGAGGGTGAGTGAGCAACTCTTGTGGGTACCTGGCATTGGGCCAGTGTCAAACCATGACAGTCACACAGGAGAGACCTGAAAACAAGACAATTAATAGCCAATTTGGGCACATAATTTTCTTTACAAGAAAAAGCTGGGGGTTTGCTATGTACCAGGTTTACTTTTATGCTTTTGTAATGCTCCCTTTAAAAAAAAAAAAGGAATAACACATTACTCTTAATTTCAGATTTTTAAAGTCCTGTGGTATTTAAGAAAGAGGCTTTTCATCATTTATTTCCAGAAATATTTTTAAAATGTTTTTTTGGGCATTTGTGGTCTGCTAAGGCAATAAGTACTCAGAGTTATATTCAAGACCTGTAAAGGATGAAAGAAGTCTGAATAAGGAAAATGAAGAAAAAAAATCACAAAGGAAAATGGAGTTTCTATTAGTATTCAATTTGTACCAAAATTTGACAGCAGATAATTTTTAATTACTATTTCTTACACAAAACACCAATAAGTGATATTCAATAAAGAGACTTTCTGCCTCTGAGAGTACTCAAATTAAAATCATAGAGAAGGATATCATTATACAAGGAAAAATTAGTGATGAAAAGGCACTCAATGACAAAAAGGCCCTTTTTAAGTGTACTTACCTGCCCACACACAATTCCCCACTGGGCAAAAAACTCCATACTAGGAGCAATGATCAAAAAATTCAATTTGTAGAGGATTAACTGCATAGAAAAACTAGAGGCTTAATGCTACAAAACAATGAGAGGAAACATAGGATTAATTTATTGCATCTGATAGGACAAGGAGCTTATGAAAAATAATCTTAAGGGCAATGTGCATCTAAAGAAAACTCTCTAAACACTCTATGTGACCAAGATGAGCATGGTTCCCTCCACATTTTCAAAAGGAAAAAAAAAAAAAAAAGAAAGAAAAGAGTTGACTGTCTCCTTAGGCAGTATTTGACTTCAGCAGAGGATCTTCATTAGTTCTTTCCCCTATAGTCATTCTTATAATTTCTTCTCAAAAAAAAAAAAAAAAAAAAAAAAGGCTTATTTTACACTTAACTTCTACTTATTGCACTGGTCATTTCCATAATCATAAACCAGCCTGATCACTGGCTGTCTTTTGTGACATAGCAATAATGTGAAAGAGTCTAAAGGCTGCCTTGGGCAACAATCTGGGGATATTAGCATACATCAGGTACCCTGGGCTCACCACTTTAAAAGTATGCAGCAATATCAGGTGAAGAAAAGCAATAGGCACTTATGAGATAACTTCTCCCCAGGGAAAGTTCAATTTCAGCTTTCAGTAGATTCTGGTTTGTGCCCTGGAAGAAAATAATTATATTACTTCTAAAATTCCATATATATTGTTTTCCTCATAATTTTGGTTTATTATTATAACTCTAAGCCCTTGTTATTCAAATAAATAGATGGATCTGTTGTGGAAAAGCTACAGTGCCAGTAATAGTGAGCAAGTTGGTGGTCTTCTGGAGGTATGCTATAATGAATGTACTGTAATACCACTATGTTGTGATGATTGCACCTGAGTTTCCCCAGCTTCCTTTTGGAATTAAATACCTTTCCTAAGACACTAAAAGATAAGACTACAAGACTGTCCAATCAGCATCCTTAAAACACTGAAAATTCAAAGGCATTCAATTCAATGCTGAAGCACAACATTATAATCTGTAATGAAATATTGGCACAGCAGTTACCATAGGTAGTATTAGGACATCTGAAAGAAGTGTCTTTCCAGTAAATTATTAGATGGATCCCTGAAGTAGGCAAGATAGGGGAATAAATAGGTACTGTTAATATAACGTTAAGGGTCAGGGAAGGTAAAAATCATTAGTGTATCATTTAATTGGTTTCATAAATTCTCATACAAAAAGTTAATCCTTGAGCTTTCTGAGACTGTTGAGATATGAAAATTGAGACTACATCCCACAAAAGTTACACAGTTTTATCTTCAATTAGTACCACTGGGAAGGGAGTAACATCATTAAGGATGGCTTAAAAGTTGGAACGCTATTCAAGCGTCTCAGACTTTATTCTTTTTTTTTTTTTTTTTTTTTGCAACTCATATTATATTTTACTTCATTACCTCACTGTGGATTTTCCACTTCTGACCACTAAAACATCTGTATATTTTAACTGTAAGAATGTGGGGAATGTAAGAGTACACATATATCAGGAGCACAACTTCTCATTTATGAGTATAGAAACCGGAGGCAAGACATGGAACAGACAGATATACAAATCCCAAACGGATGAGATAGACAAAAACTAACAGTGTTGGATACATGCTGGAGTTGGACACCACTGGCTCCATCAGACTTTAATGGAAGCTTCTGGCAGCTTCTCACAGAAGTCCACAGGTAGCTCCCCCTCCTCTACCTAAAACCTACCATGCAAACCCAACACAATAAACTTGAGTTTCCTAGGATAATATTCATAGAAACCAGCATTTATTGATTTATTTTTAACTACTGAGGTCAGAACTGCCAACATTCTTTTTGTCTCTGTGTATATCACTTTTTTTTCCTTGCCTTCCACAAAAGTACTTAAAAAAAATTTAAAAAGAGAATGACAGCACCAAGCATAGTCAACTCAGAACCACTTAACATTTCCTGACACTATCATGCAAAACAATTATTCTCTGGACTGTAAAGTATGCACAGCCCTTGACTGTTTTGCAAGAGTTTTTTTTTATACAGGTATAATTACTTCAGGGGGATTGAGTACATGGAACTAATTGATGTTTAACATTTAAGAAATGTAACACAATTTTATGCCTGTTTAAAAGTGCCAAAAGTGATTCATAATATTTGAAGAAATTTCACTGTTGGCAGAATCAATATCTACATATGGGAAATTATCCCAAATAAGAATGTCATATTTGATATAAAACTCACATTTAATATAAAAGGTAACCACATTTCCTGTTTCTGTATATGCTGCCACTAATGTTACGACCATTTTCTTTTGTCCACAAAGTCAGAGGCAAATCATGTTTCAACAATTTAGTGTAGAATCATAAAATAATAGAATGGTTTGGGTTAGAAGGGACCTTAAAAATCCTTAAAGGGTTCCACCCCACTGCCATAGGCCAGGTTGCTGAAAGTTTCATCCAACTCAACCTTGAACACATCCAGGGTTGAGACATCCTCAGCTGCTCTGGGCTACCTGGAATGGGGGTTACAATTATTATTGCAGTTATCTCTTCTTGATGTGAGCTGAATCTACACAACAAATTTCAGCAGAAAATTACTTAAATTACATCTTACCTAAAAGATATTAAATTTTGAGGATCCACATGTTGGCAAGCAGTGGTCTCATCTTAAAAATAATTCCATCACAACTGCTATTTAAGCTTAACAAAATAAACTTAGCTTTTTCTAGCTGGTTGAGGCTTTAATGTGGCACAAGAGGCAGCTTATCTTCAAGTCCAAGCAGTAAACTCTTAATATCAGCTCTTATGGCCCTCCACAGAAGTCACTAAGAGAGCTTTTACTATCAGTCAGAAACATTACTTTTCCTGGCTGAGCAAAGGAGCTCATTCTTTGAGAGCTGAATTCTGGAATTTTTAGAAAAAACGATTTTTATATCTAGCAACATGTTTTGGGTTAGTGCAAAATACATCCTCTTCTACAGCTGTCATTGATGTGGAATGGTAAGAGAGAAGTTGACATCAAAGTGGTGCTACATAGCAAAATAATGCAGACTTACAGCCTTGTGAGAAAAAGTCATTAGCTGTTTGATCTAAAAGTTCTTCTAAAAATAAAGGAAAAGATATTTACATAGAGAAGATACTACAACACAAAATGAGAGAAGAAATTAAAAAAAAAAAAAAAAAAAAAAAAAAAAAAAAAAAAAAACAAACCAAAAAAGCTGCACACAGAAACTTTTATATCCCAAGGTAAAAACGACTTCAATATTTGGCGTAAAAATGACTTCAATATTTGGCATAAAAATGTTATACTGACGTTTAAATTGACATAAAGTTACAATTTCTATATTTTAAGAACACCATTTATTTTCACAACAAATACAGGGGCCCTCACGTTACAATTTCACTTTCTAGGAAGAAAATTACTCAGCATTATGAAGCTACTTTTCAAAATGCAGGTAACAATTTACAACTTCATCCTACAAAATCAAAAGAAACATGTTTCAAATCAGTTTAAAACTAAAAGTCTTCCATTAAAGACAATGACCTAGCTTTCTCCCCTTATGCAATTCATATAGGCTGCAGTTTTTGAGGGCTGAGTGATTTGCTATATGGTTTGCTTTTAAGAACAGTTTTTTACTACATATTAAAAAGCCTGAAAGCTTCATCATAGCTACCAAGGATAAAGCCCATTTTTCATGTAAAATCTTGAACTGTTACCTCTCAAGTATAATCCATTCTATAAACTTTTAATTAGACTCCAAAATGCTTATTAGACAAATTAAAATTTTACATCATGGCTTGTGTTTGTAAGGCTATGTCAACACATTTGACTAAAAAAACAAAAGTGCATAAATAATGAGCTGTATTTCTACAGCTAAAATAAAAAAAAAAATTCCAGTATAAAAATTTCTTTTGTTTTTTGATTGTTAACTGGAGCTGCAAGCACTGGATTATTATCTATAAAAATGTTCACAATTCTTTCTACTTCAATTTTTAATGTTATTGCAGAATGCTTTAGGAGGACCAGGAATTAAATGAATAATAATTCTTTTATTAACAAGGGAGTTTAAATTTTGTTTACAATTTGGCAAATGTCATCTTGCATAAAAAATACAGATTCAAAGCACTATAAAATCCTTAAAACCCAAGAAAAACCCCTCCAAACAGACAAACAAAATCAAATTAAAACAATGCAATATGCTGTGTGCTTTTCATGCCTGTTATGCATTTCTAGACATAAGAAAAATTGGGTTTTCCCTTCCAGCAGTTTTTTAATTAGCCTCAGAAAATTCTGTAAAATCAAGTGGAAAATATGGCATATATACATTTTCTCTGAAATAATCTTAATTGCTTATTTGCAAAACATAATTGTATCCCAAAAGACCTAAAACTTTCTGTGTCCTCCCACGCAATGGAACATTGTTGGCTTTAATTACATGGTTTTTCTTGTCTTGATGGGAAATTATGAGAAAGATGCAAAAGGATTGTTAGTGATGGATCTTGTTTTAGTTTTCTCTACAGCAATTTCTTTGAGTTTTGCTCCAAGATTTTTACATGAAATCCAATTTGTTAATCTATGCAGGTCCCATATATGGAATCCATATAAGGTTGAGAATTCAAATTCACAACTCTTTCAGAACTGTTTGCAAATTTCATTTAAATATTTAATTTAAATATTTTATATTTCACCTACATAAACTAATGACCAATAGCATAAAATAACAATCATTTCACCCACAGACAACACAATGTGTAGCACAAATATTTTGTTTGCAAATTTTTGAGAGTTACTGAAGAAACCTATTGGAAGACTGACTCTCTTAAGCATGGTAAGTTTCTTAATACAGCTGTTTGTAGCTTTTGTGATTTTTTTTCTTTTTTTAATTCACCTGAATGTCTGAAGCTGCAATGCTTTCCCCCTTTATATCATCAGGCAATATAATTAGGTGCTCAAGACAAATAATTACAAATACACTTTCTTTTTCATGCTACTTAAAACCATATAAACTATTTCATTGAGTCAATAAACACTTCTGCAATCCCTTTAGTTAACAAGTTAAAAATTTAGCATTAAAATGACAGGTTAAGCAGTGCCATTTTTAGATTTCACTCTTTTCTAATGCTTTGCACAACATATTAGAAACTTACTGGGAAAGGAGAAATTATATCAGGCTGCCTCGAAATTCTTTGTTTTAATGATACTTAAAGGTCCTGCTATTTCAGACAGAACACTTGTCAAGGAAGTTTGCTGTTTTTAGCCATGTTTCAGAGCTGTTTTCTTGCTGTCATTGATAGAAGTATAGTTTTGCAAAGCCCAGGTAATAAACATTTTAAATTATTTAAAATATCAGTGCTTGCTGTTGATGTTAGCAAGTACTTAAAACTTCTATTAATTTTTTTTAATGGCTTTTTGCTTGCCTACTCAGCCATTTCTTGGCTTCTGAATGCTTTGTGGTTGTCTCATTCATGCTTAGGTTCTTCCTTTTCTGCTCTTGGGTTCATTTTTTGCCTGAAGACAAAAGCTGATGAAACAATGTAGCTACTCCTACTTTCTCTTTCATTAGAAAGGTGGATTTCATTCAGGCAGAATACTTGTTTCTTTCATATTTTTTTATAACTACAGGAGTTACCAAATTTAGAAAGACAGGATGCCTTTAAAAGGTATCCAAAATTATTCGTATCTCCAGGTTTGTGGGGTTTTTTTTGTTTTTTTATGACTTATAACATTTATTAAATATATGTAGTGATTCCAACTGCTGGACACAAAGTATCACTAAAAAATGAAATCATAATTGTGTGTACATTTAGATGCAGAATTAAGAAATCACTTGCAACTGACAGTTGAAAAAAAAAATTGTGTCAAGGCACGAGACTGCTGTCTCTGATGAGAAAACAAATAAAGAGCAATGGACCCAAAGCATACAAGATTTTCCTGGTGACTGAGCACAAATCCCAGTGACATGGCAATGTAACTCTATTTAATGGTGATATCACTCTGTAAATATTTGTTGACTACAACTGGGGAAACGAAGAAAAAAAAAAAGGGGTAGCATTTCCAACACTACTTGCAGAATTTATGGAGCAGCAAAAGTGCTGACTCTTTCTAGAGAGGATATTTTAAGAAAGCCTCTGACAAAAACAATAGTTGCTATTACTGGGAAAAGTAGTAGGTCCTTTTTCAGAAAAGTGATTGATGTGCAAGTGTACTTAATTCAGTCCAATATGCACATTCTGTTTTCAGGTTGTTCTTCCTTAACAGCCACAATTTAAGCCCCTTTTCATAGCTTAAATAGAAATGAGGGATTATTGTACATGCAGAGATGAAATGTAGACTTTAAATCATGTTCATAGGGTTTTTTTTAGGGGGTGTATTTTTTAAAATAAAACTCAAAATACTTTTGCTAGTTAACACTTAAATAATAGCATTTAAAAATCAAATTAATAAGAAACATACAGTTCTCCATGGGTATAAAATTAATTTCTATTGAGTTACTGAAATTTAAAACATATTAATTTATTGTCCATTTATAGGACATATGTCTTCTAGAATAGTGTCTGTGGAAGTATAAACCTATAAAATTATCTGAGATATACATACATTCTGACCTGTTCATTCTAGAAATGTTAAAAAAAAAAAAAAAAGGAAAAAAAGTAGGAAAAAATCAATGCAAAAAACCTCTAGGTTTGAGGCACTAAATAGGTTACAAAAATGTTACATAAGGTTTGTGAGGGTTTTTAGTGATAGTAAAGTTATTTTTAATTAGGACAAAATGTAGGAGGAAGATAAACAAACTCAAATCCCTCCATAAATTATTTTCTGCAGTTGTGCTCTGTTTAGCATCAAGACCTGTTTTTAACTAAACTCAAGGGTAATATGAGATGCGATTGAATTTTAGTTTACTGCAATGACCTACTGAAAATAAAAAGAAAAAAAAATTCATACTTCATGGCCTCATCAAGAACTTAATTTACTCTTCATTTCTGTGGATTAGTATGTGGGAACCTCTGACCCTCTTCAGTCATTGATTAGAAGAAATGCTTAAAACTGACAGCTGAACTTTGCATTCAAACCAGGATTTAATATTCAAAGTTAAGCTTAAGTATGAAAGGCAGCTCAAATGGCCAAATCAATGGATAATTATGCTTCCATTTTGAAAGAGGCATAATATATTTCCATTATAAAGCCAAGTTGCTTATTCAACATCTGATTTATCCCTAGAGAAGGGCAAGAGGAATAGATTTGAAACAGAAGAGTGCCCTGTGTTTATCAAATATTCTTATCTTGAATATAACTTTGCAACAAATCTCCATGTTTTTTCTTAATATGCTGACATCTTATCCATCAAAGGATTGTGGTTAATGAAAACTGCAGTTCAAAATAAATTATTTCTATCTCCAAAGAATTATAGCTAGTGTGTTTTGAGTTTTTTTTCTTCGTTTCTTTCTCATGAGAAAAAACCCTGACTCATCACCAGAAGCTCACCAGAAAACTACCCTCAAAAGTTTGAGACGTTTAATCTGAATCTTAAGGCACAAGATAAATTTATGTACTGTTTACTACTTCATAATATTTCAAAAAGCAATGAAAAAATGCAAAAAAGAAATAAGAAGGGTGGTTGGTTTGGGTTTTTTTTTTGTTTTAGTTTTTTGAGGATATTTCATTTTCATTTGATTGGGGTTTTTTGCAGATTTCTTTGGGGTTTTTTGTTCCTTTGGTTGCACTTTTATTTTTTTTTTTTATTTTTTTTTTAAAAAGGAAAGAATCCTCCTTTCATCTTGCTTCTTCTATATTTGAGTAAGCCCTTTTCTGCAGGTTACTCTCTCTGCCTTTTTTCTTTTTCTTTTATTTTTAATTTGACTGAAAAAAACACAGAGATTGCAGTCCTTTAGCAACTAATCATTTAGTTAGTGGGGCCCCTGTATGTACTCAGACAAATGTTTTGAATAACTCAGTGGTTTTTTAAGTTGCATAGAGTAATGTTTTAAAATATAAGAGATCCTAGAATTTAATAATAGTTATTTAAAGAACAATTCTCAGAGTTAAGAGAAAAGGAAGAAATAAATAGATATTAAGGATTATTAAGAAAAACTCAAATGTTTCCTAACTTCAAAGTCTTTTTCCTGTAAGTATACTCAATGTCAAGAACATTATTACTATGAACACTTTGACATAGGATTCTGTTCATCCCCTTGGAATTTCTGTTTCAAAATCGATGGAAAATGCCAGTCTTGAAAAAAGTCTTTATTGTTTAAGAATATTTCAACAATGAGCGAAAGCAAAAGACCAGTTTATTTTCTCAAAAATTTATACTCATGTGTGTAATTGCAGCACAGAAATGGAAACTATTTATCACACAATAGTAAAGTGCTTAAGAAATCTAAAAAATCTCTGCAAAATTTGAATCATAAAACTTAAAGATTCAAAGTTAGTATTAATCTTCTTGAAAATTGTAATGCAATCTATAACCTTGAAGAAAAGATTCAAATTAACCTGAGTGAAACTAATTCTTTTGATGCAGATCATTCTTATTTGCCAGTATTTTTTCCACAATTTATTCCACAAAGCTCTGACTTCTTGATTTTTCTTTTGCCAATTTTAAAGCCTTTTGACAATTTAAACCCTTCAGAGTGCTGTTCTACACTCAGTTCACAGAAGACTCAGTAAAATCCAATGTAGGGAAAAAAAATATTTCCCAAAGGAACATTTACAATCAAAGATGGAAGCAAATCTATTTTATTGATGTAAACTGCATATAGTCATAAGATCATAATTTAAAGCCACAATGTGAAACAGTCAAGGCACAAACATTTTGGAATCAATAGTATGAGAAACTGTCTAATGGGAAACTTTCCTTTCAGTCCTTGCTCTATAAAAAGTTCTTAGCCAGTACATTATTTAAAAACACTTCCATATCAATAAAGATATTTTGTCATTTAGTTTGACCCAAAATCACCTTCCAACATTCACAAACTAAATGGAATACAAAATACTTACATGTTTCATTTCTTGATTATGTCATAAAATATAAAAATCATTCCTTCCAAAAATACATCTAGATTAATGTTGAGGAAACTTACATGCTTGGCAGCCACTGTCTTCCAAAGAAAACTTTGGAAAATTATCTCATTAAAAATTAATATTTCAAGATGAACATTTTCTCTCTGTTTAGAGAGAAAAATTAAGCAACTTGAAAAGGCTTGAAAAAAACCTGAACAAAATTCCTGTATAGGGCAGATGGCACCGTGAATACAAATTATCCATTTTTTTTCATTCCACAAAAAGTAAATTATAACTGTCATTTTGTAAGCCACTAACGACTGAGTTTAGAACTCAAACTTAGTATTTTTTTAATATTGATTTCTTTTTATAGTGTTTTAAAACAAAATCACTGTGAGCTTTAAAGAGGTATAAACATAAACAGAACATAAACAAAATCCCCAAGTAACTCCAAACACATTGGATTCTGAAGTTTCTTTATAAAGAGTTTTGGCACATAGAACATTAGAATTTCCATTAGAAAATATTGAGTCTCCTAAATACCTAAATTTCTGACTTCTATTTTCCCAAAATCTTTAGAAAGAGCTAGATAACACTGGTGACTTGAAATTTTAGGTCTTCTTTTTCCCTTCTTGAAAGACACTTCATATAGGGAGATTCTCAAATAACCTACAGTGAGATGATTATAAAGATTACCTTTATAAAAATGAGCATTGTTAAGCAGCATTCAGCATGCTTTGTAGTCATGATGAGAGCATCATAAATATCTCTGTAAGAGTCAACTTAAGATATTGTTAAAGTCATACTCTGGCTTTCTGTAGGAGCTTCTCACTCAGGGAATTTTCTTATTTTTATATAAGCTTTGATAAAGAAAATTAAAGGTGAGAAATGGTCTCTTTGGCAATAAAAAAAAAAAAAAAAAAAAACCACAGGAAAAGAGTCTATTACAGAACAAATATTCCTTGAAAATGCTGGTTTGATTTTATGTTGAACATGGAGGTCACTTGTAAGCACCTGCTAACACTACTAAAACAAAGCAAAGCAAAATAAACAACTCACAAAAACAACAAAAAAGGGAATGTCAACAAGTTCAGGCATGCAAACTTGCTTAACTTGCTTGTTTAAATTATTTTCACCTTTCTGTTTCAACACAGATACATGTCTAGATTCCCTTTGGGGAAAGTAGCTAAGTCTTTGTTCATATTTCAAATATCTGACAAGATCCTTCTGTATTCTAAGTTTTATCACTGGGATAAAGACACATTCTCTTTGCAGAGACAAATTTTTAAATAACCAATACATTTCAGATATGTAAGAGACAAGGAGAAAGAAGCAAAATTGAGTTAGATTGCTGATCAAACTTTAAATAAAATCTCTGACATTAATCTGGTAACAATGCCTGTAGAAAAGCTGAAAGTCATATATTTGGTGAAAACAAAACTGTTTTCAGAGACATATTATGGAAGAAGGGAGTGGCTGCCAAGCATATAATTTAGTTCAAGAGTAATCTAGATGTATTTCTGGAGGGAATGATTGAAGGAATAGTAAGAAAGCTGAAAAATGGATTGGCATCAGCAGCAGCAACAACGAAAAGAGTCCTGCTATGTAGATAACATTTTCATGCTCTTAAAAGTTCTGATATTCTTATCTTGGCACAGCAGGAGTACATAGTACTTAATTGAATTCTGAAGACTTACCAAGAAAGTGTGTGCAAAAGAAACATGCACTGAATTTCTGCTAAACTAGTGAAACACAATGGAACAGTTGCATTGGGTTTGCACAGCCAAGTTTTGGTAGCAGGGGGGCTGCAGGGGGGACTTTTGTGACAAACTGCTGGAAGCTTCCTCCACTGGAAGAGCCAGTCTGGGGATGGATTTGCTGCTGGTCGAGGCTGGGCCAATTGAAATGGTGGCAACATCCCTTTGATAACAGGTTTAAGATGATGGAGAAAAAAAATTCACAGATGTAATTGAGGCCAGAGAAGAGAGGGGTGAGAACATGTGAGAAGAGCAGCTCTGCAGATACCAAGGTCAGAGGACTGGTACTCTGTCTCTGCTGGTCTACAAGTGCTTGTAAAAGCCCTGGATATCAGTTTTGTAGCAGCATAGGGAATATTCACAGCATAATTCTAGTTGTGACCTCCACTTGGAACCAGTCCGAACTGCATCTCTTGCAAAAACAGCCATTTCAAGCACACTTTCCCTACATTTTCTTCAGAAAGAAAAGACACTAAAACACACCAACCACATGCTCCTGTTCTCTCAAAAAACTGTAATATGTCATATGTTTTCTTTTCCTTTGTTTCTGTGCAACAGCGACAGGGATGAAGAATTTGACTAACTGTTGATGTCACTTCAAAAAGTATGTTGGAAAAGAAACTTATTACAGGCTTACAATATTTTTCCTTTGTTTCTATGATTAGACACAGGAATGTCTAACAAACCCTTTGCAGGTAGAAATTACATTTATTCGTGCTGCCCTGATATATATTTCTATTATGAAACTTTGTGACCTTTTACCCAAACTCAGATTGCACAGGGTGCTCATGATTAACCTCTTCTGAGTGTTTGCCTTCCAGCACCCTGCCTCTACCAAATTTAAAGAGGTGAGATTGAGTGTACCCTTCAAACTGTGAACTATTATCCAAATTTTGGAAGCAGTAGCACTGCCTGAACTTGTAAGGCTTGGCTCACCATGTATCTCTCACATCTTAAGAGCAGTAGTGATCAGGTTGTGCAGCTCCATCATGAATCAGGAGGGGGAACCAAACCCACACTGAAAAAGCAGCAGCACAGAACTTAGGAAGATAAGCAACTTTTGAGTGTTAATAAGCACCAGTTGTTGCATGAGAGCAAAAGAACACAGCTGCCACTTCAATAAGAAATTCTATACTGTATAAAAATATATATATAAATGTAAAAATTGTCTATAGAAAATGTACAGAAACTTATTTCACATTTTTCTGCTAAAAGAAACTGTAATATCTTTTTAAAACCTGAAGGAGGAAGAAGAGGACATGGGTGTCCCAAAGTCTTTTAACTGCAAGATGTTTGACAGGAACATCTAAACCACCTTGTTTTAATCTTTCAGGTAAGGACTTTTAGAAAAATCTTTGTGGTGAATGATGTGTCTAAAGGAAGGATTTAAAAATCTCATTTTTAACTACATACCAACAGAAAAAAATCTCAGGAAGTGGTAATAAAATTACATAGATGTTTTATTTATAGTGGAAACACACCTGAGGTTCAAATATTGTTTTTCATACCAGAATGGCAACTTCACCTATAACCACTGGTAATAATTACACATAAGAAAAGTCATACTAAATGTGAGGGCCAGAGTCTGGTTTCCACAGCACAAAGCAAA
>JAODHZ010002115.1:8409592-8427081 GCA_027576135.1 Cossypha dichroa
TTCTGTAGAATTTGAGGTTTCCTTCCTTTTACTCTGCTGCAGCTTGCTCCACTGGGAAAGCCTTCTACTATTAAAAAACCTGCTGCTGTCAGAACTGACAGTCAGGTACAATCCTCTGCCACTGATAAATCAGAAAGGAGGAATCAAACCAGAAAGCAGCCTCACCACCCTGGATTTTAGGGGCTGAGCAGTAGGCTCAGCTTTCTCAGTGCCACAGCCACAAGGACAGGATACCAGTTTTCCTCCATGCCTGACCAAAGTCCTTTACTCCAGCCTTGCCAGGCTTTCCACAGTCCTGGGGTCCCCTGCACACAGGCTGAAGCTCCATTGTGCAGAGCATTTTAAAATCAGTTCACTTTTCCTCTTGCACAATAGGGTAATCCTTCTTTGGAGACTAAATCCTAGCAGGAGATCCTCCAAGGCTGTTTCTGCTGTGGATCTGTGGCTTTGCATTTTCTAGATCTATTTTGTGTGCATGCTGCATTCATTGTTGCAGTACTGAAGAGTAAAATCCCTGCAGATTGACTTAGAAGGCAACAAAATAAAAAATACACTTCTAAAGCATTAAAAAAAACCCAAACAGGAATCAAACCTGAATTCACAAATTATTTTCTAGTTATATAAATATAAAATATACTACAGAAGCATGGCTCCTGAGCATGAATAGCATTTGTGAACAAATGCCTGGAAGTTGCAGAGGAGGATGCAGATGCTCTGAGCTAGCACAGAGCAATGCTACCACCTTCTGGAGAAACACCAGCAGCCACTGCTCGGCTCACATGGCACTAAATCCCTGCTCAGATGGCACAAGGATACATTTAACATAAGAGAATGATGTATTGTTAAAACTTCAATACAAGGAAATGTGCTCCAATGTGATTACATTGCAATAGCAGGCAAATTTTTTTTAACTTGACTGCCTTATTTCAGTGAATCTCCTCTTTTACCATGCATTATCCACTAACTAGTCACATCAACTAAAAGGGAATTGCTTCTGCAGGTCAGTTCTGGAGTTTGCACAATTCACCAGGATGCACGGGCTCATTTCCAGACTCATGAGTTGTTGTGCAGCAATGGGATTGTGATGAGTCGTTCACTGCTGAAGATCCTTGCCTTTCTGCAGACATATTTTGATTCAGCACCCTAGGAACTCCACAACATCTGTTGCTGAGCATTCTGCAGAGATGTGAAGGAATTCATGCTCAAAGTAGTCATCCTGTTCTGCTCTAATGAAGAGGGGACAAACTGCAAAGGAACCAATCCAAATATTTCCATGCCCTGAAGATGGAGCAATGAAAGAGGTATTCCTACAATATTTTTGCCTGTTTGAAATACTGCTTTCCCTGAACATTTTCGTTCTGCTGAACACAAACAAGCTTAAAAAAGGAAATACTACAAATGTTTACAGAATTATTTTAAATTTCCAGATAAAGTATAAAAGCAAAAGAGCAAAAGATTAATTTTAAACTCTCTAAGCTGCCATGATTGCTTTATAAAGAGTATATACTTTATGTTACGTACAGCAAAAAGCTTAATGACAAATCCCAAAGCAAGCTTTGATTACATTGAACTATATTTCTCTATTTGATGACAAGAAGATGAATTTTCTCCCTTTAAATAGAAGATATTCTCCCCAAAACAACGTGTTCTGGACATTACTGGCATTGAGCAAGCTGTTTGCACACATCAGTAGAGGAATATAACCTTCAATACAGTGATGGATGACATAAATTGAATTCTATCTCAACTTCCAGCAGTCAAATGCAACTCTTGTTCCACAGTCTGCATGAAGATTCTGAGTAGCTTACAGATCACTGAAGTGAGGGTTTGTACCTTTTTTTTCCTGTTTGTTTTTGGTCTGTTTTAACCCTCGTACTTTTAAAGTGGATTTTAGGCTACTTACTTACATTCTAAACTACTTTTTCCTAAAAAGCAAACAAACAAAAACAAAACAAACAAAAACAAACGAACAAATAAACCCTGAAACTACCAGAAATACAGCACTTATACACAGTGTTACACATTTCTTCTAGATAAGATGGCATGAAGGAATATTTAGAAAGTTTGCCTCCTAAATCTTTATCGTCTTCCACCAGCCATCCAAGAGTTTACATTAAAGTTCCTTGTTTCTTCTTTTTCTCCTGCACTATCCTGTCACCATCACCATCATTACAAAAGCCTACTGGCTTTTGGTCAAAAATATTTAGCCATAGATAGCACAGATACAGACAAGAGGGTGGTTTTATGAACATAATCTGAACAGATTCTTAGCAGGACATGAAGAAATTAGCATAGGAAATTCTTTAATCTGCTGGTATTTGGCACATCATGTACTCATTAAATACAGAATAATCCATTAATTGCCATAACCTGAAATTAAAAATGTGTAGCAGAAGCTGAAGATGAGCAGGAAGCACTTCCCAAAGGCAAGAGTGAACCAGTCAGTATCTGATACAGAAATGCAAGGCTAATGAGATATTTGTGCAGTCAAATTTCAAAAATCTCATAGTACAGAAAAACTTGCAAAAATAATAATTAAATCACCATGAGAGGTGCACAAAAGGAATACAGGTTTCCTGTATCAATCATGAACCAGGGTGGTGGGGGAGATAAACTGTTTAAAAGTTGGTCTCTCATCTAAAGCAATAAGATTCTGGGTTTTGTTTTTAGCTACTTGTTGTAGTTTGAGACTGGCCAAACACTAGGCACACATGAAAGTCACTCACTCTGCCTCTCCTGCCACAGAGGAGCAGAGGAGAGACAAATTTAATGAAGGCTTCATGACTTGAGATAAGGACCAGGAAAAAACACTCCAAGGGTAAAATGGGCTCAGTTTAGAGGTACAAAGTTATATGAATTTATTACAAACAAAATCAGAGAAAGACTATGAGAAGTAAAATAAATCTTAAAAACATCTTTTCTCTCCCCAACCCCTCCCTCCTTCTGACCAGCAGCTCAGGGAGACAGGGTATGGGGGTTTGGTCAGTTCATCACCAGAGGTTTTCTTCCCCTGCTTCGGGAAAGGAATTCTTCCCTTGCTGCACCATGAGGAACCTCCCACAGGAGAAGTTCTCTGTGAACTTGTCCAGGTGATTCCAATCTCACAAGCTGACAAACATTTGAAGAAATTAGGTCTTTTTCCAGACAGCTTATAGTCTTAGGCAAATAGCTGTAAATGTTGCTCATTTTAAAGTAGAATTTGCATTTAGAATGAAGGCTACTCATGAAATGTCAATCATTGTGTCTATCTCAAGTTCACAGCTCTTCTCTAAAGGATTCAACAAAATGATAAAACTACCTTAAGGATGCACAACACATTCCATCTAAGCTGGAAGAGTAGCTCGTTTCTTTAATTTCTCCATGTCTTCACTGTACCCTTGAGAGGGGATATTTGCATTGAATATGTACAACATTATTTCCTATTAACTGGGATTAACATTTGCCTACTTGTGCAAGAAGTTTTTTGTCTTCTTAGGTTTCTGTCACAAAACTACAGGTAAACAAAAGGTAAAAGCCAGGGAGAGGGCAGAGGTAGGCACTTCTTAACCTAAAGACAGGTTTGAAATCCAGTTTAAGCAGTCAGAACCTTGGTTTAGGTTTCCATTTTAATAATTTGAGACCAGTTCTAAGTATGCTCAGCAACAGTGCTCAAACTCACTGCCAACATAATTTTTCAATTTTTAAAATATAGTGCAAAAGGCATGTAGAATGAAAATGACTGTGTTTAATTACATCAGGGTGAAAAATGCAAACATTCTATTTGATCATATATTTAACTTCACAAAGATTTAAATGGACACATATTTTTCCAATAAAGAAGTTCAAGATGCTATTGCATTTTTAAATTGTTTTTTTGTTAGACAGCAAGTTCATTATAAGACATTGACTGCACATAAATGCCACAGCAGGGAGCTTGCTCAAAGATTCAGTATTGCAATCCCAAGTAAAAAAGAATTTGCAATAAATCCAATAAGATTAAACTCTCTGTTGAATCCTAAAATACAAAGATGATGAAGTTACCAAACACACTTATTTGTAATTATTTTATTTCACTTCTAGTTTAATTATTGAAACAGTAAGAAATTCAAGCAATCTTTAGCACACAGAACAAGGACTGTGCTAGTGTTGTGAAGGAATCCATCCTCCTTCAGTCTTGATCCATCAAATTACAACTAGCAGTCTGAACTTCAACTGTTTTCTGGCTGCATTCAAATCCATAACTGCTCAGCACAAATTAGACCATCATTTTAAAGCAAAGCTTTTATTCTTTTTATTCATCCATAGCATCCTCATTCACAGGCTAAACAGAGAAAGAAGGTCAAGGGTAAAGGGGTGATAGGCTGAAGAATTAAATCAGATCACCATTTTGTTCTGTGGTGGGGGGACAAAAAACCCCACAAACCCTAACATTCTATTTTACATGCAGGTACCAAAATCACTACCATTGACACCTCCTAGAAGTCAGAGGCATTTGGACTTCATGCCTGTGAAGCCAAGATTTTTTGCAGGATTGATGTTCTGGGTACAATTACACAGAGCTCTAAACCAGCTGTAGAAAAAGGATAAATTTGACATTCCTAAAACTGAAGCAGATGAACCCAGAATCTATAGTCTGGGGTGCTCCTACACCTCAATCACTTAAAAGTTGTATTCTCTTGTATTTTACTGATAGTTCATAAAAATTAACTAAAATTAAAAGGATGAAGGGAAAAGAAAACAACTCATAGAGTGAGAAAACTTATGAAGCTTGGTTATTTTAATGTTGTTTCCCACAATTGATGTACTGTTCATGCCACCTTGATGTCACAAGTTTATCTGAAAAAAAGTTTCGAGCAAAAAATTAATATTTGAGCTACAAGTTAAAACAAAATAGATATCGACAGATTTAGCTGAAAGATTTTAGCTTGAACTTTTCTTGCATGTTCTTACTAGAACAAAAGAAAATGCTATTCCATAGCTTTCTTATGCCACTTTTGTCTCTAAACCATGAAAGCATGTTAACGTGATAACACACTTGGATATCATTGATTTCATTAAAAAAATGAGTAAAGTCTGTAGCACTTGAAGTATTACCTCATTTTAATCAGCCTTCTAATTCAATAAAAACAAGATTTGAAGATGAGTTTCTTTAATATAGAAAATTGAATTTTATTTTTTTAATAGATGTTTATATTTTCTTCGAAATGGAACTGAACCAGTTCTCCCAATGCACCTTTTAAATTTCTAACTAGGCCAATATACAAAACCAGAAAAAAAAAATATCACCAATCACTACTATTGATTACATGAACATTAAAAGCAAGAGAACTGGTAGAGGAATGCTTTTATTTAGTAATAGGATTGCTTGTTTGATGCAGAACTCTTATAAATTACAGAGGCACTGTGGCATTGAAATCAGGCTCTAAAAGTTACAAATATAAAGAGGCTGGTACATGGAAACACTGTGAATATTATATGCTAATATATAAAGAATCAAAAAAGAGAACACAGTGGGGCTGGTTTTTAAAAGGTTTCTGTAATATCTGCAGAGCAAACAAAAGGCAGAATGCAAATAAAGTAGTCTGATCTTTTTCAACTTGCACTTTCATTAGTCACACATTGTCATTCTAGGAGTTGTTTCTCACATCAGCAATGAATAGTTTAACTGTTACCTTTCTTCTCTTTCAATTTACAAGCACTTCTCTATGCCTCAATAAGCTTAATGACCTAAGGGCTCCTTTTGCATGTGCAGTTGTTTTGGGTGGTTTTGTGTGTAATTTTAGGAGAGGGAAGGGCATGCATTTCATTATTTTTTCTTAAAGCTATCAAGGTATAGAAACAGGACTAAAAGCTTATAAAAGTGAAGGACAGGTTAACATTATTTCTATTCACCTTTTCAATGGTCTTGAGATACATAAGTAGCATAAAAAGTATTTAATTAAAAAAAAATAACTCTATCATTGCATACACACATTAGAAATGATGATCCTTGTGGGTCTCTTTCAACTCAGCAAATAAATAGGTATTCCTTAACAAGAGGAAAAATCCAACAAAGGATTCTGCTATTTAATACTTCAGAAGATGATGTTCTCTGGCCTTTAGGTCTAGTGAAAGTGCATTAAGAAAGCATATGTATACCTGTCAGAAATTGTTATTCGTCAGTACTGGCCATGCTGGAGCCTATAAAATACAGCATTTATTTGAGTTTATGCACATAGTTTACTTCCTGTCAAAAGCCACTTCAGTTATGCCTCTTAAACTTTTTGGAAAGGACTACACTTGTGTAAAGCAAAATACTCCCAACTGAAAAGACAATCCCTATTAAATTATACTTGAATTTTCATAGGGCTTGCTTTCAGAGAGCTTGCAGTGTAAATGGTTATGCTACCTACACCCACTACCTATCTAGCTTAAGACAGACATCTCCTTCTGAGTTGATTTGACCTTTCCTTTTACAAATTATGTTCACAGAAATAAAGCCAAACCACAACAGATTTAAAGGGAAATGTCAAGTCCTCTCTGCTTCGTGCAATTTCAGCACTGTACCTCTTGACAATCTAGCCAAGTTTTCCCACACTAATGAGACCAAAACTGACTTTCTCTCAGTCTCTCACTCAGTGAAAATATGAAAATACCTACCTTTAAGCATGAGGTTAACTTCATTCAAATGAACAGATTGTCTCCCTTAATATTAAAGATTTGCTTCATGGTTTTTGTCAAACAGATGGATTTTTGACTAGTTTAGAGCCTTATCCCAGCACCAGGTAAGGGAAACTCCTCAGCCTTGCTGAAAACAATGTCAATTTTACCATCAACCTCAGCAAATTTGAAATGTCACCCTAGGGTAACTTAGCCTTTGTGCTATCTTTTTCAAAGGCACTGGTACCATTTGAAATTAATGGAAAATCGGGCATTCATAATGCTCAGGCAGCTTTTGAAACTTCAGACCTATTTCTAAGCAATTTAGTTCAAGAAAGAAGAAAAAAATCAAAGTGAAATTATTCTCAGAAGTTCACAGCAACTAACTTTCAGGCAAAAAAAGAGCATGTAATGAATACAAGTTACATGAAAGTACGAAACAAAGAGGCATTTCTGATAGATGTCAAACCACAATAGACACAAAAGCATTTTACTAGATAATTTTTCTACCCAACAGCATCCAATCATTAAAGTGTAATATCAGAGCCCTGCATTTTCTACCTAGAAAAAGCTGGAGTTGACCTGACTGAAATAATAAACAGCTGGAAAATAGTACAATAAGAGAATACATCTAGAAAGCAGATTTCTGTAGAACTCTCTCAGTGCTAGTCACACACGGCCTTTTTTTGGTATGTGCATTGTGAGCACTTCTGGAAAGTAAAATTGTTTTGCAAACTGGTTTTAGTTTTATGTAGTACTGTAAATTATGTGAAAACATGAAGACAAGCACTGTAGCCATACAATGTGTCTCTTCCTGTATACAATGGAAGGAAGGCAGAGAAAGAAAAATCCCTTGCCTTCTATTTATTTGGTGCTGACTTATTGTTGAACAAGAAATAAAAAAGGAGTACTAAGCAAACAGTAAACAAACTGAGTTTCAGGCCTTCAGGCCTTTGTCATCTTCATACATGAGGCACTCTGTGTCAGAAGTCCAACAGATGGACAAAAAGAAATATTGAGATGCTGATGGAGACAGGCATGGAGAAAGATATGAGTATCTGCAGTGTCAGTGGTAGGTTCTGACACTCTCCAATCTCAAGTGCAAACCTGCACTTGAAATTATGAAAGGTTTGGCAGAGGCTTAACCACAAATGAGAGTAACAGCTGTGATGACTCAAGTTTAGCCAAAGCAGATAGAGCATCTCAAACCTTTAAAGACTTGACTGCAAGACAGAGAATTCAGCAGGAGATGCATCTTAATTGAACAACTTCCAACCTATTTATATCTACAGACCAGTCTTAAGAAAGAGTCATCATAAAATTAAATAAGGAAGCACCTTGTAGCAGTAGTAATTAATTCAGGTAGTGCAGAACACAAGACAGAACACTGGCTAACAGGGAATGTGTTCACATTTTGCATCTGTGGCTGTTAGTGTTACATCTTATTATAAAGTGTACTCTGTGCATATTTTTCAGCTGGAAAAAACCCAAGGTATTAACCAAAACCCTGGTAATTTCACATAGCTTTTTCTCTGGCACTTTCCTGTCACAAAAGACCAGCAATAAAAAAAGAGAGTTATTCCAGGTCAGCACTGAAATATAGAACAGCAGTCTGCAAAGCCTTCCTAGTAATTTCTTGAGTTTGAGCACTAAATTTAGTTATTTATCAAAAAGCAGTAACACACATCTATTCACTAACTTCAAAAATATTGCCTTTACTGGAACTGAAATATCCTCCATAGTTCTCAATATTGAAATTTTGCTATCTTTCTTTTTGTACAGGCTCTTTAGAACAGTGATACGTAGTTCTTTTAATTTTGTTTCTCTACTACAAAAGAAATTACAGCTTTTTTCAGCATTCCAGTGAAATAATCTCCTTGCTTCTTTCCCAAACAACCTCTCAAAACTTCTTATCTTACAAATCTAAGAAAGTGACAGTCTATACTGACTTGAAATTCCAAAAAGGTGTGAAATTCTGATGGGGGTAAGGGTAGGGAAGACACCAAAAATGATTTTCAAAGTTTATCTCAACAGATTAACTACTTGGATTACAAACAATGTGCCTTCATGACAGTTAAGTGGCCCTTAGTGTCCCTTGATTTTTGGCAGCTTCAGTGGGACTCCGTTCCAGTCCAGAAATAGAAACATACCAGAAACAAAAAATGAAACAACTTTATTATTATTAGGGAAAAGTGTTTGCAAATAAGTGAAAGAATTCCTACTCATACTGTGTTCCTAGTTGTACCAGTCAAACACAAAGATGCTGCATCCCCAAGGGGACATTTTTAAGTCATTCAGTATTCAATGCTGCTAGTTTGTTATTCTGAGAATAAAATACAGTACTCCTCCATCCTTGAAACCTAGACTGCACATTTATGTGTGGTGCATAAAAGTAGTTTAGAGAACTACTAGAGAACTGCTGGGAAAAGTCCAAATGTTATTTGTGTTGTCTTTTTTCAGAGCTCTACTATTTTCCCAGTTTCTGCCTACTCATTCAACATTTTTATTCAGTTTTACCTAGATGTAGACAATAGGTCTTTTGTCCATCATGCCATACTCTCTGAGTTCTCTGGTGCTAGAGCTGTCATTCCATCTGTAAGTCACCATGAGACAATCTGGCCCTCACTCTACATTCAGAGGATATTATACCAAATTACACATATCTCAAAGACAAAGGAATATAACTAAAATATTTCAAAGAAAGATAAAATTAGAATCAGCTGTTTCAAAATTCCTGGCATCATCTTCAAGAACAATCAGTAATGAGCCTTTAGAAGGGCACATGAGAATTACAGTGAACAATTTAAACAGATTTTGGTGGTGGTCAGTTCTCTTTCAATATTGAATAGCTGAAATAGCAGCTGTAGTAAAAGCAATAATGCTGCAATTAAAATTAATAATGATAGATATATGTAAATGTATGGTTTTAGACATTATGTTTTTAGACACTAGAGCCCATTATAATTTTTAGGTGCACCAGCAGAGCCACACACACTATTTATGTACGTGCACAGAAGTTACTGTGTATGTGTTGAGCAGTCATTTGACTGACCTACAAAAGTGCATTGACTGGGAGTACTGAGATAGCAAACTAATCATTCCTCTTATGCATGTGCATATGCAAAAATTAATTATATAACAGACTGTAAAACTACATTACAGCAGATCACAGCAATCTTCATGACATCAAAACAAAAAGGATGCACAATACATAAAAAATATGTATGGAAAGAGCAAAAAAATGACAAATTGTGTCCTTATCTGGACAGATAACTTGGAAACCACAAATTTGTGTCCAATTGCAAAAGAAAGAATAAAGAAGAAGAAGATTATCTCAAACATGATTGACATCTTTAATTTCCTAAGAAACTGAACAAGCTTGACACAGGCTGTTTAAGAAGAAAGATAAGAATGTAGTAAATAAAGAAGTCTTTCATCAAGACAACTTTACAAAGCTATACACTCCTAATTTATTATTCTTCCAAATAGGGCTGAAATAAAAGGTACAGAGACAGAACATGCAAGGGTTAGAAGACAATGAATTGCCAGGTTAGGTCAAAGTCTAGGACTAAAATTCAACAAGAAAATCTTCTAATAATACAGGCTACTAAAATGTGTGATCTTAAAATCAGAACAAAAGTGATCCTAAAATAATGATAATCCAATGAAGAATTTTACAGCAATGCATTTAGGTCCGTAAGAAAGCCCAAATTTAGCAGTCTAACATATTAAATGTAACTCATAGGAATTCAGCCATATAGAAAGATTCTTCTACTATCCCATAATCCTATCTATTCACATAGTGAAACCAGTCTTACACACATAGAATACACCCAGATTTTCTATTTACCTTTATTATAAAAGGATAAGAATTAGAACCACTTATTTTTTATTTTGAATTTAGCAAAATTACTATTAACCTCCCAGTAACACATTCCTTCCCCTGATCCAGCTAAAACTCAGGAAAATTTATAAATTTATAATTTCTGATTTTCAAATTGATAATTTCTAAGAATTTCATATAAAATAAAATAAGGAAAAGCATATAATCATCTGCAACATTTTCTATCACAGCACAACATTTTCCAACCTGAAATAATGTTTTAAACAAAGAATTACTGTAATCTTTCACTTTTACTGGTGAGATTTGATGATGAAACAACATACAAGCATTCTGCAGAAATCTGTCCATTGCAGCATCAATGAAAACATGTAAACATGTAAGAAAAATGAGGAAACCCACCACTAGACACATGATGATTCTAAACTAAGACCTCTCAGAAGTTAGAGACTACTTGAAAATTAAAATATTATAGAAGCATTTAATCTTCTTTCGACCAAAGAGTGGAGAGTCAAATGGAAATATTTTGCTTTGTTAAGATCCATGCTGTCACAATTTTTTTTTATCTAGTTAGCTCCCTTAATCTAGTCAGCCCCCTTAATACTATTGGTTAAGTAGCATCATCTTCTCACTTTACAGCTTCTCATAAAGTTTATGGTTATTTGATAATGAAAAGTTAATTATATTTCAAGAAATCTACTGTATGTCTTGTCTCACCAATACAAACTCTGGAATATACACAGTACTTTCCAGTAGTCCAGTGAGGGAGAAGGGAAATCACTCTAAACTGTGCTACCCTGCAAATATGACAAGACTTGAGTAAGAAGGCCAAAAATTTATCACAGTAATATTTTGTTTCTTTATTTATAGTTTCTTACTCCAGAAATCAATTTATTTAAGAAATTTTTGGCAGCCCAGGAGAATACAGGCAGGACCTACTTTCAAAACTATTTATAGAAGCATCATATTTCTCCAAAAAGGAGTCTGCAGGTCCATTAACCCCTTTTTAATATCTACAAGCAAAGGAAAACCACAATAAAAGTGGGTAGTCCTAAATCTACTATATTAAAAAAAAAAATCCTCTTTTTTGATGAATCAAGAATAATTTAGTGTATGTTATAGTTGTGACTTGATGGATATTAAAGCTGCTTAAGTGTAGGACTGCAGATCAGTTTTTCATAAACCTTAGTACCTACCAAAACTAGTTTTTCTTGCAAACCCAAGCTTTACATTTTAATTTTCTCATCCTTTTCCACATCTGAAGTTTTGCACAAGTAAAAACAGGGGCTATTTGACAAATAATATAGACAATAAGTTTTGATAAGAAAAGTTTTGCCTGGCCTACAAAGTTTAGGATTTTTCTAATAGCATGCAAAGAATAAACCAACATTAGATAAACCCAAGTTTACCAGCAATTTAAACAAGAATATAAAACTCACTGCAGGATGTGCTGACATTCAAGGATCAGTGGTTAATACAGACAATTCATTATTTTCTACAGAAGTAGGTTTGCATACTGGAAATGGACATGAACAAAAATAACAATAAAAACCATCAAACAACCCAAAACCCAGGTAAGATTAAAAAACAGAAAACAATGAACACCTTTAACCCCAGTGGTCCATAACAACAGCAAATGTTTTTGCAACAAAACTTACAAATCATTCTGAAGCAGTGTCATAATTTTATAACAGTTTCCTAGAGAAGACTGGCTTTATTAACTCTGTGCTCTTGAAGGAAAAGAGGGTTGCACACAAATTCTCTTAACAAAAAAATGTGCTGTTTGAATTAATATTTGGAAAAAGAGAGATTGAGCCTCTTAACAGCAGGGAAAAGGATAGCAGCCATATGGATAACTGCTGAGATTGGTTTCAATCAAAAATTCAATGCATAATTTCTATATGACGTCAATAGGTAAATATAAATGTGTAATAAAAGTGTAATAAATGTGTAATAAATGTGTGTAAATGTGTAATAAATACTATTACACATACAACTTATTAATAGTAAAGAATGTTCAGTTTTAATACAATAGAATATTTTCTGTAAAACATGTTTTTAATGGCATACTATAAAGAATTAACAACAAATATATGAAAATTTACTGAACACAGCAGATGAAAATTCTTTTTTAATATGTATATTAAAACTGTAGGAAAATGGTTATGCATTTAATAACCATATAATGAATTAGTGAAATAGATGCACCTATTTTCATATATTAAATCAGAAATAAAACTCTTTATTTAGTCATAGAATTGCAAAACAACCAGAAAATGTTAATAAATAATGCAGTATTTAAGATATTATAACAACTCTTAAATTCAGGAAATAGAAAGCTATGTGGTTTTCATGCTTTACACAGTAAAGTACTCAAGTAAAGAAAGTAAAGAATTCCTTATTTTTTAACTTTTATTTATTATTTTAATCATGAGAAAACAAATACCAAGTTGTAGCAGCAATAATCAACCAGTAGCTCCAAGAGAGAATCTCTGAGTACCTTGTACGTAGCAGAAGAAAAAACTGAGGTGGGTTTTTTGGGACTTAAAAGTCTTAACTTTTATGGCTCATCAAGCTAATTTCTCCAAAACTGGCAAACTCTAATCAGTCAAAGAAACCCAATATAGTCAACAATTTTGTCAGAGTTAATGTTTGTTTATTACCATTGCTTCTTGAATATTCAGGGATTTTCTTGCCCTAATAGGAGCCTGCAGAAGCCCTACCTGCTCTGCAAATTTTTGCAGGTATTCCTTAATTAAATTTTGAATGTTGGAACTGGCAGAACTCATAGGCAGTCACACTAACAGTAAGTTCTGGAGCTGTACTCAACAGAAAGATTATGAAAATATGAATTATTATGATTAACAGAAAAAATTAAGTTATTTTCTGGTTAAAAAAAAGTATGTCAGCAAAGAAATTAGTTAGTCATTAATACCTAATCTATTGATCCTGGTACCTAAATACACATCTTCAAAATTTTCTGAAAAGTTTAAACTTTACTTACCTTTCCACATAAGTTTCTCATAATATTTCCTATTTTCCCATAAAGTAATATGCTCCAATCAAAAGGAAATGTTAATAATATTTATTTGGTTTAGAAATAAAAATGGAGTGCAAAATCTGATCATCAGCAAGGAGCCATCTGGAAATATATGTAATTATATCCCAAAAATACAAAACTGCAAACTACATTATTGACATCTGTAAAATATAATCTGTGCCAAGATTCCGTGCACTTGCAGAATTTTTCTTTATAAACTATCTGACCTTCTCCTGTAATAGAAAGTTGTGGAGCCTTTAGAAATGATGAAAAATATTGGACATCACATCAAAACAAATTTCTTGAAATAAGTGACTGTGAGTATAGAATTTGAGAGAATTTCTATATACAAAACTCAATGCACTCTGCAAGGAAAATTAGAAGAAAAGGACAAAAATGTGAAAGATGGCCAATTTAAATTACAGTTATTTGAAATAAAACATCAGAAGACCAGTAGACTATGAAAAAAAGGAAAAACAACAAAGTTAAGATGCTTCTCATCCACATGTATACATTGACAAAAGATTTGCTCATCCAGCTATGTTTCTTCTGTATCTTTTTTTCTAAAGTATTTAGCTTCTATTAAAAGTATTTTAATTGCAGTATATGGTAGAAAAACAGTTCTTTACAAACTTTATACTTACTTGCTAGAACTGGACTGCTAAGTAGAAACCCTGATGTAGCCTTAGCTTCTCATCCTTGGGGTCTGAGAAATTATTTTCTGCATGTCAGAGGCATTTGCATCACTAAGCTGGGTCAGAAAAAATTACTTTCAAATATTTAACTGTAATTAAGGTTTTTTAAGCCACTTTAATTCTCACCATCAAGAGTTATTAGAACTGCTACCTTTTCCCTTCTACTTTGTGAAATTCTTTGGTGCATTTTTCATAGACCACTATGACACTTAACATAGAAAAAAGGTTTTTCAAATCCACCTCAATTTTTTCCCCTTGCCGAGAGTAATAAAACCACACAGCTAAAAAGGAATGTTTTCTGTGTAAGTGTGGCTTTATTGCAAGACTCTCACACAGAAGAAAAATTTAAAACAAGTTTACTGTTCTTAAAAAACAGATTACCTGTGCAATACTAGGAAATGTAACGCAAACTTTCTACCTCAGTAATGTGGGACCATTTTTCTTCCCTCAATTATATTACAGCATCTATAGACCTATGCTATAAATCTCACAAGAACAGAAATTGTCCTCTGTCAACTTTCAAGCCTGCACAGGTTCCTAAATATTTCCAATACATCTGGAGAATCTAAACAAGTTATTTGCAGTTATCAATATTGGAAAAACTAACTTCTTACATCTCCTCAGCTCATCAGGCAACTTAGGAACTTAGTTAAAAACTTAGGTGACAAAGGCTAGGAAGTATATTATCAATTTAAAATAGAATCATCTGCACAAAGAAATAAGGTTTTTCCTGCTGAGTTTCTAGATCCTGACAAAATACAAATCTTTCAAGACCCAGAACTCATTACTTCACCTTGTTACTTTTGACTGAATTACAGGAAGGACAAAAATTTTATAACCATTCCAATACACCCACTTTCTGAACAAATCCATCCAGCCTCCTAAACAAATGTTTTTGTAGTGAGTTTGTGTTTAAAGTACCTCTCCTAAAGATCAAATGAACCAGCTCTATTTTTGGTTAGCTGTGATTATTTTTTATATGACTAAGTGTTGAAGATAGTGACAAAAGGAATAGATTAACTTACCTGACTTGGAATAGCACTGTTGTATGACTTAAATTTCAGCAAATATCTTTGAACATCCCAAAGTTCTGATTTGGTTTTTTATTTTCAAATTGTATTTCCTTTATTTTAAGTTTTAAATGGCCACAGTTCAGGTATAATTGGCTATCAGGAAGGAGCTAACAAGAGGCTATTCACCATTTTGTTGTAAGGTGACTTAATTGTCAGAATATTTCATAGAGAAAAATATTTGAGGTAAAATTTTCAGCCCTTCTCCATTCAGTAATTATACTGTGCACATCCTGTATAGAAATGCAAGACCTTTCTTTTTTACATAACCAGCCCCTAGGACTGAAAACAATTTGGCCACTTTGAGCCTGGGCTCTCTATTGGTGGTTTGAATCTATGTCAGAGATACTGGGAGCAATCCATTTTGGTTTTTTTGTTATGGAAAATTTTTTGAACACTCATCTAATTAACAGAAAACATGGTTACCATCATCGACTTATTTTGTGCTTCAGTTTAACTGACCAGGTATATTCAAGCAATGGAAAATAAACAAATGCACAACCAAAAAAAAAGCTATCATTTTTTTTTGGTGTCAAATATAAATTGAAATGCAAAAGTCCAGCAATTATTCAAATATTTATTACCACCTGCACTTATCATTTATTGTAGCACACCTACAATAAATTAGCTGAGGATGCCAAAGCAGTTGTGATTTAATCTGTTCTTAGTCAGAATGGCTTTCTTATGAAAACTTAGTCAAACTACTCAAAGGAAAAGGAACCATTTTCAAAATTTGGGTTTTATTATCTTCACATGCATGAAGGAATGGAAGGAATGAAAGGAATTTGTATTCCTGTTCTTTTAAGAAGATGCCTGAAGTGCAGCTACATTTCTTAGTTCTATTTATACCAGGTGCAGCTGAATTGAAACCCCAGTAAAAATCATCTATACAGAAACTTTTTCCAGAGGGGCAAGTACAAGTTCCTCCTTCCTCTAAGCTGAACTCATCCATTCTCACGTTGAGTTTTTATTTCCACCTTTGTAGAAATGTATTAGTCAGAATGACAATTGGGTAGCCACAGGTGTAAACCTCCAGCAACCAAGGGGTTTTGTGAGTTAGAATAGCACATATTTCCTCAGTGTGCAGAAATCCAAATATTCTCTCTCCAGCTCTGAGCACTTGTCACCCCCTACAGTGTTTTTAGAAGGAAGGAACATGAGGAGAGTTCATTTGTTGGTCCCTGAAGCAGCACACTCTGCTAAGATGCTGAGTGTAGGAATTCATCCAACAGCAACACATTCACATCTCTACTTAATATCATGTAATAAAGATCACTTCTAAATATCATGTACTGCAAATTTAGCAACAACTCTTCACTGCTTCTATCTAATAATGTGGGATTTTATTTGATTTAATTCCTTTTTTTTTCACTGTTATGTCATGCTATGATGACTGCATGTTTCCTCATACAAAATGCAAAACCACTGACAAATCCAGTTGTCAGGTTATTCTTGATATATCAGAGTAAATATTGGTTTCCATGGCACCAGGACATGCTGGGAGATCTCTCTTGTTTTAAATACTCCAGGGATTTTAAACATCATCTTCAGTGTCAAGAGAAGATTGCTACTAATACTTGACTGTCATAAGGAAAATGCAGTGATAACCAATGGCAATCAAAGTAATCAAATAAACCATGATCTTGGTTTATTTTTTGCTGAAATAATTTTGAAAGTCACTGTTTAAGTAAACTCTGTTTTAATTAAACTAGAATTCAAAAAGCCATTTAAAGGAATAGAGAAAAAGATATAGTCCCTCCAGAGGTGACTGGAAGCATTATTTTTCTTTTAAATGTTTGTTAAGTGACATCAACAGAGTGAAGAGTGTACTTTCAGAACTCTTCTGGGAATATTGACATCCCACCAGCTGCAAACAATGTCATGATTTTAACCTTGAGTTGAATACTTAAAGTTACAAGCCTGTGCACATTAAGGAGTGAGAAAAGAGTTTCACAAATTTAATTCACTGGTATTAATTCCCTAATTTATTGATAGCTGTATTCTTTTGTCAGGTAAAATTTAGAATGTCTCTCTCTATGGACACTATCCAATCACAGGAGCAGATATTTGTGTGCTGAAGTTATTAGAGCAAACTAAGCATCTGAGGTTATAAATTATGTTTTTCATTCATAATGAAAACACATTCACCCATATTGAAAACACATCTGTTTTCAATCCTTCCTTCCTTCCTTCCTTCCTTCCTTCCTTCCTTCCTTCCTTCCTTC
>JAODHZ010002115.1:8427784-8443970 GCA_027576135.1 Cossypha dichroa
TCCTTCCTTCCTTCCTTCCTTCCTTCCTTCCTTCCTTCCTTCCTTCCTTCTTTACTTTCTCTTTTCTGCTTTCACATTTTGCCATTAAAATGAAAATGCATGTTTACAGTTAATTAGACACAACCAATGGTGTCACAACAGAAATAGATTTACCTTGGATCCAGGTAGCACTTTAACAAGCATAGCATTTGAATTTTTCACTCAAATTTTCATCATAAATCCAGTATACTACAAAGATGAAAGATGGACACAAAATTAATATTTTATGCAGGATTAAAGGAAATTACACAGTTGCATCTCTATATGAATGCCACAAAGATACATCAAAAGCTACCATATTCTGCTGAGGCATAAATCTAATTCCTAGCTGAAGAAAATCTCTCCCTCAAGAAAGTAACTCAATTACCCTGTCTCCTTTGGTGATCCCCAACAAAATACATCAACTAGAAAACTTCAAATTAGGCAGAGCAACAGTCAAAAATAATGAGAAAAAAGCAGGTTGCAAAAAAAACCAGCATTCCATTTCTTTTAAGCAAAGGACTAGGCGAATATTTTCCCCCTATTTATACTGTTCAGCACATTATATTTATGTGTTATGTTACAAAGCAATATTGTTTTTAACTCAGGGACACATCTATATTATCAAAATCTTGCAAAAGGTTCATTTTGCATATTCAACCAGCTTCTAAGTTCTGGCCATTTCAGCGCCAACCTTGGAATTTTGAAGATACCAGACACAGGGTACATCATTCATCTTCATTGATAGGAGAGATGTCTACCTATTAGGGAAAAAAAAAACAACAAACAACCATTTTCTTCTCAATTGTGTATACACTACTCCAAAATGCAGCATAGAACCCAATTTCAATTAGGCCTCCTAGAATATGAACTCTGAGGGAGTTCTGATTCAGCTCCTTGGCTAAAGGAAAGGAACATCCTGTAAGGTTTTTTAAATTTGCTTAGTCTCTACCTTAGCCAAAGCTTCATCTCCCAAGGCTTGAAAAAGTTCCACATGTTATATAAGATTCACAAGCACACACATGCTTTATCTTTTGCCAACAACCTTCACTTCTGTTGATTTGCAATCGTATGCACTAGCCCTGTTATTTATTACATAAAATACCTCTGAATTAGCTAATCAAATACAATTATCAAATTCAGATCCTTAATAAGATATTGGGCAGCTTTTAAGCAGTGCACACATCTGAAATGGCAGCTGCTTTCTGGCTTGTTTAGCTTCCTTGTGTAAAAAAACCCTCACTTTGGGCTACAAGATAATTCTTCCTTTTGATGGCAGCAACAGATTACACAATAGCTTGATATTTCCTTATTTCATCTTTGACTCAACAAGATTCTAAAAAAAAAAAAAAAATTGACTTAACATCAGGGTAACATCTTTCTGAATTTCTCACCTAAAAGAATTGGGAGGTGAACAGTTTATTTGAAGAATTGTAATTGAAAATGAGCAGAGAGTTTAAAAATCTTCAAATCACGGAAGAGAGAAATGTGAAATAACACACTTTCAGGGAAAAGGACAGGACAGTTAACTTATAGGAGGAGACCTAAGTTCATGTTTGTCTGCTTATTTGCTTCACAACACAAATTGAGGTCTGCCACTTTACTGCTGAGTGCTAATGAGCTATATTAGGTATTCTGCATGAGCCATGTACTGCAAAAAGTCTTTTATTACTAAGTAAATGTAAAGGAGATCTCAGGTTTTCACCTCTCGCACAGGTGTCCTAAAAAATGGCTACAAAGTAATTTTCTCCATCTTAATGAATATTCATTGAAAATGTTTCTGCAGGAAAGACAGAAAACCACAGTAATATTCTGTATACACAAATAAATGAGATAGAATTATGGAAGGGTGAAAATCTTGGTTCTATTTTCTTTTCTAATAAAGCAGAATGAAGAACTGAAATTGCCTCTACCAAGATCTCTGTATTGGAACTGTTAAGTAAAATAATTTAAAAATCAACAGAGCAGATATTTATAAACAAATAGAGACCACAGAGTTTTCTCTACTTTGGAAACAACATTTCCTGGTTCTTACAAGATTCAAGTCTCTAGCTGAGAGTATCTCTGAAAGTCCTTGAAAAACTCATAAGATTTCTGGGTCTGCAACAAGATCTTCTAACAGAGGGCTACACCAGGTACACTCCTTATTCTCTTGTTCCTCCTTTCACTGTCCTTGTCTTTTGAGCTGTACAAAATTCTCGCTTTTTAAATTTTGTAATTCTCGCTTAACTGCCAACCTTAACTTGCCAACCTATGCCAACTGTAATTCCTGCAGTCTGGAAGCCAGCGCTGGACTGGGAACATTTTAATTAAGCAACCAACCACCAGCAATTAAGCATCACATCTTTGCTCATTTGACACAGAGAAGTCTGATAAACTTAGTTTATCATACCGTAAGTCCATAATATTTAGGAAGCATAATACAATTAGGAAACCTTATCACCTTGGAAATTAAATTGAACACTGATAATTGATAGTCACCACTGCCTATAGTACCCTGATTTGTTCAAGTTCCTTTATTTTCTCTTACAAGCAAACACATTGGAAAAGATGCACTGCAACTTGAAGATGAGCAAAGTCTGAATTGTAATACCTGTCTTTAGAGCACAGTTATAGGCAAAGTGTGGCAAAACTCATTTCCAAAAGGCAGAGAGAATCACCCAGGTAATAACTCAACAGGTAACCTGAATAACCACTGCTAAGGATGTAAGAATTTTACATGGATAAAGATGTATGAATATTTTCCATGCACATTTGTGGAGAAAGATCTACTTTATTCAGATCAGGAAAATAAAAATTATGTGCTTGAATTAATCCTTGTCATTCGTGGTTGACTGGATTTGAAGAGTCTCCATTATTAAAAAAATGTACAAGATGTATGGACATGTGCTCAAATTGACTGCTGATATAAGTGGGCACAACTCCATTTCTATTTAATGGCACCATGCCAATTTATTCCAACACTGATTCTGGCCTCTTGTATCTCAGTTGGAAGCTACCCTAACACATGCAGCTTTATATGCCAATGGCAAGTCTCCAATTTTTCCTCCTTCAGAGATAGAGAACTGCTATAGCTTCATTGTAAAGGGTCATTGATATTCTCTGGATCTAGCAGGGAATTGTATATTAAGTAAACTACATCTATTTGTCCATTTATTAATTGACTGCAAATAAGCTGAATATCTCCACAGATAAATATTTTATCCAAAATTTAGCCATATAAGTTTTAAATTCAACAAAAAGACCAAGCAGTGATCTCAGGGATGAACCTATTTAGTGAAAAATTTAGTGGATTTGCTTAGAAGTATGCCATGAAGAAAATTGTATAAACTTTCTTCTATAAGAAACATAAAAACATCTTTACAGGTTTACCAGAATGTCCAAAGTTCTGAACTTTGCATTTAAAGTGGTTGACTCACCAGTCAGTAGATGCTGGGAGGCTCCATTAATAAATAAAGGCAGTAAATGAAACAAGGCTGGACAACTTTCTGAAACAAAGCTAAAACTTAATACATCTTTTTTGGAGGGAGAGGATGGAAATAACACCAGCTATAAAGAGTTTGGGGCAGGTTTGTGGATTCAGAAATATTGTTACAATATTGAATCTTGGGAGTTAGACTCTGTAGTTGCAAAATAAATCTCACATTCTATTAAAAGGCTGCATTAAAAGTCTGTCCTGTTAGAGTCTGTCTCTAAAACTGTGAATAAACCTTATATGAAAACATCACATTTTGCAGGAATTTAATGTGAAACATAAGCTCTTTCCAGAAACTTGTCAAGATCCTGGAAACAGACTGACATTAATTCAAAGTGTTTGAGCCTTCAATCAAATTTTGCAGAGGCAATTGAGTTCCAAATTTAAAAAAAATAAGAAAATTAGAAAAAAAAAATAAGAAAGCTTTGCAACTGAGGGCTTCACAGATGTCTGGAGATGCTTCAATATTTCACACAGTACTTGTTAGCTTGTGAATTGTTAACATTATGACTCTAGAGAATTTAGATTCTGACAACCTGATTAAAACTGGCAACAGACTCTGATAGACCAATTATGTCTGGCACAAATGTTATCTGCATAACATAAGTAAAACATATTTTGTCTAACAGGCTGAAAATAATTAAATACAACAAAATCCTGTGAATGCATCACATCATCCACTCCCCTATCCTGCACTCTCTTTCCCCTATCTTTAAGTTTTCCTTTGCTCCCCCAGTGCATTTCTAATGAAATTTCTGCATCTCCTGTTGTAACCTGCTGCCTCAGGACAAAACACAAGGGTTTGAGACCTCCATCTGCTTTACACTTCACTACCTTCACATATTATTCTACAGCAGCATAATTGGATTTCATCCTTTGATTTAAACAGCATCAGAGCCTTAAGTTACAATGACAGGGATGGTGGAAGGGTGGTCACAAGCATCACAAGTGAGAAAAATAGAACATAAAACCCAAAAAGCAAAATGTAGTGGTGAACAGATTCCTACAAATAAAATTAAATAAGTACAGTAAAGCTTCCATCATCAGGTAAAATACCTGCTACTGAACAGTTATGCACTTAGATTCCCAAGGAGGGGTATGAACTCGTGAGGAAATTAGAATTTATAAAACAATAGTCTGGATTGACTGGAGATTAAAAAAAAAAAAAAAAAAAACAAAAAAAAAAAACCAAAAAAACAAAAACCAGAGCAAACTGTGAATTATTTGGTCATTTTGCATTTTTTATTCCTCAGTTCCACTAAAATAAAAAAGGGCTATTTTCTGAGCAATGAGATTTGAACATGGGATTTTTCAACATCATAGTTAAATGCATTACCCAGAGAAGCTGTGGATGCTTCCTTCCTGGAATTGTTGAGAGTCAGGTGGGATGGAGCTTTGAGCAACCTGATCTATTGAAAGACGTCCCAGCCTATGGCAGGGGGTTTACACTAGATAATCTTTAAAGATCCCTTCCTACCCAAACCATTTTGTGTTTCTCTGATCATGGTATCTTCATCCCATCTCTGCAGCAAATCTGAACAAACAATCTCTTCCAATGTTATTTCAGGTTGGAGAAGCCATTTGAACATTTTCCACACAAGAAAGTTATGAAGACTAATAAATCAGGGTAGGACTGACTCAGTGTTAGAGAATCCTACATATAATAAAATAACAAGCAAAAAGGAATCAGATGAGATCTATGCAGATGGTGAAATGTGCTGTTAGAAAGGAAAGCAGAAATAATCACATGAAAACTATAACCCTTTCAATGTGGTTCTCAGTTACCAAGTCTTATGTTCCCATCCTTTATGATGAATTGGAAAGAAAAAAAGTCCTACAAACTCAATTTCCAAGACTTCAGTATCATCAAATTAGAATAATCATTTCTTGCCCTCACACAGAGATGAGTATATAACATCATTAAGGAATTTGAAATTATCAGTGACGGAACACTTTAAACAACTTTCTAAAAGAAAAATAGCTTAGCCTTTGAATTTTTTATATAAGGAGAACTTTGTCTTACTTCATAATTTCTGGCAATGTACTTTATTACATTTGAGTTTGATAGGTAACACAGAAACCAGTTTTTAGATGTCATGAAACCCTGGTGAATATGTGAAACTTATTTTGCCTTTGGCAGGTGAAATAAAGGCCAAGCTTTCTAAGAGAGCAACCTGTTGGTCTGGGAGGTTTTTTATGAGGGAAAAATCATAGAATGCTCTGGTTGGAAGGGGTGTTAGAGATGACCTGTCTCTGTCTCACTCTCTTCTCACTCTCTCCTCTCTTTCCTTCTCTTTGTCTCACAACCCCAGCTCCAGCCCATGCATGTGGCAGGCTCCCAGGACTGGTGATATTTCCAAACTCCATAGCCCCAAACCTATTCTGTAATGGCCCTTGGGAAGGTGAGGTATGCCAGGAAAGGATACTCCTACCTCTCTGAGAAGGAACCTGCTTCCATTCCTCCTCATCTTTTAGATCCCCTGCTAGGTTAGCAAGCATCAGCTTTTACTCCTAATGGAATATTTTTTTCATAAAGATCACAGTTCATACAGAAAAATAATGATAGAATTTAGTCAGCATGTCAGGAATGAAGACCACATGGTTATTGTGAGAAATAACATTTAACCTTTCTCTTGTGGCTGATGAAGGCCAATGCAGTATTTTATTATCAACATTGGCAGGAGATTTATTACCACTGTTTCTACTCCAGTAAAACCACATTAAGCCGTGCTTGATGCACCATTTGTTATCTTCAAACTCCCTATACACTTTCTGCATGCATAATCTCGTTTTTCTGAGACACTTCAACAGAAAATGGTAAATATTTAAGTCATGATTCCAAATTCATCAAAAGCTTAGGAACTGAAATACAGTAGCTAAATGGATTGTGCAAGACTAAGATGCCAACATAAAGCTTAAGTCTTAGAAAGAGTGATGTAATACATCTGAAACAGCAGCCAGAAATAAAATGCATTAAGGTACATTCAGGGGTGACAGAAAGTAAATCATTAAGAGACTTCACAGGAGAACAGAACTTTATAGAATAAACTCTCACATCAGATATCACAATGCCATTTGCTTATGTGAAATTTACATCAAGAAATCTACAAAATAACTTTTCAGATACGGTTCTACTGCAATTTGTGCCTGGAGTCCTTGGAACACAAAGAGATTAATGGGAAAATTTCCATCAGCTGCAGCAGCACCAAATATTTACATTGTATTCAATAATCAAAGGGTGTTACTCCAGTATTAACAAAAATAGCTGTACAGCTAATTTTTCTGTTCTCTTCTGGTGATACCTTAGTACTCTTCATAAACACAATCAAATTAATTCCTAATTTATAATAAAATAAAGAGAATTACAGGAGAATTTCATAAATAGAGCATGAATACAGATGGTTGTGAGAGATGCACTTCTTTTGGACACTCAGCATTTTGTCCACTACGTACAAAAGGATAAAACAAGAATTCTGGCAGTTTTTGCATCACTATGTCCTCTTAATTTGACTTCCTCCTAATTATGTCATAACACTTCCTTTAATTTCATAGGTGATGGTATATGACAAAAATATTTATCAGTACACAGAGAAGAGTATATAAAACTTGGTTTACTGTTTTAATTTTGTTGCACAACCTTTTTTTTTTTTTAGCAGTGAATGTAACTTACATGGTAAATAATGGTTTTTGCTTTATTAGAAATGTGTGTGGGTGTTTTATGAAATTTTGTCTGTTACAATCTGAATTGTGAATCTGAGAACACTTGACCTCAATGAAAGCTCAGATCAGAATCAACACTGGCACCCACAGTCACTTAGGAAATGAAATGGATGTTATTGAAACTAGAGATTAAGAATACTTCACCAAACACAGCTCATCTCTTATTAGATATAGGGTAACTCAACCATAAGATATGATGTGAAACCTATCTTCTAAAAATTTAGTTGCAGAGTCAACAACTTGTCATATCTATCCCAGGAAAGTCAAATTAAATATTTCTTAGTTTTGCTTGGAAATGTACAATCTATCATCTTAAGATTTCAGGGTTTTGTCACTACAGTTAACAAGAAAGATGAACTCTTTTTCTGAAAAGCATTCAGGAACTGAAATTCATAGAGTTAATCAAAACAAACAAAATCCAGTGAATCTTTTATAGTCTAAGTAATAACTCATTCATTTTGAAATATTTTGAAATATTTTTTCTCTTCTGATAAAAAAACCATTAGCTATCATAACATAAAGTTTTCCTTGATGATCAAGATATCTCTTTTTCATGATCATGAAAAAATAATAAATTGAGACATTCCTCTTTTTACTTTCAAAATTAAAGAAAAAAAATCTTATTAGGAAAAAAATATCTGGGAACAGACAGTATTTGATTTTTCTCTATGATAAGGAAATAACTTAGCAGCTTTTTAAATCTTTTTTGTCTTATTTTCAAGGGCTGATAAGGATTGTTGAATAACAAGAAAACTTCAAAAGAGAAGTCTCTCCTACTTTTCCCTGACAGTTTCTTCTGTTTGAGATAGTTATTTCTTCCCTACATGCATGGAGGGAAGACTCCACAAATGCTTTGCTTTGCAGCCTCATTAGATATGTATGAGTTCATTATTTAGCAAACTGGTGAAATATTTTTTTTTTCAAAAGCTCAGCATGGCAGTGTGATATTTGACTAAACAAGTCAATTAAACTGAAGAAGATAAATTACATTCCAAAAGAAAGGTAACATTAGATAACTACCACAAATTCCTAGCAATTCATTAGAGTGCTCCTGAGTTTATCTTTCCCAATTTAGTATGCAAGGAGAATGTGATAGTAATGAAAACAACACAGATTATTTATTCGCTTAATCAATCTGTTTCAAACTTTTGAGCAACAAGTTTACTCAAGTTAATTGAACTTAAAACTTTGTCAAATCCAAGCCTAGTGCAAGCACAGCCAAAATCTGCCAGTCCATAATGTAGCACACAAGGCAGGGCTGCCACTTATTGTACTGCTCAAAGGACTGGTTTTCTTAGGACAATCAGAGATAAATTACTTAATTACAGAAAAATAAAACATCATGGTATCCTCCTGCCTATCCTGTTGAATTGAAAGTATTACTGTAGACAGAAAATACATCCAGTCTCATTTTTAAATTCAGAAGAAAATAATAAATAAATTCCACTTCAAAAAAGCAGCTTTATTTCATAACATCAACTAACTTCTGCATAGAAAGAGTTTTATTTCATCTTCAATTGTTTTTAAGTGTTTTAAATAATGGGTGTGATTTTGATGTAAAACAAATTACTTCTTTATTACTTATCACCTTGAAACCACTTAGCCATATTGCATGAGATGAGAAAAAGCCAAAATATTTTCAAATCAATTCAGTGAGTGAAAAATTTATTTACTAATTTTTAAATTTATAGTGAAAACGGAGAAAGTGAACCAATGAGAATTTCAGTTCAGCCATTGTATGATTGTCTGGACACACCAGACTAACTTCTGACCACTTCACTTATTATCGATCGAAAATAAATTTGGGGTTGAAATTGAGTGCAGAGGAAAATTCAGATCACTTTGGTTGGGATTTTATGTCACTGATTCATAACCATTTATCATGTATTTTTGGTGACCTGTGTGTGTCCTGCCTTTCAGCTGAGTGTGACCTTAGGTACCCTTGAGTAATTCTTCACAGCTACATTCTTTTCTTCAGTTTGGAATACTCTATTGTTTCCAAAGCTGTTTGCTTTATTTTACTGTCCATAATTATAAATTCCAGCACTTCAGTAGATTTCATCAACAGCGATAGTGCTGAAGAAATATGTGAAAATTTCATGCTTAGGGGTTTGTCCCTGAAGGATCAGGGCTATAGGTTGCAGTTTGAACTTTATGGGGAAGACTGACTATGTCTGATGTAATTCCATTACAATTTTATCAATTTCAGTAACACAACCATAGTTTGAATTTGTTGTCTGTTGCCACATTAAAATTCATAAAGCTATTTTTCAGAGAAATCAGAATTTCAGCTTTCCTAGCAGCGTGCAGTCCTTTGCAAGGGTGTACTGTCTGTCCCATGGTTCCTATCTAGCTGCATGGCATGAGCTCTACATAAACAGAATACAAATAGAAGAGAACATGATCAAATAGGACTTGGCTCAACCACATAAAATAGATTGCACTGCTGCATTTGAATAATTTAGTTCAGTTTCATGAATTAAAAACAAAAGCCCCCAAACCCTCAACAACAAAGGACAGCAAGGGGAGAAAATGATAATGATCCTACAGGTTATTTCATGCTGGATATCCACTACTAGACCCAAGATTGTCAGCTGATTTGGTCTCTCATTATGGCAATAAATATTCACAGTGCACAGGGATTGCTGCCTACATGGACTGAAAGTAATGACAACTACTGCAGAGATTCCCAGCAGCCTGCTTTCAGTGTAAGATTTGGAAAGCAGATAATCACTTGGTTGGAAATCCCCTGTGCTGATGAATGTGCTGCTTAGCTCACTTCCATGCTGAGTTATTATTAGATGGCACATTGTTATCAAATAAATAGTTCACTTTTCAGCAGGAACTAGGTATCATTTTCATATGAATCATGAATCATTGCAATTCTCCCTTTTCTTTTGTCCTCCCTGACAAAAAGGAAATAATGATTGCCAAAGTGCAGGGTTTCTGAATTCTTGCTGTGCACAATTTCCCCCTCTATTAGGTAAAGAGTGTAGAAGACAATAAGATATAAATGAGAGGAAGAATATATTGGGGAGCAACAGGAGCAGGATGATGTCTACCTGCATCTACATCTGTATCTCCCAGTTACCTCTGCATAATGAGCAGTGAGACAGAACTTTGGGTGCAAGAGCCATGCCAAAGTGTGATGGGAGTTATTTCATTCTCAGTGAGCAATGAGGAATTATCTGTGCAAGACACTTCACTAATATCAGCTGTCCTTCTCTCTTGCTGGTCAAATGTGCATTTGTGTAGGCCACAAAAATGCTAGAAGATAATGCCTGCACGGTGACATGGTACTTCCATGAGCTGTGTTTCTCTTCTCACAATGCATTAAACTTTTTTGCCCACATTTACCTTCCATAACAGGTTCAAGTTTTAAGTTAATGAAAATTAAAAGACGAATTTTATAGACCCTGATTTTCTCAGAGGGAAACAATTTAAAAAGATATTTTGATCATCATGAGGGTAATATCAAAGTATTCAAAGTTACAGCTCAAAGTTCTTCAAACTTATTCTAGCTCTGCTTAAGGGATAATTAAAATTTAAACCTTTTACAATAGGAGGTGTATGTCTGCACTTCACTCATTCAAAAGTAATATTGACTTTCCAGCTCTAGTAATAAACAGTCACATGTTTGAATTGCCTTGGGAAAAAATAATTGTTCTGCCTTTAGAATAGTGCAAAATGCTATATGCATCTCCTGCCAAATCATAATTTTTTATTACAAACATGGTCAATCTGAAGGAAACAGACTTCTCTCAGCGCTCTTTCCAGTGCTTTAAAGGAAATTTAAACAAAATAATTGTCTTAAATGCAATATAATTAATGGAAGTTAATAAAATGGATTTTTGGTGATAAGGTTGGGAGGTGCAAAATTAGAACAGTTGCCCAGGTAAATTTTCTTTCTATGTTGTTGTTTGGTTGGGTTTTTTTGTTTTGATTGGGTTTTGTGGGTTTGTTTTTGTCGCTGTTGTTGTTGTTTGGGGGAGCAGGGGTGGTTTGTTTCTTCTTTAGATTTTTTTGTTTTGTTTTGTTTTGCTTTGTTTTGTTTTGTTTTGTTTTGTTTTGCTTTGTAAACCAAACCATACATGTGTTGAGAAATATGTGATTGTCAGTTTTCTGTGTTTGTTTTTCCATATGGTTCAGTTGCATCAGTCAATATCTGATTTCTGCTGTACCAACGCAACTCTCACACACCTTCATATATCCTCAGTGTATTTGTTTCCTTTTAAAATTTACTCAGGGATTGCACAGAAAAACTCCTGTCTTCCACTAGCCATAGCTAATATCTCATTTATCTGTTTGTAACCAGTGCAAAATACAAAGAGGACTTTTAAATTCTCTGGTACTGCTGTAGCATTTGCTTTCTTACCCTTACATTTTGTAATACTGTTGTTTATATAGCTGGGATCATGATAAACAGCTGACATGAATGTATAGAAATAGATACAGAAAAACTTTTTGCTTGTGAGACCCTTAAATGATTTCAAGGTTTTACTGAATATCTTGATCTACCTTAAATTGGCTCTGCCAGCACAGTTGGAGTGATGCTGGCTGCTGGTAAAAGCACAGGATGCCTGAATATGAGCTCATTGTCTGGGCTCATTTTTCCTAAGAAGGTGGCAAGTTACTTTTATGGAACTGTTATTATAGCAAAGCAGAATGTTACAGCAACCTCAATTTTTTTCTGCTGATTAGTTTCATAGCATACTTTCATGTTTCTTAGTCATTTAAGGGTTGCAGGTAAGTTATGAGCAGTCAGACAACATTAAGTGTAATGTATTTTATGACCATGTATAAATATATATAATGAACATATGGTGTTACTTTGATTTATTGAACTATGATTAAATATTAAACTTTTATAGCTTCATCCTCTATGAGGCATAAATTCCACATCATATTCAATGTATGTTGCTCTATAATTTCAGATAAGAAATATTACGAAGTGTGTAATTTTGCTGCTGAAAAATTGTCAGCAAAACTAATCAAAATATTCCAAGATACTACAGAATAACTTGATTTCTTTTGTATTAACATTTATAATAAACCCTGTCCCCAAATAGATAGATAAGTTAAACATGATCTCCATGTTCTAAATCTTTTACTATCTACAATTTGTGTTCCATACCTATAAATTTAATAAAAGCTGTGAATAACTCTTCCCAAAAATTAGAAACCTGGTGGAATTGATGCTCTTCAGAGGAGGCAGAACCTTTCATAAAAAAGAACTATTTCTTATAAAATCTAGACACCTCTTCCTGGATTTACAGTTTGGAATACACATACCTTCCTTGATGATGCTTATCTTAGGAAAGCTAAGCTGGAAATACATGTTATGGAAATTTTTTTTGCTTGTATGTTTTCTTATATTTATATGTCTGTTATCAAGGTAGAACAATTAAAATAGATGCAGATGAAGGTCTCCAGAAAAATACAAAAACTCCATGGATATTGTCAGCTCTGGCTGCTGATGTGCTATGAGTTTATATATATCTAACTATTTATATAATTACTTAGAAATTGACTATATGGAAGGGAAGAGCTGTGTGTATACTGTGGCACACTAGAAAGATAAGAGTACTAGATATTTAAGGAAAAGGAAATAATTTGGAGATAAATACTTTTCATCTCCAAAAGTCCAACTGTACTATCAGGTTTTTTTCAAAGCAGGAGTCTTGTTTGCATTTTGCAGGTCTATGGAATTTTCCAGATCATGCAACAATATGTTTAATTACTGTTTATTCCTGCCTCAGAGAGGGAAATTAGCCTGAATGATTCTTTCCAAAGGAACAGGAGATGAAGAAAAACAAAGTGCTTAATGGCAGTCCCACAGAAGTCACTGATTCCTTATTTCAGAGTAAGAAGTACCAACTTGGACCTTCAAGCAGTGACTGCATTCACTGACATTTCCACTCTTCCCTGACTTCCATGGGACTCAGCATCGAAAAACTGGCTGCTTCTACTTGTTAAGGAGAAATCAAAATCTCAGCGTGTGCTTTTCATACTGTTTTCTGTTCTCATCTATTTTCATCCAATGCACTTCATAAGGAAAAAAAAACAGTACTTTAAATGTTAAGATTGCTTTTCTACCTCATAATAGGTTTTATGCAGGAAAAGACTGGGATATCCTGCTTCCAAAATACTATCTGCTATCTGGAGTCAAACTGACAGTTTTGGAAATAATAGCCAGTAACTAGCACATATTTTGTACTTGTCAGATACAGTTTCAGAATAACTTAATTATGAGACTTAATTGTGCAATACCAACTATTTCTTTACCAATTTGTTGAAATAAATCTGGACTCTTGGTACTTCTCTGTGCAATAGTTAACAGGTATGGTATTATGAATTTATCTGGGGGCTAGGCAGTTCCTTGAAGTGGGATAGATTGACAATTATTCCAATGTTATTCTTTAATCTCTTAGAAAACTTGTTGGTTGAGATAAAGGGAGTTTAATAGGGAAAGCAAAAGCAATGCACACAAGAAAAGAAAACTAAGGCATTAATTGTTTTCTTTCTATGGGCAGGCAGGTGTTCAGCCATCTCCAGGAGAGATGTGAGACACAAAATCATCACTCCAAAATTCCCCTGCCTCCTCCTTCCCCTCACTTTCTATACTGAGCTTGATGTCACATGTCTGGAATATCCCTTTGGTCAGCTGGGGTCTCCTGTCCTGGCTGTGCCCTCTCCCACCCTCCCAAACATCCCCAAATTCCTCACCAGTGTGGCAGCACAAAAAACAGAGAAAGCCTTGGCTCTGTGTAAGCCATGCTCAGCAATAACAAAAACATCTCTGTGCTATCAACCCTGTGTTCAGCACAAATCCAAAACACAGCCCCACATCAGCCCCTGCAAAAAAAATCAACTCTACCCCAGGCAAAACCAGCAAAAGCCCACAGGAAAATAAATTCACAGTACCCATTAATCCTACTGCAAACAATGTGGGTGCTCAGCAGACTGCTTTGTGTGCTGTAGATCTCCTTGTGGAGCAAGGAACATGCTAAAGAACATGACTGTAATTCACTGCAAGTATTGATTGCAATTGACTCATTAAGAAGGAAATCAATTCCTCTGAAGTATATAAATTTGTAAGTGGGAATCAAATGTGAGTGCAGATAGGGTTTTGGTATTCATGAAACACATCTAATAATAGGTTCTGAAGATTGAAACTAAAATGTTTTGCACTAGAAAAGGACAGGTTCATTCTTAATGCTCCTGATTTCTATATACTGCTGCCCTTTCTTTACTACACATTCTGCATTCCTTTTCAGTAAACATGATTGTTATATTTGTTTCTACCTAGCACTATTTTGACATATTTACAGTACTGTAAATGTCTTGCTCCTTTAAACTCCTTATCAACCCTTAGCATTAAAACTATTTTTGGTACCTGTTTTATTCACAACAGGAAATTAAGCACTTCATGAATATTTGAGAATTTTAAATTAAGCCATTCAGCAACCCCCCCACTCCGTACTTCATATTCCATGTAAATTGAACATATAATGAAGGAAAATATCCTTAAAGTATATTTAGCTAATTACAAAGTGCTATTTTAAATTATAATAAAATGGAGATTGGGAGCAAGAAATTTCTAGCAATAAATGACATGAACTTTTTCTGTCCAAGAGATATTTTCTAAATAATTTCTGAAATGTTTTACTTCCATATTTTGAGAACTTTGATTCTAATGTCTATATGTTTCTATATGAAAACACAAAATTTTTGTACGTTAATAATAAGGAATCAAAGATTTTTAAAGTAAAATACATACTTAAACTGTAAAATCTGTTTTTTCATATCCTTTATTTTGATGAAAGTCTGTTTCTAGGGAAAAAATATTTTAGCATTTCCAAGTTTACTCTAGAGCCTTTGCAGTAAGACTTCCTAAGGAAAAATCCATCCCATTCCCCACCACCTTAAAACAGCCATGCTTATCAGTGCTCTCTTGTTCAGTTAATTAGCCTCCAGTTCAATTAATTAACCTACACTGGTTCTGCCAGAAGTTTCCTGGGCTGTTGAGTGGTGCACAGGGGTTGTTCACTCAGATCTAGGTGTGATCCTAGGGTCCTGTCACCTTTAAAAAGAAACGGGAAGAGCTAATCCTCTGGGGTTTTATCCTGACAGTGGACACAGGGGTTTGGTCCACATGTGACTGACTGCCAAATGCTTCAGGGGAACTGCTGGAAAACACTGAACAGATGGGGTGGCATGGTAATGCAAAACCAGATTTAATTGCACAGGCAGAAGGATTTACAGATTTTATCCACCATCATTAGTCTTTAAAAGCTACAAATATCTCCACAGCCACACAGTAGACATCTGACAGAGCATCTCTTTACCCTTAGAAAACCATCTCCTGGGGATGTAGAAAGTACTTGCAAGGAATTCCAGGAAACTCAGTGTCTAGAAAGAGAATTAATGTAAGACATCCATCATATGAAATGCTTGGAATTTTATATTTTTCATTTTTTTATTTCATCCAATCAAATTAAGATGGTCACTCTCATGGCAGAATGAATGATGTTTGCCTCTAATACAAATGAATCTGTATTTATAGGGTTTAACTTCATCCCACTTCTCTCACTCAATTCCTATAGGTTTTGTATTTGACATTTTCATTCTCTTCTGTCAAGGCAAGGACTTCCAGCTTCGTGTCATCAGTAAATTCCATTTACACCATCCTTCTTGTGTGCCAAGATAACTAATTAAATTACTTAAGATTTATTCTGCAGAGATTCCCACAACGTGATACTCTCCTCTTTCAACATAACCACTTGTTATGTCTAATTCATCAATTTCTTTAAAATTTTGATATTAATATACCAATCAGTGTTTTCTCCACTGCAGTTAATTTCTGATTTGTAAAACACAGTATAAGTCCACACTTATGCAATATTATGTGGACAACTCTAGTACATACAATTATGAGTAATTTATGCAATCTGATTTCTTGATTTTCAAACA
>JAODHZ010002115.1:8449527-8469761 GCA_027576135.1 Cossypha dichroa
ATATATAGATATAGATATAGATATAGATATAGATGATATAGATATAGATATAGATTAGATATAGATATAGATAGATATAGATGATAGAGATAGAGACAGACATAGATAGATATAGATATATATATGTATATATGAAGAAGAGATTCTGAAAATAATAATAAAACATTAAATCCGAGGAAAATCAAAGAAATCAACTGCTCCTTCTACCTGAAAGGTGTCCCTGCCTATGGTAGGGGGTTGGAAATAAATGATCATGAAGGTGCTTCAAACCTAGGCCATTCTGTGATTGTATAATCTTAGAGTCTTCTGAATACCTCACACCAACTTTGGATTCAGGATCCAGTCTTGGTTACAGACAGATAAACCCAAATGGATAAATAAGTAAATAAGATAGGATGAGATATGGGCATACTCAAGGACATTTGTTTTTCTTGAGACCTTTTTTAGGCATTTTGGCCTTCATAACCACTCACATTATCACACAAGTAACTTGGCAGAACTTGCCTTGCTAATGCACCCACATTCAAACAGCAAAACCAGTTTTATTGAAAACACAGCTCCTGCAAAGATAAGAAGTTGGCATTTGATTGACCAGAGGCTGTATTGAAAGTTGAGGAAAATCCTCCATCTTATGTGGTGAGAATGGCATTCACAAAATTCTCAACAGTAGACAAGAACTTTAGAGTTTGTACACCATGTTTAGTATTTAATAGAATTATTTGATATATTACTTTTGAAGTTTTCTCTCATAGAGAGCAATTAACTGTTGTACCTTAAGTGATTAATAAAAAATCATTTAAAATTATCTTTTTAGTAAATACATACTGCAGAAACTTCGTCATCCAAATATTCTCTAAATACTTCACCTGTGGTGTTGGAAAAGCATATTTCATTAGTGGATAAATAAGTCTCATTCACCTATTTTGTACTCAAATACACTTAATTTACAATGGAAACAGATTTCCCTGTTCATTAATTTTTTTGTAGTGTTCAAGTAAAAAATCCCACAAGATTTTTGTTTTCTTTTAAGTGTGCAATAGAGAAACCAATCAAGCATTTCCTGGAGTTCTTGGTACTCCAGGGTGTTCCAGGTTTTCCCCTGGCCTGGCCCCAGCAATAGTAGCCTCCTACCATTGGAGGGAGCCACAAGCACTTGTTCAGAACTGTCCAGAAAATTGTTCAGTCTGTGGTTTGTAAACAACTTTTTCAGCACTACAGTAGGTGAATCATACACTGAAAAGCTTCATCACTCTCCACTTTTCTTAATAATGGCAAACACTAAAATATAGTGGCCTGCTCCTTATGATGCAGTGCAGCCACACTTCTTTTGAAATAATAAAGAGTGTGTTTTAAGGTTAGAGCAAGATGCATTTGCTGCTTATTTTAATATTTTTATAATGAACAATAAATTTATTTTATAAAGCTGCCACATAAGCATTTTATTTTTCTAAAGACACATAAAAGCCATGTGTTAAATACTAATTAAATATTTTTGAGTGTTTGAATTAAAACCACATCCTTCTTCAGCGTCTTGCTTAGCTGTACACATAGAGAGAGTAGAAATAGAAAGAAATTAATATAGAAAAAGGTATTATATCTGGATTTTTTTAAATATAATTTTATTCGTACACCAAGTGGTATCTCAATGAAGATTTTACCTTTTGTATGGTTATCCAGTGATATGGGAACAAAATATACAAGCATTGACTGTACTGTTATATAAAATACTAGGTTCTCACTAGGTTCTGCAGCAAATAAGATCAGTTGAGGATCCTCAATGCCCATTTCCAACTTTAAGAATTGTTTTCATATTTTTTTGTCTTAGACTACAGTTTTAATTACATCTAACCAACATATAGAGGGCTAAGGAGAACAGAAAATATGTTAATTTTTGGCTAAAAATCATCCCCAAGATAAGATTACAAGGTTAAGACGTCTTAAATTATTTAAATTGTCTCAGCCAAATTCCCTCTGCTCTTAAAGGAGTCCTTTTCTTCCTTGCTAAGTCAATCAGCTGTAGTTCTGGGTTGGCTGCATCAGAAAAACAGAGCAACACAGACCTTACACTTATTTAATTAGTCTTGGCCTTTTATTTGCTTTTGAAGGGAGTTCCTATTCAGTAAAGGGAGTGACAGCTGACAATTCTGGTTGTGAATGTTGGATTAGCCAAGTAGTCTACAGCAGAAAGTTCCACTTCAATCAGGGGACAGCTATTCCTTTGTAGCATTCCAAAATGGCATGAAATGGATGCTGTTTTCTTCTTTCTGTTTGGCATTTCCCAAGAAGCTAAACAGTTTTCTCTCTCTGCCCAACTTGCCAGCCACAGACACCATCTGTGAGAATAGACTGTCACTGCCCTTGATGTGCTCTGAGACAGGCAGAATGCAAACTACCAACACATGAAAGAGTGTTTGTAATACTGCCTCTGCTTTTCATCAGGTCTCACTCTTTCCAAATGTCCTGGTTTAAAGAAGTAGCCTAAGGAGGAAGATTTAGCAAAGGAAGTTTAGGATTGTAAAATTCCCATGTGTCGTATTCTTAGCATTCAACCCGACTCATTCTAGAAAACTCTTGGTGTGGTAGGACAATTCCAACTGGAAGGAGCCATGAGAGGTGTCTAATCCAACCTTCTGTTCACAGCAAGGACGTCTTTGAGGTCAGAGCAGGTTGCTCAGGGCTTTATCTTGCTGTTGCACTGTAAATCCCAGAGGGTATAAACTGCACAAGCCCTCTGGGCAGCCTGCTGCACTGCTTTACTGCACCCAAGGTAGGAAAGCCTTGAAATGACACGTGCAAAAGCAATTTAACTCCCTTTCAATATTTTGGAATTATAAATTCAAGCAACTCAACTTTTCTGATCTGCTGGTTTTTCAAATGACATTTAAAAAACTTATTTAAGGCAGTCCGTAAGACCTTTCCAAATCTTTGAGGATGAAGACCAAGATATTTTTGAGGTTTCTGAAGTAGAAACTTTTCCCCTTCAGAAACTTTCTGAGTGAAGCTTAGTGCAGTACTATAAACCAGCTTTTGAATACTAAAAAATTGCCAACCATCTCTGTAAAGGAAAAGGACAAAACACTGCTCCCAAGTGGTTGATGGCCACACTCAATGAGTAATCTGAATAACTCAGCATCATAGAGTATCCTGAGTCAGAAAGGATCCACAAGGAACTGAACTCCTGGCTCTGCACAGGACCATTGCAAGAATCACAGCAAATTCCATGAAGCATTGTCCAAGTGCTTCTTGGACTTTTACTGGCTAGCTGCTGGGACTTCTTCCCCACGGATCTTGATCAATTGAGCTACACCCACTGAGATTCTCAGGTTTTTTTGGCTCAAATCTTTGAACCAAGATAAGTTAACATGCAAGCAAAAGTAAGAACGGATATTCAAATTTATTTGTGTGATTTACCATAGACCAGAGTTATCATCTGGCACCAGAGTTTTCTATAACAAAGGTCCATAATTCCATACCAGAACAACAGTGCAGCACAGCACTAATAAATTATAATGGTTATTCATCCAATGTGCAGGATAAAACATGGTTTTTTTGGTGAGATGTCTAGTAAAATTGTGTTGGAGGAAAATCAGGACTGCATATTCATCTAATTTTTGAAAATTTTACAGTCATTTTGATGACTCTCCAAAAAGGATTACATTGACAATCTAATGCCTGAACTAATTCAGACTGAGAATTTTTTCAGTTCACAAAAGTATCACCATGTTTTCAAGATATGTAGCAAGAAAGACTTCAGAAAAAGACATAACTAAGACTAAAAAAGTTGCAGACCAATCACATGGACAACAAACAAAAAACCCTCCTAAACTCAATAATGAAGGCTCTGTATATACATTTAACCTTGCATAAATTTCCCAAGAAACAGGTGAGATAAGGCATTGATTTATAAAATATTGTTTGGGTTTTTTTTGTATATATATAACCACACTTCAAACAATCTGATACCTTTGAGACTTTTTTTAAATATCTTGGTAAGGATGCACCTTATAAACTTGAACTATTCTGTAAAAGTTTGATGACCATCATTTCAGGTGTAGAATGATGGCTAAAATCTATTTGAAAGCACACTGAGTGCTTTGCACTCACTTATTCATATATTGTAGTATTGTCTTGGGCTACAATGGAAGGTATAACCTAAAGAATATATCCTATTACCATCTACATAAGCTGTTAAAATAGATGGGGCAGTGATCTTTATCTTCTCCATGACAGCCCTGATAACTCCCTCTGGGAATGAGCAGCCACCTGAGATGTTTAAGCCACAAGCTACAACTCTTCAGTCTCCAACAGCCCAACACCCTAAAATAATCTATATTCAGTTGATTTTCTCTTTGCCTCCTCAAGTGTAGCATTTTAGACCTGTGTGTACCAAAGAAAAATCTTTGATGTCAAATGTACCTGCTTTTCTAATAGTGTGTGATACTTGAAGACAATTTAACAATGTTAATTAAATTGTAATATCTGCTATTTTTTAAAAAGTCAATACAACTTTCAAGGAGGGCAAAGTTAGCAAGCCAACAACCAATTGCTGTAACCTATTTCTTTAATATTACATGACAACACACTGTGGTTACATGGAAGCATAAAGGCTTTTGGCAAATTATTTCTTTAATAATTTAAAGGCTTTTCAAACTACTATATCGAAGTGGTACCTCTGAGTATATAAATTTCAAGAAGTAAGATAATTAAAATATGCTTAACTAATAATATTGTTCCTCAGACTGACTCTCTTTTGAATGAACCCATTCAAAGACAAAAAAAAAAGAGAATTTAATTAAAGGTGGTTCTTGTCATATTATTACTTTCCCACAAGACTTATTTAATTTTAATTATGTTATAATGTGCTTAATAACAAGAGCTGAGTTTTAATGAAAATCTTGTCAGAAAAAGAATGCTTTAAGGGGGATCTTTGATTTCTTTTTAATACCAAATATAGATATAGCATGTAATGCATTTGTACTTTGTAGCCCTGAGCAAAATAATGTGCTACTACACTGCTCATTTTCTTTCCATAAAATAATTTTGCTTTTGAAGGATTCACGCTGGTGTGCTTGTAAGAATTCTCTCATGCAGCTAAAGAGAAGTGTTGCTGCAATTTACATATATCCAAGAAGTTCCAAGTGCCAGTTTTTCACTTCTCACAGTGCCTGATACCTTCTGTGTCCTTTTTCACATGCATGTCACTGTTATATTCTTTCCATGGAGCACAAGAATCTCTGCTGTAACATAAGTGATAGCAAAAAAAACCCTAGAAAGACTCCATTAGAATGATAATATTATAGTATTACATTATTAAGTGGCTTAGGTGTTTGGATTCTGAGAACATGAATAGAAGTAGGAGAAGACACTTAATGTATCTTCTGCATGGGAGAAGGGGAGTGGGGAGGTTGAGAACTTCCCCCATTTGGCATTAGGTGTTTAGGAAACTTATGAACAATTTTATCAGGGATGACATAAAAAGGAGATAGGCCTCAGGCACAAGCATGCACAAAAATAATAGCTGAAATAATGGACTGATAAAAACATCAAATGTGAGAAAGTCGTACTTGGATGCTGTACTAACCTGCCAACTGGATTTTTCTTTGGGCTGAAACCTTAAAAAAATATAATAAAAGCTCAATATATATTAGGTCTTCCCTTCTGCCCCTTTCTGCTTTCCACATTCTTAATTCAGTTTGAAAAATTAGAAATAAGTTTGAAAAAACAGACAATCCCAAAAAAAAAAAAAAAACACGAAAAAATCCAAACCAAACCAAACCAACCAACCAACCAACCAACCAACCAACCAAAACAGACAACATACATAACTTCTTTTTTATGTGGTTCTGTGGATTTTTTATTCCTTTTTCTCACATTATTAACAAAAGAAAACACTCAGAAGAACTAAGACTTGTAGCTAGTGATTCCAGCAGCACAGTTAAAGGCTAAGAAATTTAGTTATAGATTTCTTCTCGTGCAGATATTTTTTTCTAAATGTGGATCAAATATAACATAACTTCATGTCAAGAACGCTGTAGACTAAAGGCTTTCAGCAAACACACTTGTTCTCCCAGGCAGAGAATTCTCTAACAAGAACAGTAACTCCAAAGTCTAAATTTCCACTATACATCTCTACTACACTACACACCTCTTTAAACTGGAAGTTGAAGAAATAATTCTAGTGAAGTAGGCCATATATCTATAAGGGAGATTCATTTACATGAATAAAAATACAGATTCTGGCTTTTTTCATCTCCTAATTCTTTTCAGTTTCCTTTCTTCAGATCTCCATTTCATCTTGGTTCCCACCCTCAGGTCACTTATGTGTTTTTTACAGACCTTGTTGATACCTCAGCCTGGACTCAATGCGATTTAAATAATTAATAACTGAACTATTCTTTTAACTCACGTTAAATGAATGAGACAAGATAAATCATTTGCCTGAAGGAGAACAACAGTGCTTAAAAATTTGTAAGTGTGAAGTTCAGATAGATTTTACTTGTGAGAAAACATACTCTTCAACTTTCTAGATTTCTATATTATTTGACATAACAAATTAGCAACGATGTTGACTATTCACATGTCAATGATAATCTTGATGTTGTTGACAAGTAAATCTTATCAGTGACAATATGACAAACATCTTTCAAAAGCCAGAGGCTTCAGAAAATTTGCTGATTGCTGAGATTTAACAGTGAGAACAGACCAGTTGGCACTAATATGGCAACACCCAGGCTGCTTTCTTGCAAATGTTTATTGTGAAAAGGAACATGGTTTCCAAGACATAAAATATTGCAATATTGTCTTCATATCATTATTTACTAAATGTTTAATATGGTAAACACCTTTACCTACATATAATAGGAATCCAGGTAGATGTGTGCAGCATCTGAAGAGGTGTGGCTGCCAACCAGAGTTGCACTGAAATTATTATATATTTTCCACTCTCCCAATCTCAATGATGATTACAAGGGGCTGCTTAGAGAAAATTCCTGCATTCTTCTAGTAGGATATACCAAAGTGTTTCATATATCTAAAACTCTTGGTTTATTTTGAAAACATCTCATGTGGACATTTAAAATATAGATACAGGAAAAAAAAATAGAATATAAATGCTTTTTATAGAAAAATCTATAGAACTCTGGTACTAAATAGTTCCATTATATCAGTGCAAGATTTATATAGATTTTTCTCTGCTTGCCTTCATTCCTTGATGGAAAATCCCTGCCAGTAAATAGCAAATGCCACACAGTATCTGATTTGGAATGTTATCAGTAAGCACAGTGCAGCCAGTGCTGAATTACTGCATCATTGCTATCAAGATATGAGATGATACTATCATTCACTGTGCACTCAAATTATTCAGGCCAGTTGAATGTCATGTTTCCCATTTGCAATATGCCCCTTGCCATTGTACAACTATTCCAATATTTATTCCTCCTATCACTACATATCCTGGCTCATTACATTAAAAATCACAATTTCTATGTATCAGTCCCCTAAGTCCTTCTCTGACATGCTGAAACATCCTACTAAAATAAATCAGAATTCTTCCCCAAATAAATAATTCATGTACAGATTCATTGTGCAGATTTAGTATCAAAGAAGATAAAGTAAATGCATACTACTGTCAAAGCAGTGTCTGGTATCAGCACAAAATCTCAGTAATTTTAAGGAAAATGTAATTTACAACATTTCTAAAAGTTTTATTCTTAAAGAAGCATCAGAACTCTACATCCTTCAAATCTGCAGCTTCTCTAATCATAAAAGCTACATGCTTTATGTAATAAGCCTAATTTGTGATGTACTATTTAGAGATTTTCTCAGGAATTTCTGATGTTTTACACAGTTGTGTTGTAACTATTATTGTATAAACCACAAGAAAAAATTCAGATGACTTTATAAAGATTTGAAAACCTTAAGACAGAGCATTTTGTGATCGTACTTAAGGCATTCCAGAATGGCAAAATCAAATATATTTGGGCTTCTAAAATCCTAAGAATTATTAATTGAAAATGTATCAAACCAAGCAGTTAGAAATCAAGCTTATATTAAACCAATCTCCTGAGAGCTGATCTTTCTGCATGCATCCTGATGCATCCATGCATCAGCTGATCCTGTGCATGCACAGCTGTTCTGTTCCAGTGGTTGATTTTCTTCTAGTCCACCATATCCAAGACTCAATCTTACTTTATACTTGAACTTTTCACAAAAGCTGTTTTCAATCAGTTTTTTCCTCATTGCCATATTCTTTTCTCATTGTAGTTCATGTATCTCCCTATTACCATCACCACATAACTCCTGAGAGAAGTGTTAATCCCAAGAGTGCCCTGTATCTGTACATAATTATACACCAAATGTGAAAAGAGTTGATATATAGATCATTAAACATTCATAGAAAATAAGAATCTATTTAAAACTGAGTGATGGCAATTTCCATAAATAATGATGAAAAGACAAAGAATTGAAAATCCATTACTATGTCATAGCCTGTACCTCTGAAATGCTTCATTTTTTACTGTATTTAGTACTGCTGCCAGTTCACTGTCAGAAGGAGAGGTAGAATGCAATCATGACATACCCTACATTGATAAATGCCAAATTCAATCACAGTACTAATCACATTACCTGACAATGACAGGTATCTAATACAAATCTACCACACACTAATAAAAACTGAAGGGCTAGTGAAGGGCTATCACCTCATTAGGGCTAAGGGGGTGGATTTGTAGCCTTGTGAAAATCCAGAAAATTATTGTACTCTTAGGGCACAATGATTGTGTAGTAGAGATGCTGTATCCTACCAGGATAGAGAGCACCACAGGTAATGTAAAATACATGAGCCCAAGGGATCAGAAGGGGTGCATTTGAATGCATGTGTGTTCAGAAAGCTGGTCAATATTATTCACATACCTTTCTCCATCATTTGAAGCATCACAATGATGGGGACAGATAAAACATTTCACCTGTCTTGGAGAAGGGCAAGAAAGAAGATTCCTGGATCTACAGGTGGATCAGCCTCCACTTAATCCCCTGGATATTTATATTTATTAATCTAGATGTTTTAAAGCCTGATTTAAAAAATTGTCTGGCACTTCTATTGAAAAGGCCACATATAAAAAATGTCAGGAGTAAAAAAATATTTGTGTATGTGTTATTTTCCCCGTTTAATTACCTTAATTAGCCCCATGGGGATCTCCAGGAAGGAAGACTTGATTGTGGTTACAAAAATAAAGGCTCTAGATCCAGTGTTTGGGAAACAGGGAAAGCACAAGAACGTCAACAGTGTGAAAGGATCTTCTGAACATGTGAGAGAGCAAAGAAATAGGGAGAAAAGGCATTTGTGAGGCTACTGTGCTAACCAAGGCTTTCTTTTCTCTGTGAAAGGACTGATGTGGCCTGTTACAGTCCACAAGATGAGAATCAATGGGCAGAATCTCATCTCTGTGAAAAGAGGTCAGAAATATAGTTTTCTGCATATTGAAACGAATATGAATAATAAATGAGCAAAATACCAACACAGATCAATATTGAACTCTGAAGATCAGTTGTAATCTTAACTCTGCATCCTTTTCTGTTGCTGGTATAGTGCATGAGCAGATGTGAAGGTAACAAGTGAAAAATTCCCCTGTTCATGGAACAGTTCTATTTTCCAGAATCCATCATTCTGCACAGTAAGCATAAGGTGAAGAGATATAATGGAAGCAATAATGGTGCTTTGCAGAGTGGAACATCTCTATTAGAGTAAAACTAGAGCTGGTGTCAGCACCTATCTAGCTGTCTTGCAAACCCTAGAAAATGGTCTCTCAAGATTTTTCAGTGCACTCCCTGCTGCCCAAATGAGGCAGTTCTGTGCTATGGATATCACTTTGCATGTTCTACAGTGAATATGATAAGCTCTGGAGCAGCATCCACCTCAATACTCAAAAGACAAAATGGATTCTTTGTAGCTGCTATTTAGATAATCAGAGAATGAGTACAAAGGAATACAGGCACATTTAGAAAAACAGGATTAGCAGGAGCTTTCTGTCTAATGAACAGCACCTTATTATCTCAGGTAAATGCATTGCATAAAGCTTTTCAAACACACATCAACTTTATCTTACAATTAATAAGAGTTTTTACCCTAACAACCCTTCTGAAAGTCTGCATTATACCTGATTGCATTGATGGTTAAGAGTATTCTTATAATATCTTCTAAATGCCAGCCTAAATATGTTCAAAAAATACCCACACCTATTTCTGACAACATTGTGATTCCTGGGTGTAAGTGCCATGATAAATTTACAATGAGACAGTCTCTCTTCTTAGCTATTTTGCTGAAGTGTGCAACTGGAGATGAAGGTGCTAAGTCATGAATATATGTTTCAGAGTCAGTAGTAAGAATAATTACTTTTTTCTACTTCTGCATTCTACATCTCTGACAGAAGAATTGCAATCATTTCTATTCCCAAAAAGACTTTTACAGAGAAATAATGCAAATGAACCCTTGCAGAGGCTGTAGCTTCTGAGACTGTTTGAATAGTAAGGTGACAAAGTATTAAAACTGAGAATGAATTCAGAGATAAATAAGTACTTTTTTCCCTCCAATTGCCATCCATTCCAATTTTCTCTCTGCTCCCACTAAAAAAATTCTTTCAGATTGGAATATATATATAAAACAAACAGGTTGTTTTTCATGCTGGAGCTAAAACTCTAAAATATGTAAGCCTCAATCTTTTCCTACCAAAATGAATCTAAGCCCGAATCTGAATGAGTTGTTCCAGGGCAAAAAAATCTTTCAAAATTTATTCCAACAATCTTCAGCATCTCAAATATAGAAAGGGAGATAATTACAGAAAGCTAAGTAAGGGAAATGAGGAGAAATTAAATGTCTTTATTTAGCACGTGCTACACTTGAGTTTCATGGCTCTTTAAGTAAAGAATTACAGGAGTTGCATCACAAAGTATCTTCTTTCTTCTTTTAGTTAACTCAGAAGTGGCTGATGCTTTAAAATTAAAATAAGCAGCTATGTGTAGTTTAGTCCTTCAAAAGACCTTACGAATTCTCCACTAAATCTGAGCTGCCCATGGCAGTAAATCCTAGACTCAACCTGCCTCCCAGTATGTAAATCAGAGACATTCTGAGCTTCAACTACAATCTAGCATCATTGTTCATAATTTTGGCTTGGTTTGGTTTTCTGAAACAGAATTCTTACTATTACAAGAGAATAAAATTAAGACTAACCAAAGATACAGGCCCAAATTCAGCTTTGAGAGACAGGAATATTCAACATGTTTGGCTATTAGGAACTATCAGCCACTTCAAAAAGAAGAAAAATTCTCACTATCCCAGACTACTGCAGTAATTCTAAATGTTTGTGGTTTTTCCTGCTTTTCCAAAAAGACTCTGCTGCATAATTCTCAATTTCAACCCTTTCTACCTCTCAATCAACTTGACCTGTTGGATCATCTGAAGCCATGTGTCATGAGACAGATTTGTCTTTATATGAATGGCATCTCTTTCCTAAACCAAATTTTTGTTTCTGTGGTATTTTCAAAGCAAGCATTCACACATATGCCCAGGAATATGTACCAATTGTCCAAGAGCATTTTTGGGCCACATTGTCAATGATTTGGTCCATGAGATGTGAGTTTACAAAGTCACAACTGAAGATAACTCTTTTTTTTTTATTCTGTATCTACTTATTACAGAATTGCTGACTAGAGAAACATATGGTTTTGTGAGCCATGCAAGGCATCACAGGTATGCATGATACATTCTGCAGTGCTCAGGAGTTCTTCTTTACAGTGAGGCATCATTCTTTTACAGGTTTTGCAAATGAAGGCATTTGCATGTTTTGCAGAATATATTTTTGTCTCAGAATGATATCAAATATGCTGATGTGTGAAAATAGCAACAGACCCTCCCAAAATCTTTAAGGAAACAGATGTTAAAATTGTAAATGTGACTTAGTAGGTGTAAAGTATTTGAGACTTTATGGGAATAATAACCTACTATAATGAACACCGTGTTCCTATACATGGGTGATTACAAATAAAACATCTTGTAGAATATTCTCAAAATAATTTATTTATTATTTTTCAACAATTAATTCTTTTCAGAGCTTAGCATGACTGGTGGTTTAAAAGTTGTTGTAAGAGAAGATTATATACCTTGGAATAGAACAGTTTTATTGTGAGTAAGCAACTTCTTATACTGCTTTAAAATCCTGTGGTTTGTTTAACAGGGGCTCTAGCAGGTGGCATATGGCTAATACTGAGTCTGTCACTATCTCCAGGGTGCCAGACATTCCTTAAATTTTCTGTGAGATGAATTTTTTGGTAGACTTGGATTGTAGAGGCACACGAGCATCTGCTGCCTGCTCAATCTCATTATCATCAGCAGAGTTAACTCCTACAGCTCCCAGCCCAGCAGACAGATCCAGGAGCTCAATTTTTCATTCACCAGAAACAGTGAGTTTGACAACATCTCTTTAAAAATGATCCTTTTGAAGACAAAGGAATATTATTTTGCTGCAAAATAATGCAAATTTTTGATGGTATATTATAAATTATAAACTCAATTTAATATGATTTCTTGAAAAATATTACTATTTTTAAGATGAAATATTAAATTGAGATTAAAAAATTTGCATTGTTTTTATCTTGGTCACTGTTTAAAAGAAAACTGAGACCTATATCAAAAAATTTCATCCAAAGTTATCTGAAGTACAAAACATCTTTCAAATTGAGTTTTATGTTGCCATCAGACATCACAGTATTTAAATGACTTCAAATAAAATCAGGCACAATGAAATCATATAATGTGATAGCAGTTTGAAACTTTTTATGTTCCCTACTTTAGATATATCTTCTGGTTTTATAGAATGATATTCCTTTTCATCTTTCTATTGTTATTAAGTCTCTGACAGTTTTAAGTCAGAAATATGAAAGGCATTGGAGGACTTAAATTAAATGAAGTATCAGTGTCCTCTTAACCTTTGTGCACTGCTTTTCTTGGAGAATCTTTAAACTCAGTATTTCCCAGTAAATACACACCTGTTTTTTCCACTGGTGAATTAAAACAGATAAAGGTTTCCTAATAATCAGCTGTGGCTGTTAGATTCTGATTAGATGCTTGGTGAAAAAAAAAATGGGAAAAAATCAGGTAAAATATTTCAATATTTCTGTGTACAACCTTGGGCTCTCAAAGCAGAAACCAGGGGAGAATGTGATGCTTTAAGTCAATGAACACCCCATTTTTCACTCCCCAGGCAACAAAGAGCTTTGAAATGTGGAGTACAGGTGGACAAATGTGCTTCCTTAAGGAGCAGGGTGCAGGAATGTTCCACCTGAAGAGCTTTTTGAACAAGATGAAAAGCGTGGTACAATTGGTACAATGTCAATGCCTGATGCTTGAGATGCCACCTGTCACTGCAGTCTGCTTCCATGCATACCATCTCCAGTGATGCAGAGAACAGCATGACAAAATTTTAGGATATCTAATTCTATTAAAATAACCAAACCAAACCAAAATGAAAAAAACCCACCTTCATTGTAATAGTTTCTGTTTTGGAGGGTTATGAAAACCAGTTCCTCTGGGTTAGGGACAAAGCCCAGATGTTCTCACCTCCAGGACACTGTAGGTGAGGCTGTGTTATGGTCTGGGAAATGCCATTTCCAGGACAGCTGCCCAGAGATCTTGCATATGATCAGGAAAGGTGCTTTGAAGAATCTGAAGAGGCAGAGAAATCTCTCTTTAGGAACTAATAATCCTCTGTTTATTTGCTTTTGTAACACATCAAACTGGAGCTAGAACTCAGCCTATAGAAGGAAGGAATTGCTTTCCTTTAAAAACATTTATGAAAGAAAAGCTTTCACAGAGAAAGCATCTTTGCTTATTTTCTTGTTTCAGGAAGTAAAAAAAAAAAACAACTTTCATACACAATTCCTTTTGCTGGTTTTGACCTGTAACAAAGAACAAGCCAGATGTACTCAATACAGTGGTTTCATGTATTTCTCTTCCTCAGAAAATGTTGATAGTGACAGTTATTTAAAAATTTTATAAAGGAGTGCATATGTACTTAGAATATGTAAATGCTCCCAAGAACAATATGTGTCCAGCATTAATCTCAGATGCCTCACTACAAATTTAATGACCAACTTTTAGTGAGCCTTTGGAGGTAGGAGCAGCTGAAGGAGAGCAACTAGAACTTGGGCAGGCCAGAAGCAGAAGTAATTTTGTGCACTTGTACTTCCATGGGATTTTTGGAACTGCTGGGAAGAGTTGCCTGAGTAAAAGGATAGTAGCTTGTTTCTACTGGCCCTTGGAATAAATCCACAGGTACTGTTTATACTGCCCCAGAATAGACGACCACAACAACGCAGAAATTTTAGGAAAATTATTACAATAGTCTTTCTGAAGTAAAAAAAAAATTGTCAAAGGACATCTTGCTTGTCTCACCACAGACATAGCTGATATAGAAAAAAACCTTTGAGAATCTTCTGTTCAGCATGGTGGCCAGAGGCAGATACCTTATTTCTATGACTTTTTAGCAGTCCAGACCAAGAAATGCAGTGGATACATGCAGAGAACAGCTATATATTTGGGTTTGGATTAAGTAGGCATATATTTAGGCACAAAATTCTGAGCATGTAAACATCTGACCAAAACTCTCCTGAAACATCCTAGTTTTTTACTCCAACACATGAATCTTACTCCTCTGTCTGTTTATAGTTTACAAAGAAAATGAAAAGGTCTAGGGGAAAAAAAAAATTAATAATTAATTGAACCAAATTTATCAAATAAAGAAATACTTACACTGAAAGGAGTACAATACTTATCTATATAAGATATATGTAGATATATGTAGATATTTCTATATATATACTTATCTATCTATAACTAAAGGTTCAGCCATGTGGAATACTCATTACTGAGATCTTTCCTTCATTAACATGAAACTCATGTAAAGAATAGTATGTTGTTTCTCACAGGGTTCTTACATTGGAGACTTTTTTTTTATTCAGTTCAGACTATAAGTCAGACAGTCACTGGAGCTTTCAAACATTTGCCCTAAGACTAAAAATATTTTTCATGAAGCAAATCTGAATATACAGCCCTGACTTGTAAGTTTTCCTAATGTCATGGATCCTGAGGCTCCAGATTCCCTAATGTTCTTATTCTGAGTGGCTGCTCCATAAATCACGTAGTGAGAGAAAACAACATTGAAAGGGTTTTCTTTAAAAAGTCAGAGAGATTTAGGAAAACAGCCTAAAGAGATGGTCTCAGGCATGAAGCCAGAAAACTCTTCACGAGCACATTGTTATGTAACTCTGCCTAGTTTTGGCCACCACTTCAATGTTATAAAAATACCCAATTTTGATGACTGAGCAGGGTTCTAATGCTTTTTTTCCTAAATTTTCCTAAACACTTTCTCCCAAAGTGTTCATTACCAGAAGGAGATTTTTCTAATATTGGTGAAGAAATATAGTTCTTTGTTCTATATATGTTTTGAATAATCTCTCTGTGGAGGACAAATTGTGTGCCATTAATCACATGTGTGACAGTTTCATATCTTTAACATCTTATGTTAGAAATGTGAAGCAAGAGAATAAATCCCAGAATAAGTGTTCTGTATGCTTGTCATATGTACCTGCTCTACCTCTGTATCTGGTGTCAATAGAGCAATATGTGATACAGAGAATATGTACAGTGCTCATTGCAGGTGTCAAAATCAATTATTTCTTTTCCATGACTAATCCTATTGATCTTGCAAAATACATCACAAAAAATCTTTAGAGATGCTTGTATTTGCTGGGTTTTGAAAGTCACTTACACTATGCCATTAATAGCAAATTTGAGAGCTATTTGTGTGGCATGTGTTCTTGCAGTGGAATAGTACAAAGGACATGCTTGCTAAGGCTGTTCTTGATTCATGATGCAGAATTTGCAAGAATTAGCCCTTGGGGAGATGCCCTATTCTAGAGAACATAGTCTGTGGTGTGTATCTGAACCACAGTGTATCTCAAACACTTCCCCAGTGCACAAAATGAAAAATACCTTCCAAGGATGCCATCTTACCCTCTAAATCCATTAAAAGCTCAAGACTTTTAAACTTCTTTTAAAGGTTTCATTTTAATGTTAAAGTTGTTTTTTTTTTTTTTTTCTTTTAAAGTTTGTTCATGAGGTGTCTTACCCCAAGCCAAAGGCATGTCAAGTCCCCATTTGCAAGGTAGGATACTTTCAAACATGGGTAGATTATTAAATATCCACATATGCAGGCAGGAATACAAAGCCATTGATATTTTATTTCTGAATCTGAGCAGAATATTATAAAAGGCTTGTTGACTTATTCAAGTCTTCAGATCTTGAACTTACTGATGTTTCATAATATATCGTAAGAAAAACTTCCCTTATTGGGTGGCATAAAAAGATAAAGTAAGTATAAGATTTCTGATTAGATTAAAAACATGCTTAAAGTTTATAATTTCTGTAACTAGAAACAACCTGCACAAATGACCAGCAACATAGGGATATATTTTTATTTATTCAGACTAGAATTTCTCTCATTTCAGAACAAAAAAGTGCTGATGCAATTTTTAGAGAAAAAGGAGCTATAAGAAAAGGAAACATTTCTACAACAATTAACCTTTCTTGTTTCCTGTTCCTATTCCCACTAACAGGTTCTTTCTTAGCCAGTTCTGGCATTTTCGCAACCAAGAGAAAAAGGACAGCAAAATTTACTTCCTGCAATTGTGCAGGTAACTTTTCAAATGTGTCTGTTGGGCTAGAATTTGCTTCAAAGGCATGTAATTAAGGAGCACAAAACAACTGCCAGGGTAGAAATGATGTTATAAAAAAAAAATCACTTTTACAACTATCTCTGTGTTGCTAAAAAACAGGATACAGATTAACTTCAAATAAATATACAGGAAATTCCAGTTGAAAAATATAATTTGCAGCTGGATGAATTAGAAAAATGGGAAAAAATAATTTCTATGCTTAAATATCCCTTTTCTGCTTATTGATATAGTTAATAGACTTTCATAGCTGCTTAGATTTGATTTTCAATTAATTACATTTCTTCTTCCCTGACTTAGATAAAAAGCTACTTATGCCTATTGAGAATGATTGGATGTTATATTCTGTCTTGTTCCTGTGAAGTACTCCTAAATACTCACACAGCTACCCCTTCTATAGTATTTCTTATTCTTCTATGATATAATGTCTAAAATGAATAATTAAAATTTCTACAATACGTGGACTGAAGTTTTCACTGGTGCCTGATCATTTTGCAAGATGAATACAATTTATTTTCATAGCCCATTACTTATTTGTGATAATGGGGCAAAGCTATCCAGCTGTTAGCATCACATCTGGTAGAAAAATAAGGTTATAATTAAGATCACTTTTTAAATAATGTCAGAGTTACAGTGAAAATCTAAAAGGAAATAGGAAAGGAAGGAAGTTAGGGTGTTTGTTTGCTTGGAGGGGGAAGATTGTTTAAGTTTGAGGACTGTTTTGGTTTGGTTTTGATTTGTTTTGTTTTGTTTTGTGTGGCTTTCTTTCTTAAATTAATTCCTGGAGAAAACAAATCTAAAGCATTGGATGTTTGTTGGCCAAGTGTGATGAATTCTTTTTATCATGGTTATTTGAAACTAGTTCAAACATCAAGCATAATCTTCCTACTACATTATCTTAATGCTGAATTAGCTAATATTCACATACTATAGCAGACTGAAAATGGAGAGATGATTAAAGTTCAGCTCCTGCTCCTTGAACTATTTGCCCCCAAACCAGAATTCACACTTACACAGCAGGAAATATGCATCAACAATAGAGAGTTTATAGTTTAAAAAAAAAAAAAAAAAAAAAAAAAAAGGCTTTTCATGAAGAGAAGAATAAAATGGATAATAAATATTGTATTATTTATTTTTGTGCCTAAAAAAATAATGGGTTTTGCTTAGAAAAGAGGACTTTTCAATATTCATAGCTCCATACAGCACTGCTAAGATGAAGAGCTCTGGAAATTATGCAAAAGCATTCCAGCTGTCTCAAAACATATCAAAGCTCACAAATGTGAGCAGATTTATGAAGCATCTGTATTAATAATCTTAAAAGTTCTTGCTTCTTTTAGAGATTTAATGCATGTTAAATTGTATGAGAAGTCAACAGAAGCTGGTGCAGACCTGTGTGCCTCTTAATGTCTTCTCAAATATCTTTTATCTGCAAAACCTTGTTTGTGTGTTATGTATACATTGCATAATTTATAAACTCTTGCCTTTAAAACTTGGAAAATTTTAATGGGACAAGGTTAATCGTGAAACTGGTTTATGAAACCCCTCCTTGAAGAAATTTTGCCATGAAATTATTGCATATACTAACGTAAAAGCACAAACATTTATTGATAAATTAACCCTTAACACGTAAAGGCATTTCCCCCCATTTCAAGCTATTCACAATCTATTTCCTTTAATTAATCTAAATTGTTACAACTCTTCAAAAATAACATAATTGAAAACGAATAATAAGTCAAGGGGCTTAACATAGTTTTTTATCATAATGAGTGCTCTGTATTATATTCTTAGTGGGCTTTTAGGAAGGGAATGGTAAAGCTATTTTCAAGTCTGAGAAACAACCTTTACTGTGAATAAATATAATTTGAGGGGACAGAGTTGCTCTGCAAAGCAAAATCACCTGCAAAGCTTCTGCCACCCCCAGAGAAGTAAAGAGATGTTTTTTTTCATTTCATAGTCAAATTTATTTGGGCTTCCAGAAGCCTTGCCTTTTCATGGCTTCCTTAGCTACTGCTCTATGCTTTTTTTTTCTAAGATATACTAACTAGAACCTAAAGATAAAAAGAAAGAGCATGTGTTAATTAACTGAGCACTACATAAGATCCTGGCTGGGGGAAAGGAGAGTTCTCCTCTTATTAGCTTGGATGTTCTTTATCTTATTTGCAGGTCAAAATGTGTTATAGTAAATTATGAAGGCTCTATTATCAATCATAAGCATTCACTCTGTAATTTTCATTACACATTAAGCCAAATATTCAGTAACAAAAATACTTAAGTATTGTTGAAAGATGCTTAGAATGCTTAGAACCCTTTGTGGATGTATAACAAAGCAATTTTGAGAAGTGCTAATGTGCAAAGTAGCTTCACAAATGAAGCTTCATGCACCTCTAAATTTTATCTTTAGGACTGAATGAAAGAACAGATGCAGAATAGGAAGGTCTGTTTCAAAACTTCCAGCCCAGTCTAGTACAAGCACTTCTCATTTTTGTTGATTATTCCACAAAGTGATCATTTTACTGAATGGGTGAGTGCAGAACTGATGGTGGGGACAGCAGAATAAGCACCTGGCTGGGGCAGATGCTGAGGCAGGAGCAAATAGTGAATCTAAGCACATCCAGGAGGTCTACAAGAGGCAGGTTTGCACCTAAATACCCTTTAGCCACAGACACTGCAAAACAAACAGCTTGGTTATGAAAGACAACCTTGTGCTGTGGAGGAGGAAGAGTTCTTTCTTTGGGATAAATCATCAGCTGTACAACTCCTGTGTGAACATCATCCAGGTCTAGTGGTTGGCAACTAATCTCCTGTTTCTCCTGTTCTACGAGTGCTGCTGAGAAATAACAGTTCTGAATGTTTATTTTTAGTTACTCAGATGACTGTTTAATAGCCCTTGATTAGCATGTTTTTCCACGAATTATGGCTAGGTCCTGTTTGAATCCATTTATATTTTTGGTGATGTAGTGTTCTTTGCCAAAGACAATTTAGTTCCTCCTTTCTGTTTGTACATAATGTCTCTGCAGTAATTCTCTTATGTTCCCCTGGACAGTCTGCATGACACCTGGAAAAAAAAAACTGCTTTAGCAGATCTGATTTTCTGTTAAAATACTCCTAATTTTGATGTATTTCACACATTTCCTTGGAATCGTTACTAAATAGATATTTTTTGCTTTGGCAAAAAAATCGAATTTGAATATTGTACAATCACACTTGGGTTTTCATTAGCATATCTTCATTCAGGGTTTAAACAAGAAATGTGTCACCACTTCTGAATTCTCTTATCAGCTGCTCCTAACATACAAATTTAAGATGCTTCAAGTGTTATTCTCTGCATTACACTTTTTCGTAACACTGTTTGCTGCTTTTGACTCGTGTAGAGTTAATTTTTTCCCAGTGGCTGCTATGGGGCTGTGTTTTGGATTTGTGCTGAACACAGGGTTGATAGCACAGAGATGTTT
>JAODHZ010002115.1:8469861-8512066 GCA_027576135.1 Cossypha dichroa
ATTTGTGCTGAACACAGGGTTGATAGCACAGAGATGTTTTTGTTATTGCTGAGCAGAGCTTACACAGAGCCAGAACCTTCTCTGTTTTTTGTGCTGCCACACTGGTGAGGAATTTGGGGATGTCTGGGAGGGTGGGAGGGGACACAGCCAGGGCAGGTGACCTCAGCTGACCAAAGGGATATTCCAGACATGTGACATTATGTTCAGTATATAAAGAAGGGGAAGAAGGAAGCAGAGGAATTTTGGAATGATGGCTTTGTCTTCCCACATCATCATTGGGCATGGTGGGCCCCACTCTCCTGGAGATGGCTGAACACCAGGGGAAGCAGGCAATTAATGCCTTGCTTTTGCTTTTTTTGTGTGCATTGCTTTTGCTTTCCCTATTAAACTATTTTTATCTCAACCCATGAGTTTTCCTGCTTTTACCCTTCTGATTTTGTCCCTGATCCTTCTTGTGGGGGAATGAGTTAGTGGCTGCCTGAGCTGAAAACACAGCAAACACTTGCCTTTAAAATATACATGCCTTCTATTTCACTGAATACACATATAATTTCAGTCTAATTGCTTCTTCCTCCATCATATAATCAAGTTAATTTTGTGATTTGATTACATCAAGTGTCAGAGAGGTTGTCATCCCAAAACAAAAATAGCAAAAGTTTTCTCAGCACTCAGCTCTCTAAAGAAAAAGAACAAAAAAAAAAAAAAAACCAAAAAAAAACCAACGAACCTCAGTTTCTCGTGGGGAAAAGGTGGTAAAGCCCATTTTTTCAGGCTGATTTGTGTTCCCTATCCTTCTTGCCATCTGGTTGTGCACCAGCAGGTGTCTCCCCTACACGCCCTGATTCCAGAGTCTGGGATGCAGGAGCACATCCATGTCCATAGGGATTGTGGGGAGGGCAGAAGGGACACACACACTGTGTGTTTCATTTCTGAAAGGCTAGAAATACAGGGAAATATAATGTAATTTCATACAGTTCAAGCTTTCCTGAGCCTTTTCAAAACTGAAATGCCATAGGAGAAATTTTGGGGAAATAAGGTGTAATTGTTACCACCCCCAGAGAGCACATCAATAACTTTCTGCTGAGCATGCACTTATAGGGCAATAGTTATGCCCTAGAAAAAGCATCAACCAGCATGGCTGAGATAGATTTTAAAGTTAAATATTCTGTAGTATTTCTCAATGTACTTCTAACTATTGAAATAGTTAGTGATGTGACTGACCAGGACGGGGCTTTCACATTTCCATAAAATTTATTTCTTTATTTAATGAATCGATTCTATCAAACATATTTGACAGCGGCACTACTCAATAGAATGGCAAACTAGCTACAAAAAGCAATGGGATTTTAATTAAAAGTAATTTATTAATAAAAACTCTGTTTTATCTTGTTTCCAAATTATTATTAAAACATAACCCCTGCCTCGTTCACAGATGTTACACAATACATAATTTCAAGATTCGCTGGCTTTATTTTGTAGATCCACTTCTGACTAAAATTTTACCCATCACTACCCTGAGAGTTCTGTCTCGAATTTTGTATATGAAATACACCTGGATTTCTGAAAACCCAGGAGAGCAGAGGATTGTGCTTCCTGAGATCCTGGGAACAGGGAGAATTTGGCTGGCTCCAAAGGCCATGGGAAGAAGTGCCCATGCAGAGAGTGTTGCTAGCAAAATCTGAAGGGATAACATCTGCATGCAGCCCCCAGGAGCAGGGGGATGCAGGGAACTTGAGCAGGCCTGGAAATGTAAACTGAGAAAGGATGTGATCAGCGTGGGAGGAAATGCGGGACAAAAATATGGGAAGGAAGTGCTGGAGAGTGAGAGGAGCTTTATGAGCTCCCAAGAGGGCTGGTGAGAAGGAAGCCTGAGATGGGAAAATTTGTGTGGGAAGGTGCTGGAATGAGGAGGAGGAAAAGGGCATAGCAGGTAGGACAGGAAATGCTGGGGTGTTAAAGACTCAGTTCAATAGGACAAGGAAAGGACTGGGATTTGGGGCACAACCGGTATGGGACCAAGAGATGGATTTGTATCTTCACTACCTCACTGCCTTCTTTTTTTTAATATTAGAATTTAAATAATTGTTTTTAGCTTTATGTAAAGCCTCTGTATAAAAGGCTTCAGGATCTGCAAAGGAGTAGCTGGATAGAGGTTCATATAGGCAAAGTCCTGAGATGCTGTACCTGAATAACTTAATCTGAAGTGTGAATTATGGTACACAACCTCCACTGTAAGCCTCAGAGCCACAACTGCCATCAGCATGATCTTGTTATAGCAGCTTGTAACAAAAAACCACAATCCTTGAAGCACCTGATGTATTTACTTTGTCTCAGACTGACAATAATAGAGAGCTCTCAGTATTTTGTGGCTTCTTTTAAAAGTGAACAGAATGCATTCTAATCATACACAACAAAGCACAACAGCTGAAGTCACAGAAAATATTGCAATTTCATTGAAGAATGCAGCTTCAGAAGAAGAAAATCTCTGTTAAATTCAAATTAGAGAACTATTTTGGTTCAAAAAATGCTTCCATGCAAACCCAAGAATATTTCTATTTTGACAGCTAAAGCATTTTTTCCTTTCAATTTCTAGATGCACTATTTTAAAAAAATACAATTTCTTCTAAGAGAGTTATTAAAAACTTCGAGGTAAAAATTATTTTGGGTCAGAAAGCTTTCCACTACCCTTCAAAAATGCCTGTAATTTTTCATTCTGGCTACTGAACTAAAAATACCAGTATTTGCAAACATACAGAAAAAGAAGACAGCTGGTAGCAAGCCCATTAGCTCTGGGAACAGTTTAATGCATCACTCCATCTTTCACCCCTGCCCACCAGCCTTCTCATCCTTATATCAACACCAAAACAAAGCAAAAACAAACAAGCTTTTATGAGTTCTGAAATTATTTAAGATCCCCACGTCTGCTCCAAAAATAATTTGTATATTTGGCTGCAGAGATAGTAAGTGACCTCTAAGAAACCATCTGTGAGGACACAGCAGGAACAGGACAGCAAGGAGCAGAGCAAGGCATCCAGGAAGGGAAGGAGATGGAGCCAGAGACAAGACAAATTTTCTGCCTCAGAGACCCATACAAGAGAAAAACTAAGCACAGAACAGGTCCAGAGACCCTCAAAGAGGCAGGGCTGGGTATCATAGGCTGAGCTTAAATGGGCAAAGCATCTCATGTGAGGCCAGTCAGGGATGGTAAACCCCATTAGCACCCTCAGGGCTCTGACATTGCTCTGCAACAGATGAATTATTATTATTATTATTATCATCATCATCATCATCATCATCATCATCATTATAATTTATCATATGCTTTTTTAAGAAGGTCAGAGCACATGATTATTATGTGTGTGTTAACTTCAACAATAGTGAAAGGGGTTAATATTTCTTACCTAAAATTTGTGATGTGCTAAAGGCATGCATAAGAAATATCTGAAGTCAAACCTAGTGACTTTTTATTTAATTGGATTTGGGACTGAACTTTCAGCTAGGCTGTCAAGTCCAAGATATTAAAATGTATTGGAGCATTTTGGTGTAAACTGATTATTTGAGAATTCCATAAAGGTGTATTCAAAGAGTGCAATGTTTAGACATTTTCAAAGTTGGTCTGGCCGCTCTATGCATGCATAGGAGTGGATTAGTAAAGCTTTGTTTAAGTGTCTGCAAACAAAGGGATAACACAAAGCAAATATAAAATGCCTAAGCACCCAATATCCTTAAGGAGTCAGCTTGATAGATGGTTTTGAAATGTTTAAACCACCAATATCTGAATCTCTCAAGACCTAAATATCACTAAAAATTGGCCAGAAATGCAGAGACTACTTTGAAATATAGACTTATTTTCTTTAGATATTTCTACCCCTTTCTATCTTTACTTAAATGCAGGATGATTTTCAATAAGTATTGCTAATAAAGGAATACTTCACTGTTCCAAACATTAAGAAACTTCTTGGAAGTGTGTCAAAGAATCCTCACAAGTGTTGCTTTTTTCTTTTACTGCACACTAGAACAGTTGCAAGTCTCAGATTAGGCTCATAAACTTTAATCATATACTACTTTTTATAGTTGCCAGTGTCCAAGGCCTAAAGAAGCAGGCAATATACTTCTTTGTTTTTCTGTTTTACTTTATGGGAGAGTGTTGTTTTTGATCCTGTCTTTTCTGTTTGCTTTTTTTTCCAGTCCAAATCTCTTGACTGGGTTGAATACATGATCCAAATAAGAGCTTATTTATCATGCTGTTTGGTGATGGATGCTTGGTGATTGCCTGCCATTCTTTTCTGACTGTAAAACTGAATTAGATTCTACACCGTGCAAATGTACACAATGCACATTGTAATGACAGCTGGTGGAGAGCTGCTGTAGCCAATTCTGGGTCTTTTTCCACTCACAACTTCTGCTTCTTGTCTTCTGTGTGCAGTTCTCTGCCACCCCTCCTCCCAGCCAGCACCTTAAAGAAAATGTAATAAGCACCAGGCAAGGGCACCAGCTGGTCCTGTTTTCTGTCCACAGATATTCACAGTCTCTGACTGGAGTCATGGTCCCCTAAAAGCCACACTTACACAGGAGAAGAAAAAAACTCTCTGTACTTTCTTCATCACAAAATGTTAATCAGTTTAGAAAATAGGCTCATGTAGTTCCTGTTCCAAAGGCGCTCCTTCTTGAAATAATAAAATATAAGATTCCTCAAAACATGAATTCATACATGTGCAAACACAGTATAAGCATGTAGCAGCATGACTTTGGTAACTTTTCCACATAACTGTATATTCTTGGAAGGAATGAGATGCTGTCTATTTGTAACTAAACAAGTCTAAACTTAGAATTATTTTTATTATTGGTTTCAAACACCAAAGGTGCTCTTAATAGTTATGGAAGTTTGTTGTACAGTAAGGAGCTACAAGACTAGAAGTCTCATGAAATTTGTGAATGGAACATAAAGGAATTAAAAAAAACCAATTTCAATCTGTCCTTTTTTTGTTTTGTTTTTTTTAGATTTGTCTCTTCACGGGTTGCTATTTGGTGGGTTTTTAAGGTTCGAGGTTCCTTTTAAGGTTTCTTTTTGTCCAAGTGAAGGGACACAGGGTTTTAGTTTTAGACCTTGGATTGTTTTCTCGTTTCTACTAAGAAGTAACGATCTCAGACCATCCATACAGGTTCCATTTGTGGATTTCCCAGTGTAACACCACCCCACGTGAGCCTACTGTTGGTCAATTTATGACAGTAAATACCTTGAGGTGGTGCATAAGTCATGGGCCAAAGGCATTTTGCAAACTGCTGCGAGGTGACTGACCATGATTGATTTACCGTTCAACGGTGTTAAATAGATTCTCCATTTTTAGCTGCCAGTTTCTTACAGTTATTGAGACAGCAGCTGAACTGTTTTTTCCTATTCTCTTTGGTGAATTATCACTTCATTTAAACTGAAAAAATGGTATGCATTTCTGAAATTCTGTGATAAGTCATAAGTGTTTACTTCACTGCGGGTCTGAACATAGGTCTTACTTTCTCCCCACATTCATCATTAGTGTAAAGAAGTGCTTCAACAACAATTTTTAATGCCTAAGGTTTTTAAACCTAAGTTCACTTGTGTTTCCCTCTGCGGCAGCTTATTTTCTGCCTCTGCACTTTCTCATATACCATAGAATATAGAAATCTTACCTGTATCCCCATTCTGATTAACTTCTCTTGGTGGCCCTTTTAATTTTCAGAGGTGAATATTTACAATTTGCAGTTGGGATTAACTATATTTTTTTAATGTACAAAATATACTTCTTTCAATGACTTTGAACATTAAAAAGTTTCATCTTAAAAGAAATCCTCCAAAATAGGCAATAACATTTTTTTGTAGAGCTCTTTTTACCTTCCTTAACACAATAAGGAAAAGAAAGAAAGTATGAGTTTGAATCTGCAGCTCTTATACACTTGATTTTCTGAGGCCATCTCTTGCTGCAGAGCCCTGGATCTTCCATGCAGTACCATGCTTCTCAGTGGATTTTTTTTCATTTTGTGATCTCTTTTCATCCTTGAGATACAAGAGCTTCTGACACAGTCACCTTTACAGCTTTGTGATCATTCCCCTGCCCACTGGGAATTTTACAGTGCTGCACTCCGACTGCTTTGGTTCCATGTTATAGAAAATTGTGTGTGAAATGAATTTGTAAAACTTGAGAATCCAGTCAACATATCCTATTTTCCACAGTTCCTGGTACCTCCATTTTCCGATAAAACTTTTTCTTTCATGAGCTCTGTGTTTGTAATTTTTATAAGGAAAATAGACATGTAGACTATGGGATTAAACATCATATTTCATTAAAACATTTCAGGAAATAAAACATTTAGTAACAACTGCTCCAAGATGCAGAGGTAGGTTTAGATTCAAATGCAATGATCACACTGATTTTCTTGTGTTATCACATCAGTCCTCTTTTTACTTTTTTTTTAGTGTCATACTGAACATGGTACCAACTGGGGGGTATCAATGGTTTTAATTTCCTGTTCTCTATCACCCACTGATTGTTTCCCCAGTGGTCGCTTTTCATCACATTCATTGTTTGGCAACTTCTCTCAGAATCAAATTTCCTAATATTATGTATCTTGGTTTCTGTGTAAGCTTTATAATGCCCAGACTTCCTTATTTTATGTGAAGTAGATGCTGACTACACCAAGAACAAATCACACACTGAAAAATTTACTGGTCTCATTTGTCAGGAACATTTCTCTCCCTGATCTCTTTATGATCTTCACAAATATTTGCAAAGGTAAAGCATGAAATCCAATGAAAGGGTTGGAGGGGATATGAAAAGAGAAAATTTGTCAGTTTAAAGCCTCACATCCAACAATATGCTGTAAGTCGTCTGCACCATGTTTAAACTGAAAGCAAGGGAGCAAAACATTCAGAACATACAGATAAAGAACAAAACAGATTATAAAAGGGAGACAGCTGGAGACAGCAATTCTCAAACTATAATCTTCCTTTAGTATATCTGAAACAGAGCAATCATTTAACTTCCTTGACATTAGCAAGGAATAACTCTGATTCTCTGAAAACTCTGACTTTGTTCTGATCCTCTGTGTGTAGGTTTTAGTCCTCAGTGACACTGTAACTACTGAGTGCATAAAAAATCAAATAGACAGTTGTTCTGCATGCACAGTCACAGGGTACTGAAGATAAACATCTCTGACCTATAAAAACTGAAAAGAACAAGGAATGTTATCTGCATTATAACAGGAATAATTAGTTAGAAATGTCATAGAAGTAGAGCATCCTTGTCAAACAGGAAAAAAAATCCTCCCAGCTTGGCATTACCTTGTGTATTCCTGCTATTCTGATCATCTTTGTATGAATCTAAACTTTTCTGAGTTGAGCAGAGTTATCCTGGTTTATTCTATCACAACTATGTTTAAATGGATCTATGTGAACCCAAAAATTCCGTGAAAAATTTAGCTGGAAAGAAGACACTGGAGACAGCTCATTTTAGGGAGGGTTGTGCCAGAATCTCCAGACTGCAAAAACACTCTTGATGGTTCACCATCATTGCAAAAGACATGGTAACTCAGGCCTAAATCCAAGGCAGCAGAAGCAGCAGCAGGAGGCATATTTGCTGAGTATGAAGAGCAGATTCCATTCCCATAGATATGAAAATAGAAAGGAAACGTGAAGGAGAAAGCTGTGGGGTATGCAGGTGGTATAAAGTAATATACTCACTGAAATGAGATCTTTCAATATGTGTGAGAAATAATCTTATCAGGACATAATTTTACTAAAGTGTAAAGCATCAAGCTTTAAATCTTCAGTTGAAAACATCATTACAATTTTATTCTACCAGAAAACCTTATTTAATAAAACCCCAAATGAGTGCACTTTTATGTTTTCTTATTGTATGCATTCTAAAGAAAGGACATTTATGTCCCTGTCTTGCCTTGCTGTAATTCTTCTATAAGCAGAAAAACAAAAAGCACAGTTCTATGCTCAATTGCTAAAAAAATAAATAGTCACTCTTGCTGTAATTTTATAGCTAGAAAAATGACAGGATACCACCCAGTGCTTACAGCAACCTGGGGAAATCTATAAGCTTGGGCTATATACAGCATTTCTCCATCTCTCACACAAGAACAACCCATAGGTCCAACTACAAGGTCACTTGAGGATTTCTGCTTTTAAAGCTGTACTTCACAGCCCTTGATTGCTAGGGAGAGAAGTTCCATAAACCAAAAGGCTTACTGGTACTTTGAGAACTCACCATTAGCCTAAACACCAGAGCCAAGCACCACCTAAGACTTCTGCATGAAACAGAGAGAAGCAATGCAGGGAATGGTTGTGGCCAGGAGAGGGTCAGTCCCTTCCCCCAGGTAACCTGTGACAGGACAAAATAATTGAGCCTTCAGCTGCGCCAGGGGAGGCTAAGGCTGGACAGGATGAGGAATTGCTTCATGGAAAATTGCTAAGCATCCCAATGGAACTGCACAGGGAGATGGTGGAGTCACCATCCCTGAGCGTGCCCAGGAAATGCTGGGTGTGGCACCCAGGGCCACGGGCTAGTTGGCACAGTGCTGATCAGTCAAAGGTGGCTCAGTCATCTCAGGGCTTTTCTCCAACTTAAATGATTCTCTAATTCTGCAATTTAAATATATTCCAAATCGTTTGCCAATGGTTTTTACCAATGGAGCAAGTATAAGGTACATACAGGTCTGTGATGTCCTTGATTTTACTTACAGCACATTAATTTAAAAAAAAGAAACTTCTTCAAATGTTGAGTATCATTTGGAATACAGCCTCCAGGTCATAATATCCTTAATTTCCTTCAACATTTGAAGAAATTACTTTCATTTATGGTGTATGTGTGTGCATATATATATATATGTGTGTGTGTATTTCATCAAAATATTAATAACAATGTAAATTAAAAATAAGAGAAAGCCTGCTTGTTTTAGGATTAGATTTATTTTAAATGTCTGAAAAACAAGAGATAAAGCCTGATTTAAAACAAATAGAAATGTTTCAAATTGGGCAATATCCCAGATATATAGATTTTTTTCTGCTTAAGTATTCAAACATCAATGATGAAATTCTTCAGAATTGGGCCCAAAGTCCAATAAGCATAAACAAATCATAAATTAAGTAATTTTTTTAAAAAAAATCAAGATACTGATGCAGTTACAGACCACTTCTTGGAGTAATAGTTCTTTAGTTTTGCATGTTTTGTCTTTTGAGGCATTTTGGGTACTTGAGGTTATGTCTGAGGCAAGCTTTTAGAACTGACACATTTTAATCTGGGTTCTTTCACATCTCTGTGATGCAATCAGGGTAATCAAGAAGTTTAATTTTCCTCTCCTTAGTTGCAGATGAGCAGGTAAAAATTCATTAATACTATTGTAATAGGTATTTTTATTTAATTACTGTCTGGCATACATAATGTGTTTTGAAGAGATTTTGGAATTAAGAATTTGGAATTAAGTGATGAGGAAACCAAATCAATTAAGACTAAAGCAACAAAAAAAAACAAAAAAAAACCAAAAAACAAAAATCCCAAACACACAAACATTTTCCTAGCTCTTTAAAAGCAGAAACAATATAAGCTGTCTCTAAATAATTCACATGTGTGAGGTGCCAGGCCAGCTTCTCAGAAAGCAACATTTCCATTTTCATTTACAAGTTTCTCCAAATGTTTCATTAAAATTCAAAGGCTGTGCTAGAAGATAAACTAATGTACTTTCAGGTACAGAGGTTTGGTGGCTGGGATTTTTTTTTAATTTTTTTTTTTTAAGTTTTAAACAGATTACCTTCTTCCTTTATCTTTTTCAGCAGCTGGCACTTACAAATGACACAATTTTAAAAAACTGCTGAATTTCCAAATTCAGATCACTAAATAAAGGCTGGTGACATGTGACAGGGGCACATTCTGTTCTCCCATGGCCTCTCCTCCACTGTTTTGCCTCCTCTCCTGCTTAGTCCGTGGCCCTTCATTGCAGAGCCTGATTTTCCTGGTGATGAAGAGATAATGGACCCTCTGAGAAATAAGACACCATGTAATAATGGTCCACCCTACACAAGTAGTCCATTTTAATTTCATGGTTGTTGCATTATCCCAAATGTTTTCTCACAAGACATTACAGCAGGATCACAATAATTCCACCATTGGTATGTACATAAAGCAAAATTAGCTTTAAAGTGTTATTCTTTGAACTACTTTCTTTCCCTAGGCTGCATAAAGCATAAATTTATAATGATTGAATCTCCCATTTTCACTCCCTTTTTCAGGTACAAAAGCATTTTTATTCTACAGATGTATGTATGCTCAAAGCTAAATCTAAAGGCTTTTGTTTCAGCCTAAGGAAGGGAACTGAGACCAAATACATTTAATATTAAATGGCAAATCATTTGGAACCAATGACATTGAAAAGAGAGGGATATTCATGAAAGAAAGAAAAAAAAGAAAGACAATTTTTAGTAAGATTTTTTTGTAAGATGTATTAAGTGTATTTTATTTCTTTGGTTTTTTTTTCAGGAAACCTGTCACAAATGGTTGGTAAGGCTTTTGTTTAGGTAATGTAGCTAAAGTTTGATTATCCTTAATAAAAAAAAAAGTCTTTTAAAATCATCCTTGCATATTTTAATTACGCAGAAAAATTTATATCCCTCTTTAAAAACACACATATTCCTACTACTGATGTAGGCCTAGGAAACTCTCATGAAAAATTTTTAGAGATGATTTTTGACATTTCCAGTATCTAGGTGGATGTTTTGTATTGCATCAGAGGTCTCAAACAAAAAGCTCTTCTGGCAGTGAAAAATTTTGCATGGACTGGTGCATGTTGACCAGTATTATGAGCTGTTGACCAGTATCATGGGTTATTAAAGACTCAGAAAAAAAAAAAAAAAAGCAGTCAACAGAGCTCAAACCCATACCTCCAAGGAATATCTATAACTGCTGTGAGGAAGTGCATATTTCTCCTGTTGTGGCTGTCTCACTTAGCATAAGAGAAATAGCTAATTGGAGCAAGAATGTCTAGAAAACTGAGAACAGGTCAAGCATTCTCCTTCCTCCTCAATGCAGGTTTTGTGTTTCTTCCAGAGATTAATGTAAAAAACATTCAGTCAGAAAAGTCTGGCACTCAAAAATCCTTACTCTCTCCCCCTTTCTCGTCTCTGGAGTGCTTTAACCAGATAGTCAGGATCAAGATATGTTTCCTTGCCAGTCCAAGGTATTAACTGTATGTTCCCAATAGAAGAGTTTTGACTACTCATCATTTTGGTTAGTATAAAATTAACCTGTGAGATTTTTCTTCTATGTAGGGACTGTGAGCTTTGAATTTCTCCCCTGAAAACTGGATGTTTGATTTTAGTCAATGTGTGGTCTTCAGCTGGGCCCAATATCTTCATCCTGAGAAGCATTTTGAGAACTGATATTTGGAATTAACCGTGCAAGCAGCACCTACATGTACTACAAAGGAACATTTTCATACCAGAGACATGCAGGTAGGATTTGGTGTAGTCCTTTCTTTCTATAAAACTACTAGTGGGACTGGTGCTTTCATACTCTATTTTTAACTGTGAGAGTTTTTTACTATGATATGAAACTGAAGATTAAACTAATGTCATGAGTTTTATGTTCTGTTTTGAAAAGAGTGAAATGTGCAACCATACTTGTCATATATTTAGAAGGGAATTCTCTAGTCTGGAGGAAGTTGCTCAAAATATTATCTCCTAGTGTCTTGTGCTTTATTGCCCATGAAGCTGGCAACTTCATTGTTTCTGAAGAAAACTGACACAAAAGAAAGCTCAAATAAAATCAAAAGCAGTTGTTTAGGGCTGGGGCCATGCCCAGTCTTCCCACACAGAATATTATAAGCATATGTTCATCCTTGTTCAGTCTCCTCTTTCAGTCCTGCTCCCTAAGCTGTGAGGAACATCAAATAAAACTTTGAATGGATGAGGACTATAAACAAAATAATTTCCAAACTTTGTTTATTGATGATGCACAAAGACTTTTAAATGTGATAGTAGATTATTTTTATGGCTAACATTTGCCACAGAGTTTTTTCTTTCGTTCATGAATGAACTCTGATTTTATCTGAGCTGCTTTCAGATCTGTAACAAAAGCTGATGAATAATTACCATGCATAACTATCAAGGTATGGATTATTCCCTGATAGTCACAATAAGTCCCTTGTTCTACCAAATGACAGAAGTATTGTTCAGTAAGAATGTGATGAATAAGGCAGTTCCTGTCTGAAATTGTAGAAGTTTGGAATGAAATCTATCTATATGAGAAATCCATCTATATGACAAAATATCCATCAGTACTTTGCAGCTGACAGAGTGTGTGTGAGTTATGAATAACACAGCTCCAAGCTTCAAGGCAATCAAACCTGGGTCCAACACTCTGGTCAATTCTACAGTGTAAATATTATTATTATAGTAAGAATGCCTTAGGATCAGTGTCAGCCCAGGTAATATAATCTGAGTGATTCTGTGACTGAAGTCATTACCTTAGCCAAAACCAAAAACCAGTCTATTTCTCACCACACTTCTTAGATATCAGTTAGACCCATTCTCACTAACAAGCACTAGTAAGTTAGAGTGGGAGCCTTCCTGAGAGACCTGTTCACCTGATCACAGAACAAAAAGCAAAGACAAGGCTTGCACCTGCCCAGGGACTCCAGGAGCACTTACCAACATATCCAGGAACTGGCTCACTCACAGACCAGATCTGCCCCACTTCTTCACTCTATCCTGACATTATTGCCTTTCCACCCATCGAAATCCTGTAAGCTGGAAGTGCAGTGGGTCTTGGACAAATATTTCCATGGAAGTGGGAAACAGAGACCTGTAAAGACAACAAGGCAAATGCTTGCCTACATCTTTTTTCCTGTCATTGATGGGGTGAGTGCTTTACACATTCAGGAAAGGAGGAATGGAAAAATTCCATTTTCCAAGTAGATACTAGAAAAACTAGCACTTTCAGCACAGCTATTTAGAGACAGCAAGTAAACCTCATTTTTGCAAATAATCTTAAATATCTAATCTCTGCAGGAATACATGTATAACTGCCAATATGTGTCACAGGCTTTGTTTCCTTGAAAGGTCTGTGGTTTTCCTTGAAAGATCTGACATTTGTGAGTGGAACAAATTGAACAGTATATTATTTTCATCAGGAATATATTCATACACAGACAAAAAATTATACAGCCAAGAAGCAACACATACCACATATCAGACATCCAGAAGAACAGAACTCAGTACAGAAGTAAATTATTGTGTCAAAAGGGACCTTCCAAGCAACTGTACCAACATTTTGTTCCAAATATGAGTGAACTAACTGTAGAATCTGTGCATCTAATTCTTCATTAAGCAAAATTCTTGAAAACTAACCTGATCTTGAGATTACTGAAAGCAAAGGAGCAAACTTAATTCCATAAATTTAAATTGATACTATATAACTTCTTGAGGATCTTGTGAGCAAACCTCAGAAAATATAGACAAATTTTTCTGACACAATGGAAATTTTTAAAGCTACCACTTTATTGACATCCATTTTAAAATTAAAAGATCAAGGAGAATGAGGAAGCAAATTCATTAGTATGGTCAGATTAATCTAAGTAATGTTTAAATTTTTAATTTTGTAAAACATATTAAAAAAAACTCAATTTGCTTATATCCAGTCTGAACTGTGCTTTTTTATATGACAAGGGAATATAAACCTGATGAAATAAGCAAGAACATCAAGTTCAGCCAATGCACAGCACATGTTGCACTGCATTTCTTCTAAACATTTTATTTGGTGTTTCATAAAGAAAAGACCCCACAGAAAACTAACCAAGGAACTATGAAAAGGAAATATGAAGCTTCCTTCTCTCCAAAACATTTTTGGTTTGTTTTTAAAGCAATTATACAAAGTGCTCTAATTGTTACTTACTTTGGGAAGGGTTTAGTACCACAAGACCCAGACTAGACCAAAGATATTTTGAGAGTTTTTAGAAAAATACACAGTGATGCCAGACTGCTACACCTATGGAGCATTTGGCTTTACATGGGTTTTACCTCTTGCAGGCAGCGGGAAAAATAGAAGTCTGCAACTTTGGCAGCTTACTTTAGATGATGCATTCCATTTCATATAAATTTGTTACAGTAGTTAGGCAAAACAATGGAGCTTCTATTTCCAAGCCATGTTATTTTTTAACATGTACCAGACCTGCCATGCAGGCAGCCTGCCCGCCTGCTCTGAGAGAAGGTTTCATATTCCAAAAAGCTTCCATCCCCTTCCTCCCTAATGGTGAAAATAAATCAATTTCATCTGCTGGTAGTTTCATTTCTTCTTTCCCCTCCTCCTTTTTTTTTTTTTTTTTTCCCTCCATTTCCCTCTCCTTCCTTTGTGGGCTCCTTTCCACAATGCCATATGGCAGCTGAAGGAAGGGTAGAGCAATGATCTGCATTTTCGGCTCTAACAAAAGATGCAAGAGTGTCAAAGAGGCTCATGAATGCATGAGACATACAAGCATAGAGAAGTGCCTCCAGTCCTGTCAGGAAGGACTAAAGGGAAGCCTAATAAACCTGGCGTTGCTTTAGTGCAGAGAAAGGCAGCAGTGCTTCTCTCAGTCGCTCATCTCGCTCCCATCCATCTCCCCCCAGCCCCCTCTCCCCTCCCACCCCTTTGGTTCCATGCCAAAATCCCATTAGCTCTATTAATGACATGTGGTTCAAAGCAAAAGCATGTGGCAGAACAAGAAAGGCACGAAATCGGCCGTCCTATCTATTCGTTTTTGATACATGTATCGCGAGATAGAAGTGTTTCAGTAGGGGCCGTGTCAGCTTGGCTACGCGAACAGCAAAGTGAAAAAATGCAGCGTGAGGCTGTAATCAGCTTCTCAGCTGCCCTAATTCATCTCCCCGAAGTCTTAACATATGAATAGTTGAAACTTAATTTTAAAACGCTGACAAAGTTTTCAGCATTTGTATGCACAGCGCAGCTTGGGCTTTGTCTGCCCCTCGCCCTCCCCGAGACTTTGAGCTGGCTAAATGCACTCCTGAGTGGCTTTGTGTGGCAGGATGAATGCAGCCTGTACCACTGCAAACACTTAGGACTCCCTCAGTTAAAAAAAAAAAAACCAAACAAAAAAAAAAAAAAAAAAAAAAAAAACCAACCAAAAAAAACCCACAAAAAAAAACCCCACCCAAAAAAAAAGAAACAAACCAAAAAAAAACCCAAAACAAAAAAAAAACCAATAACCCAAAACAAAACAAAAAAAAACAAACAACAAAAAAAAAAAAAGGCAAAACAAAACAAAAAAAAACCAAAAAAAAAAACAAAGTTGCAGAAAAGTACAGCAGTATTGATTGACTAAATAATAAATATCCTCGTTCTTTTTCCTTGTGCCTCAGGATGCTTCTGTTTAGTCCACTGAAAGTCAACAAAGAGCAAAATTTCATTCAGAAGTCAGCAAGAATTACCAAAGTCTTCGTGCTATTTTAAATAATAATAATAATTTTTTAAAAATTAATATATATTTAGAAGTCCCTGAATCAGTTCCAGAGGTATCAATTCAATCTTTCAACATCTGCACATGCTTTTCTGATTATCCTCAAATAACTCAGAAAATAACTATTGACCTGCAGCCGTCTCAAGGGCAAAAGAGTAAAGTTGAGGGTTTCTATTGGATTTAGCTGCACTTAAAGCCTGGCTGGATTTGCTGGTCATGGCAATCACCCTTTAAACCCCCAACTGTCAGGCAGAGCAGAACTGCAAGAAAATAAGTCAGCTATCCAACATTTCATTTTCTCTTTAAGAACATCTGTTTACGTAGCTCATGTCCACTCAGCAGGGTGTGGATATTTTATCAGCAGAACAGCACTTGGGGCTGCTTAGGCATCCAGAAATCTGTCATCTGGTTTTTTTTTTACTTTTTTTTTTCCACTTTAACGTTTGCATTGCATTTAACTATGGGTCTTGAGCAATTTCTTTTTTTTTCTTTTTTTTTTTCATCATATTATGGCAAATCTAAGCACAATTTCAAATACAAGGTAAAGCAAACATCCTAGCCCATGCCCAGAATCTTGGATATGAAGGTCTTTGATATTTTGATAGGAAGTACCATTAATCCCTGCAGTTTTAAAGATAAAAGTAGCTTTGGGCTTTACAATCATCAGTGCTCTTGTTTACATCAGCCATACATTACTGATTTCCTCCTTAATTCCACCAAAATTTAAGTTATATCTTTGAAAATTAGTCCCACTTCCTTGTCTATATCTACATCTTTATCTATATTTAATCTATATCTGTAGCTATCTATATAGACTTCTTTGATGTAAATATTGATCATCAGATGTATCAGAAACTCAGGTGTTCCATGTTTGTGGATATAAGTCAATCAGTACCACGGCTGGTGTGCTCAGGCTGTGCCAGCACACCCATTTTGGCTCAAAGTTTGAGGCATCACTCTTGGCTTTGTGTGTTTGCATCTCTGTGGGCACATCAGTCAGAGTGACTCACTGTCTGCTAACTGGAAATTTCTATACTCATCCTAGAGAGCTCACCTGTGGTTTGGGATTTAGCCCATACCTTCCTTCCTGGTGTGCTCTGCTCCATATGGAGCTAAACTAGGTATTTTGGGAAATGTCAATGTCTGTTTTTCAAGAGCAAGAGGGATGTCACTTCCCTTTCCTTTTACCAAAAGACATAATTGTAGTGTGCTTTTGGTGTTTAAAGATTATATGCAGAAAAATGTAATCTTTGGGTGGTTTTTTTTGGTTGTTTTTTTAACAAGCACTAGTTAAAACTGAAAATATTTAGCTGGAGAAGTAGACAATCTCTTAACCTACCAAAGGCATGCTAGATTACCTATCACCACCCCAGCAACATCTCTTTTGGATTAGAGGTATTGTTTTAACACCTCAAATACGAGGGCTACTTGTGTAAACCCAAAGACAATAATGACAAGAGAAAACAGATTCAACATTTCCCTGATAATCTGGATAATGGATAAACTCTAGTGTTTCCTTCAAGTGACATTCAAGCACCTTCTTTTTTTTTTTTTTTTTAGCTTTTCTCAATGCCTCAAGTCTTCAGATTTGGTCCCAGTGGGTAAAATGTTTTCTGCCCAGCTGTAGCAGGAAAGTGTGAAATCTTCTACCTCATTGCATGGATCAGCTAAGACACACTGAGGCTGGAGCATTAAGTGACTTAAAAGAGAGGTTCATTCCCTGGTCTATCAGCCACATGATAGGAGCTATCAGCAAAAACATGAGATGGGCAAATCATAAGGAGGTAAGTTTTGAATTAGAAGAACTTTCTTTCAATATATTTTCTCTCCTCTTAGTCATAATTTTATCTACCATGTTTGAAATTTTAAGTATGACAGGTCTATCTGGCTGTAGCAATTTTTTTCCTAGCTGTTAACAGATTCATTTCTACTAAAATTCTATTGCTCCCAGCTATTTCTCTCAGGAATTGTAACAATTCCTCTGAAAACAGACCAGCAGCTTTGGTATAATCTTGCTCCATGTAACTGAAACAAGGTGTGTTGCTAGTAAATCCTGCAACTAGATGTGACAAGAATAAAAAACTTCTTTTCATTTCCTCCCTGCCACCCAGACAGGTAGTAATGAAAGACATTTTGAAGTTTTCTGATTCCAGATGCAGCATTAATTGCCAGACATCAGTGAGAGAATGCAGCCAATGTTATAAACATTATTCCCTACAGCTTTGACATTAAGCAGAGGCAGCACAGGAGGGGTAATTTCTCGTGTGTGAGGTTGACAAATAAAGGAAGTTAATGTGGAATAAACATGTAGGTTCCAATAGATTAATTAAAAAGGCGTTTTCATTATCTTTGATGTTTATGAAACAGGCTTTGTGTTTATATAAATTAAAACCAGGGTATATACTATGTATAAATGTTGTGCATACAGAACTGAAAGAAAAATTTACATGGGCTCCATAATTTTGTCTCAAAACTCTCAATGCTGGTTTGGTTTTTTTAATATTTAGGTGGATTGAGTCTTGATCAATACACACGTGGTTATGCATAAAAATAAAACTAAACAACTCATCCTGTTAGTGGAATGTTTTAAGGTATTTTTAAAGTTACTTGAATTTGGCATGGCATTTTATTTGTTTTTAATCTTTGGACTGAAAACAAGCATTTGTTGTGAGCATCTGACATTCAAATGTTTAATATTTCAGCTTGTTTTTTTAAATGTAATTGTTCATATAGGCTGTAGGAAATGTTTTCCTTTGATTACAGGAGTAAGAATTAGAATAGGAAGATACAGTAATTTGTTGTCAGGCAGCAGCTCTAGAGCAGTAAAATATCTTAAGGAACATGAAGAATTTCAGTTCTGAGCTGTAAGTAAGTTTCTCTCAGGCAAAAATTCATAGATACAAATTCTGAACCTGTATTATGTGCAGAACTTAATTTTCTCTGATTGGAAACAACTGCCTATGGATGCACTGTCCTGACTATAATGGGTATTTTCAGATCTTGCCCAGATCAATTTTCTTTTTCTCCTGCTCATGGTCCCGAGGAGGGGCTGTTGTAAAAAATACTGCATTTCATGTAACAGTGCTCCAATAATTGCTGCAGTCTCCATGGGCAGCGTTTGGGAATCATTTCCTTCCAGGAGTGCATTAGCTCAGGTTGAAGAGGAGCCCACTGCCAGTTCTGAGCAGTTGCATGCTGTGTGAGGTTATTTCTGCAGCTCAGGGGGCTGCAGAGCAGGCCATATTTCCTTTTTAACCCTGCCATGCTCCTGCTGCCAGGGAAACTCCAGGTATCTCTGACAGAAAGGAGGTGAAGTTTTCACTTAGCATTTTCTGCTATTTCTTTTAACAAGCGTTGCCTGCCAAGCTTGCTGTAAGGACTCTCAAATCACTTAAAAATATATGATTAAATAATTAGAAAACTTCAGGTAAAACATGAGTTAGGACTCATAACCAGCACAACTCATGGATAAATCATAGCATGTTTTAGGTCAGAAGGGACTTTAAAGGTTGTCTGGTTCCAACCCCCTGACACAGGCAGGTGTTACAGTCCAGTTTTTAAAGTTGTTAGAAATGCCTCTGCCTGAATTAAGGTGCAAATAAGACCATCTGCCAAAGTTAATAGCATGGGTTTTATCTGATAGTAAATATTAAAGGGAGAGAGGAAAAAAAAAGAGAGAAAAAGGAAGAGAAAGAAGCAGAAAAGAGGTGAGGGGGTGGGCAGAAAGAGAGTGGCAGGGGCAGATTGAAGAAAATATCACCACTCCATGGATCCCAGTGATGTTCCATTGATTCTCTCCAGCTGGTCTTCTTGGTGGTGAGGGTCCCCCCAAAACACACAGAATCCAATGGATTAATATCTTTATACAGTTTTTGCTATAATGACCAAAACTCCTTCAAAACAATGTTTAAGGCATGAAACATTTCAGTCTCTGACAGCAGGGACACCTTCCACCAGACCACTTTACTCATAGTCCCAATCCAGCCTGGCCTTGAAAACCTCCATAATCTATAGTTTTTTATTTCGAGGTAAGTGGTCAATATTTGCTTTCCATTGAGCACAAGAGAAAGTTGAAAGGAATTTGAAATTATCTGCACCTTTTTTCAGAAGATTGGAAATAAAGAAAAAAATTTGCTCCAATTCTATTTTGGGAATAATTTCTCATTTTTACTGCTGACTAACTGTTTATTATGATTATTATTACTAGTAGCAGTAGTAATAGTAGAAGTAGTAGTAGTACTGTGGCATATTTAGAAAGACTGTATTTAAATATTTTCTTTAGAGAAAATAAATTGTTGCTGGTGAAATAATTTTCTTCCTTGTTGCAACCAGTCCTCAGTGGTTTTTAGATTGCAATGTAATAATTCATTTTGCCATTGACTTTTCTGTGCTTCAAGCTCATAGCTTGCACCAAATCTGACTTCCACACTGCACAATATCTTTCCTGTTATCTCTAAAATGAGGAGACACTAAACTCAGGCTTCATCATTCAAATGACATTTTGTGAACTTCAACACAAGAACTACATGTCATGAAGCCATGATGTCATATTATCCACTTATTTCAATCTTTCATCTGCAAATCCCTAAGGTTCAGGTGAATTTTGATAATCTTACAGGCAAAGTCCCAAATCAGTAAATGGTGTCAAACCAGCTTAGTCCAGTAAAAGTCTTGTTCAGCCCCAGCACAGCTCCCACCTTCCCTGCTGTGTTTTTCTCACTTTATGGTACAGGAGGAACATGAACCCACCCAGAGTCCCAGGCTGCAGAAGGCATTAAGTACAGATGAACACTCTTCCCCACCCCACTTTCAATTCCCTCGAGGCTTTTTGTAGTCAGAGAGTCACTGGGGCCTTCCTGAACAAGTGTGTTCTCATTGCAACACAATGCAAAAGGAATGTGAATTGGCTGCTTCCTTTGATACCACTGTGACATTAAAAAAAATAATAATTCTTGTTTCAAAACAGTTTTTCTCCCTCACTCTCCCCAAGTTGCATCCTTCAATTCCTACTCCTCCCTACCTGCCAGCAGGAATTCACAATCTTGCACTATGAATTAACAGGTTTTGGTTGCTTGGTAACTATTAACCTCTTGGTGACTTATTAGAAGCAAGGTGTTGAGAGAAAATAGGTGAATATTCTAATTCTCAATGTGTTTGGGATCATTTCTTTGCAGGTTTATGTTGTGTGCTCATAGCATGTGCACCTTTTTTCATTTGTGCAGACGTTGATGCTTTGTTATCCTGCTGTGACAGCTGAGCATCATTCTGCACCACTAACATGAGTAAGCTCCTTTTTGTGCTCATACAGGTACATTTCTCTGCAACTCTCCAGAAGCCTCTGAAAATACATTCCCTGAAGCAGATGAACGTGTGAGAGTAAGTAGAATGTGGGTCTTTCAAATGTTAATTTTTTATTTAAAATTTCTGAGGGACAAGAATAAGACGGTTAAAATTCTGTATCCCTATCTGTATTAAGTGATAAGTCTTGTTAGTAAAAAACTTATCAAGTAATAGATTTTCAGCTTGTAGGCCTTTTGAGGTAAAATAACAACAACTGTGTGCTGTGTGTTGCCAGTGTATTTTGCTTTCTCATCTACATAACTCACAATAGCAGCCAGTGATTGCAGCAGGACTGTATGAACACAGCCACAGCCAGAAGATTAAACAGAAGCAAGCAGCTAAACACAACACTAGGATTCCTGTCAAATTATTAAATAACTAATTCATTAAACCAGAGAGCCAAATTAGAAAACTGGCCATTTGTGCTTGTAGACACACTGCAGTTAGAGTAATTGGGACCAGCTGCTGCACTGTTTTGCTCCTGGAAATGATCCAACACTATTTGAGAGCAATGTGGAAGGGTGGAGGCAGGCTGCAGAGTGATGATAGTGCTTCTGCTGCCACACTCCAAGCCCCTTTTCTCCTCAAGCAGTTCATCTGACAGCCATGGTGACTCAAGCCCTATCCAGCCCCTCCAGCAATCATAACCTAGCTGGAGTGAATGCACCCAGAATTAGCTGGTGGAAAGCACCTCAATGAAATGTCTCCCAGTAATTCATTATGGAGAGGGCTTTACCATCCCTGAACATACACACACTTTTATATGCCATTGCATCAGGATTAGGAAAAAACTTTACCTGCATTTAAAAGGAAAAAAATAAAAGGTGAGGTTTTAATCACATTTTGTCCAAATTTCTAGTCCCATTTGTTTTTCCATAGGGAAGAACAAAAGATTGCAAAATCTCATTTTTAAATTTGGAAATTTCAATGTTATTACATGGCACAATTTACATAAATGAAAGGTACAAAGGTTACTGCAAGAGTGTCTGGAAAAGTCTCTGAAAAAAGACTATACATTAAGTAATCTTTTATTCCATGACACATATTTGGATCAAAACAAAAAAGGGTTTAAGAAAAATATTGCAAATCCTGTATTATGTATATATTTGTGTATTTAATTCTCTTTGTCAAAGAATGTAGTAATGGTGAAAATGTTAAGCTTTACACGTTGCTTGCATGCTCCATGAAAATTTACAATATACAGTTTTCTATCCTGAATAAAAATATTCTTGTTTGAGAGTTTAAAAATCTGATTTGATAGAATTTGAGATCTGTGTCATTTTAACCGAGATTCATGTAAGGAAGTTCAAGTATCTTTATGCTACAATTTGTTGATAATATTCTGCAGGGAGTAGGGGGCAAACCCCCAGATATACTTTTTTACCTGCCTTGAGCAACAGATTATGATACTTAAATTGTTTCAATTTTTCTACTTTTTAGAGGACTGGAATGGAATGAAATCTTCCAGAAGAGATGCATATCTTGGAGAAGAATGGGAGAGTATATAAATACAAATACACTGAGCCTTAAAAAATTTCAAATAAAAAAAACAACAACAACAAAAAAAATCCAAAGGAAAAAAAAAAACAAAAACAAACAACCAGACAAATAAACCAAAAGAAGGTATTTGTGCATTTAAATTATTTCTCCCCCTTAGTGGAAAAGTTTGTTTTGGTTTTTTTTATTTTGTAACTTCATGTGAAACTTTTTAAGTTGCATCCCTGTCTGTTCTGTTGACTGCTTTTCCTCTCTGACATTAGTCTGCAGCAGATAATCAGAGGAGATGGGCCTACCAGCTCTAGGCCATGACACATGATGATATGTTCTAAAAAGACTGATGTTCTAGCCCTCAAACCAGAATCTGGGCACGCTGACACAGAGCTTATTGCTATTTAAAAATCTGTGGTTTCTACTTCAGGCTTTACAAAGCTTGGAGAAATCAAGCTCATATCTTCCTGGCATAGCACTGTGTCCCCTGGATGTGCCAGCTCAGGTTAGTCCTAGCTTGGGGACCACTACTATCAAGGTGGTATACAACTGCATAAATTCATATAGTTATGGAAAACTTATTGCCACAGAAAGCAGAAATCTGCTGTATAAATATTTTGCAGTTCATCTAGAGAGGCATAAAATAATCTTGACTCCAAATTAAGGCTCTGTTTTTCCTTTTGTCTTCTAAAGTAAATTTCTGAGGACAGCCAAACCAGATTTTTCTTTCATTAGGGATTCCAAGTCCTGCTTAACTTAAGGCACTCTCCTCTGAGTAGATCAAAACTCACACAACAAAAAAAAAAGGCAGCTTTATTACCTCTGTCAGCCTGTTGCCAGTGTTGCGCTCAGCCATATGTGAGGGTCACCTGAATGAAAAACCTTAGGCATAAACACACTTTTAAAAAAATGAATGTAAATAAAATTATATTTTCAACTATATGCCTAAACCCCCAATCACTGCCAAAGCTGTTTTTCCTCATCCAAAGTAATCTCAGGATTATAATCTGCCATACATACCAAGGATCAACACTAAATTCATTACTACAGGTGTGTAACTTGCTTATTCAGAGCAAACATCTCACTGACATTACAATCAAACTTCCTTGGTTCTTTCATCTTAGAATATAAGCAGAAAAATAACACAACTGAATATGTAACACTCAAATATTTCCATTGTTGTAAATATAAATAAAACTCAAGAGCATTCAAACTTTAAAAGGTAACATAAAAATGTCTCAGGCCATATTAGTGAATATATTTATCCATTCATAACAAACTGAATTTCATGTGACAAGTCACAGAACTTCTGTGCCTGTATCACCTGCCCAGTTTCAAAGAGAAGCATCACAATGCTCCAAGAGCAAGTCAAGAAACAAATTCCAAGTCAGCTATCACCAAAGGAACCCTGACACTTTCTCTCCAGAAAGAATAAAATTACCAATCCTTTATCAAGTTCCAAATACATTGTTTTCTGGAATGACTTGGCCACATCATGCTTTTCCAAAACCAGTTCTGTGCTCCTCACCCTCTCTTGACCATCTTTCAGAGAAGAATCATCCCTCACTTGCAGCCTGTTGTGACATATCTCACATCTGAGGCACGTGGCTGTGAAAGATTCTCATACAAACTCCTGGAACCTTGAGCAATAACAAAAGAGTGTTTAAACCCTTGTATGTGGCAATGTACTACAGTAATTTTATGCCCCAGTTTCCAGTTGTTTTCAAATCATTAGGCAATGTTTTAGTGAGATCTTTTTCATGTGGGAAAAACACTTCTGAGGAACTTTTAAGCAACCTGCAGCCCTGGCCCTGATGGCTGAGCCTCACTTAGTGCTGTAAGGCAAAATTACCTCTGCAGTGGTAACTGCAATCTTGGAAGAATTCAAAGTGCTGCATTTTCAAAAGCTACAGAGGCTTTTAAAAACAAAACTACAGAGGCTTTTGGAGGGAGGTTTTGGTGGGTTTTTTTTTTCAGTTTCAGTAAATACTACGTCACTACTACAGAGTTTAGATAAATTGTGGACTGATGAATTATGTGCATTGAGCATGAAGATGGCTTTGTCCTGTTGGATTCATTTGTCTTCTGGAGAGCAGAAGGATTTAAGGAGGTCCTGTATTAATTTCTTCTGTACCACTGACAGTGGAAGGCACAGGACTCATAAAAGCTCAAACATACATACCTGGGTTACAAAACAGGAGGATCTCTTACATGTAAACTAATATCCTGATCTCTCAAGTGAGAGCATCTGCTGCAAATTTTTATCTACTCTCTAAAGCAGAGAAAATCCTGTCACAGTGTCTATCTTTACATCCAGATTTTGATTAATAAGGGCCTTAAACTGTTGTTGATTTTAGACCTAAACACCAGCTATTTTTTAGAAACTGAAGACAACCAATTCTGATAAACAGAAGGCATTTGTTTCTCTCTGGAAATGAGACAACCAATTTGGGCAAATGTTGAAGAATAGTGAAGCCTGTGGCTCTTTCCTAGCTCAATCTGAAAAAAAATAGCAGAGTCAAAACAACTGTTTTGCCTGTTTCTGGAAAAAGATTTCTGAAATATGTCTCTTTACAAGAATCTCTGTGTGTTTTTCAAGATTTAGAAGCTGCCAATTCTGGAAGATTCCCATATGCAAATCTTAAAACACTGTATAAGTCTGTAATTCTCTCCATTCTCCCCACACACTTTTTTAAAAAATAAATTTATGAATCAATTCTATTACCTGAGCCCATATTTCTTAGCCTAATGCCTATTCAAGTACACATTGAGGTGCCCAGCAAAACAACCAGTTATTTTCCTTGTGCTTGTGAAAGGTTTTTCTTTCCCTAAGTGTGGATTGGATCTCCTGTAACCTCAGGAATGGCACTGGCACACAGCCCCAGCTCCAGGGGCTGGCACCAGGCTCTGCCTCGTGATCTCCCCCAGATGTTTTCCCTTGCATCCCATTCAGTACCCTTTTAAGGCAGCACCCAAAAGTGGTCTGGGAAGCCTTTCCTTTGGATCATTAGGATGGTTTGGCCCCAGACAGGGGGGCAGCCCCCTCCTGGCACAGCCCCAGCAAGAGGCAGATCACTGTGCTCATCCCTCTGCCAACAACTGGGGGGCTCCCCCTCCCACCTCTGTTCCTTTACCCTTTGCCTGCATGGATGAGAGCCTTTTGTCACACAACTCAATTATTTTGTGAAGAAGGGAAGAGTTTGTGAGAGAAATCCAATTACCAGGATATGATTAGGTTTTTCAGATAGATTCATTAGTGGACTGCACAACCATGAAGTTATTCCACATGGAAGTGGAATAATGTATCAGTTAAGCTAGCCAAGCAACAGATTCTGCTCAAGCTGAACCTAAACATGCCAAAATAAAGTGAATTTCGATGACACTGCATACCCTCTGAGCCATGAAAGTAATCTCATTGCAAAGTATTTGTAATCATTTCTGGACACTGTTAAATTTTGTAGAAAGCAAATCAGTTACAGTTGTAGAAAAAAAATTTGAAATGTCAACAATGGAATCTTTTTGTTGATTGCAAAAGACATTTTCCATCTGGTCCCAAGCATGAAAATATCCTGAAGTGACCTGCATATGCCAGAGCTCAGCTGAACAAAATGATAATGTAATCCTGCAAAAGTCTCCAAACAGGAGAAAGCCTTTTCATTTAGGACTAGTTCCTTCTTCCATTGAAGACAAAGCAGAACTTTGCAGGACAGGTCTCAAAAACATCCAGTAAAATTGCTTATGGTATGCAGCCAAGACACATAGAAAAACTCTAGGGAGAAATTATACTTGGGGCAAATATTTGGCATAGATAAAGAAATCTAGAATAGCCTTCCATCCCATTGACATCTGGAATTTACAGTCAGAATTCAGCTAAGATGATATAGTGCACTGAAACTCTATGAGCTACAGTTAAGGAAAAAGATCATTTGCAGGGACAGGGAGTAAGAGTTACAAAGTGGTTGACATCTAAATGGTGCACATTTTTCCCCTCTTTATAGCTTAAATTATGTGAAATCACAACACATTGCCTCCTGCAACATGCACACAGTAAAACCCACTTAAAGCAAGTCTTACAAAAATGCTCATAAGCTCGTGTATGAGTGTCCAAATGGATCTTGTAATGGACACCAAAAATAGATATAAAAATCTTCCTGTCAGCCACTGCACAAATGGACTGAGACAGAGCTTTAATTAGCCTTAATGATATAACAGATAATATTTTTAGATATTAAAGTGAGAAAATTAACTATCATGAATAGTAAGACCATATATCTCACCGCAATAGATTCAGTGAGCTACAGTAATTTCTTTTTTTTTTTTTTAAGTTATATTTTGAATAAGATTTTACATTTTTCATCTCTAGCTGAAAATCTTACTCGTTTCTCTGTCCGTGTCCAATTTTTCCAATCTTTTCATTTTCCAAGTGTTTTGTTGATCTGCATAGAGGACACAGCAGACGGTTCAGAACACAGTGCTTCCAAATGGGAAGAGACAGTAGATTTCTTCCCATCATCAGCAATGAATGTTTATTTTCAAAGCATCATAAAACACAGATGTGCTTTTGATATACATTTGAATGAGGTCTTTTCTTCAGAACTATTTTCTGCTGAATTTGAAGTACTAGGTTCCATATTTCAGAATTTAGTTCTTTTCTGAAGTTGTGTTAGAAACTGTGTGTTCAGAAGCTGCAGCACCTGTAGTTTCATGGACTAACTCCACACTGCTGAAGTCTGTATCCCACCAAAACTGCATTAATTGTTTACATATATTTAAATAAAGAAACAAGAGCCAATTAAACCTTCTGACCACTCAGATGAGAAACAAAAATTAAAAAGTGACTATCAAAATATTTTTCTCAGCTATTACAATATTACTTTAATGAATTGCTAATTGCTGGTTAATAAACCATCCCTCCAGGCTTAGCCTTTGGGAGGATGTGGGATATGTGCACAGTGTCCTGGGGAAAAAATAGACACAGCAGCCACCAGCTTAATCAACCAGGCACAACCCCTGAGACTCCCATCATGGTTAGGAAGGATCAGCAGGAGAAAATCAGAAGTGTTTTTTGGGGTACTTCTCTTTGGAATCTATCATATTTCCATGTACATGGGCTGACACACAGAAAGGAGGAAAAAACTCCACTTCTCCTGCATTTTGTTTTGAGAACAATCCAAGTATTTGACATTGCCAGTACTAGTGTCAAGTTCCAGTGCTAAAGGTCCTGGTAATTCTTCCATAGCTGTGTGAAGAGGGAGTTTTTCCTCCCTTCAGAGTCGGTCACAGTTAAGTTCTAAATTCATAACTGGAACATAATTCACACAGCAATTTACATGCACCAAGAGATTATGTGGCCTCACTCTGGAATGCTGCACCACAAAGGAAGTTTCTATAGTTATTTAAAGCAAGCAAGCTTTTCCCCAACTATTAAAGAAATTTAATCTTCTTATCCTTATATGGAAGAAGTCTTTGTTTATATATATATATAAATCCCCTGGCAACGTCCTATCCCTTCACTATTAAGTTTTCTGCTCCTTTCTGCTTTGGCAAAGAAATTGTGAAAGAATGTGAGAAACTTTTATTAGGTGTTTATTATCAATTACCGGATAATGAACACCAGAAAAGTTAATGGAAAAAAGTTATCCATGGATTTTGGGCTAGATTTCCCTTTTCCCATGGGAAACCCTGTAAGAGAAGGACAAAGGGGAAGCAATCTGCAAGGTTCTCAGATGGTTCCAGTGAGGCTGACAGATGGACAGAGTTATTTTCCACTCCCCTCCCTCTCTGAACAATCAGGGAATCTGACCCCTGTATCTTGTAAGCTGTCACAGAGAATCAGGTGTATTCCTCAGCAGAATTAGTTCAAGCTTGCAGGGCTTCCTCCACTGGCTGCTCAGGATAACCAAAGCACAAGGCCAGGCTGGTTGCCAGTGCCACAGCCAGCAAACAGAAGAACCTCCTGGATGCTGCTAAATTCCCTCTTTGGCAAGTGGGCAAGAAGACTGGTAATAGGGAAAGATCTGAATGGATGTTCCCAAAAAGTCTGTCCCCCAAAAAAGCTTCCCTGTAATACTTTTTGTCTTGATTTCTCAGTGAATTTGTGAGATAGTTTGCAAGCTATGAAATCTGAATCTCTTTTGGATGTTTTTCTAGGAGTTCTCCCAACTGCTGTGTTTGTGTACAGTGTCCTAAACCAGTTTCCCATTACTATAAAGACAGACACAGGAAAAAGAATTTGGCATCTCTTCCACAAGAACTAATCATACTCTTCAAATACATCTCTTTTTTTCATGCAGCTCATCTTGGAGAGTGCTGTGATACTCCAGCACAATTCCAAGTAGAAATACACCTTCTGTGCAGAAGAAAAAATATTCTACTTACAATAAAATTCCCACATTACAAAATACCCCAAAAAAGTGCCAAAATTATTATAATCCAAAGTGCTTGGGAATGGCCATATGGCTACAGGTCCATAATCAGTATGTGTACAATACTAAATCTGATACTAAAAAATAATCTTTTTCATCAAAAAGATTTGCCTCCCGTCCTTTGGATTTTTAAATACTAAATATTTATAATTCAAGGATCCTGCCTAAGAGATGAATATATTTTTGGGTTTTATGTTGAGTGGAACAAGAAGCAGAGAAACCAGTACTTGAAAAAGATCAAGCTCAGTTGACATCAACACCTTTACAGACACAGAATGTTAAATAGGACACTAATTGTTAGGCATGCCAAGGGGGAAAATAGCAATGAGGAATTATTATTACATTGTGTGGATATTTCATTTCACATACCAAGAACTGAGCAGAGCTGAGATCCCCAGTGTGAAAATATCTAGAGGGCATGTTTTACTTCCCAAGTGTTTTAATATAGGCAATAAAAAATTTGTCTTGATATGCAAATGGTATTTTATTTTTATAAAGGACAAGAGGTCTATATGCTTTTCTTATCATATCCATATTTTTTGCCATTATTGCCCTAGGGATGAAGGGTCACAAGCCACAACCAAAAATATGTCATCCTAAACATCCAGGATCTACAAGTCATTAAGAAGTGATCATCATGGATTTCCCCAGCTGTAATAACATAAGCTATACTAATGGGATTTTTACCCTTTATTACAGTCTCTGCAGATCAGAAAACTTAGTTCTCTGCTGTCCTTCATGGCCTGATCAATATATTATCAACATCAGCAGAAATGAACTATTTCTAGGCTTCTTGCAAACTTTTTTCAGAATAATAAGGGTACATATTTTTGCTTATCTTAGAGAACTTTCTTCAGGAAACAAAATGATCTATAACCAAGAAGATGTCTGTTAAGATTTAGATCTGTAGTTACAAACTCAATTAAGGAGGTACAATTAAATTAAAACTGCATCCCACAGCCCAAACTTATTGATGGATGTTGCTTAGGTATGACTAACACTTCATTTCAGCTACACCTGGGAGGAAAAATCCTTAATAGAAGTAATCCAGACTATTTCTAACCCAGGAGATCATCCCAGAGAAACAGAGTCCCTCCCAAAATCCCAACCTCCCTAAGGGACCATGGCTGTTGCTGCAGGCAAGCTGCGGGGCTGTAGCTGGTGTTAACCCACGGGAGATATTCAAGTATTCATGTGCTCCTCAAATCTACAGTCACTATTTAAAACACTTGGGAACTCTAACACTAGGGTGGTGTCAGAGCAGTTGCAGCAACCCCATATCTGGGAAATAAAATTATCAGACTCTTTATTATAAATACAATGGGTCAAATCCACAGAGCATAAAAATCCATTGCAGTACATTTAATGAGGATGCTTCCCAGTGCTGTAGTGCTGCATGTGTTTATGTTTTTTGGATGTCAGTCCACTTTTATGCCTTACATTATTTATTCCTTCCATTCCTTTCATTTCCCCCAGTTAGAAACAGAGGCAAGCAATGTCATGCAATCAATTGGCTCCTTGAGGACCACGAGGGAATGTCCCACAGATGGTTTGCAGACCACTCACTGTAGGTTGTGTTCCTCCACAGCTCAGAGTTGCAGCATTCCTCAGCACACACAGAGTCCCCAGGGAGCTTCCAGGGGAGTTGTTTCACTGTGGCATGTTCACTGTGCCACAAACACAAGCAGGAACATGGCATGTCTGCTCTGGCACTTGCTGCTCCATCCCCTCTTGGGATACAAGAGATGGAAAATGCAATGGATGCAGGGAGAGAACCACTCCACACCCAGAGCATAAACAGACATAAACCTCATATGAGTCCCCTCTGCTTGCTCCCTACATCCCTGTCATGGGCTTCCTTTTTATTGCACTTATGGGGCATCAACTGGCACAGAAGGTGGCTTGGCACATTTCCTGTGAGGATATGCTGCCAGGACAGTACCATGTCACATTTTTCATCCCCCAGCTGCTTTGTGCCCTTACACCATCAGCTACATGAAAGGACACAGCTAGATGCTACTGCTTGCCTCTATTTCAGCTCAGTGTGGCTTTGGAGTGGTTTGCAGTGGGAGTGAGGTGTCTGTAACAAATCAAACATAAATATGTGAAAAGTGAAAAAAACTTTGTGTCATCAAGCCAACACACAGAGCTGGAGCGAGATAAAGCAGTTTCTGGCCATCTTGGAAGACAGGAAACCTGCAAGTTTGAGGGTAGAGTGCCTTGCATAACACTCTTCAAAAGAAGATGGCCAAAAATTATCAAATATTTGCTCAGTTATTGCTCAGCACTGCCAGGAGAGGACTGTCCCTTCTCTGTAGGTTCCACTGTACCCAGAAAGCAAGTCAGTGTTTCAAAGGCATCACATTTTCTCACTTAATGATTTCACCCACATCAGAATGTGTCTTTATAAAATCAAAATTGCAGTTTGTTTCTATACCTGATTTACTTCTTGTTTTTTTAAAAACAGCATTATCCCATCCATCCCTCTCACAAGTAAAAATAATCTGAAAAATATTTGCTGCCCCACTGCTTTTGTTTTAACTCTCAGACACCTCATCAGTATTCCTAAAAGTGCAGAGACATTGTGAAGAGATGTATTATAAAATGAATCAACCTTTCAAGGGAAAGATGTCAGGATTTGGCATGTACAAACATGGGAACTTTCAAAGTTGTGTGTTGGGGTTTTATTTTTTTACTTTAAGCTGGCTTCTGTCACCAATTCATCCCACATACTGTTCTTGGGTAAGCCACGTTTTTGTTGTTCTTTTCTGTGGCTCAAAAAGAAAATCTGTACCTATCAATCTATGCACAGTATCTATTTAATCTATGGCTAGGATCCAACTTTTTTGTGCACAGCTTTCAGTTATTCAGAGCTTGCTGTCAAGACTAATGCATGCCTATCAGGTTCTATCAATGCACAGTGGATGAATATGAGATTGCATTTTTCCCAAATGCCACCAGGTTCAGCATGTAAAAAAAGCCCAGAATTTAGGCAAAATTATAGCACCCTGGGCTCAGATTTACATGAAGTTGCTTGGAGGGAGGATGTGAGACCCCTTTAAATCTGATGCCTTATTCTTCATCTAGATTACAGGAATTTCCTATAGGTCAATTCACATTTTGTGTCTCTCCTGTAATCTCAATTTGTTGACATACAGTAAGTCATGACTTTCTGGTCAGTTCCAGAGATCCTAGTTAAACTAACATGAAATTCCTATTTTAGGGAATTCCTTCAGTTCAGTCTTATTATATTGGGTCAGGATAGCTTGAGAATATTCACAGAGATGCAATTTCAAACAAAAACCTATCAATATATCAACTTCCCTTCATTATTTGTTACAATATTTCTACATTCAGTAGAAAACATGGAGTCCAGAGATTATCACTGGTGACTACACTGATAATTTCTTCACTAAAAGAAATAAAATTTAATAAATTTTAAATAATTAAAAAATATATATATTTTTTGTTATGCATCAAGAAAAGATTACATCTCAGACTAGCCTTATTTATTTATTTGTTCTTTAGCCTAGGTTCTTTATTTTTTAGTTTTGCTCTCCAGAAAATCTGTAAAGTCATTACACTAACTGGGGAGAGTCATTTGAAGAAATACTGTAGGGAATTCTGATAGACCATTTAATTGCACATAATTAAAATAAAGATAGTAAAACTCATTTTGTTGTAGCTCATGTGGTATTTAAGCTGTGGAAAGCATAAACTATAAAGAGTAACCCTTCCTTTTACTGCATTACTCAACAAAGTCCTTGGGACTCACTGCTCAGCAACTGATGCAGATCAGGTAAGAAGGAAGGTAAATACTCAGGCCCATGGCTGCCTTCAGTTTGGAAAGAGGATGCATGAACCACCACTCTCTGCAATACAGAAAGGGTGAATTTCAGCTGGACATGAGAAATTCAGACTGCTTTGGCTCTAATTATAGGAGAGAGGGGATGCCATTTAAAGTAGCTTGAAGGATAATATGTAGGGAAAAGCTTATGGCAGAGTTTCCTGCTTCCTGACATTCTTGTTTAGTCCATAATAAGCCTTGTGGCTTGCTTGCACTGGCAGATGTATGTGAAGATGTTCGAAGCCAAGGCAGCTCTGGAGCATGCAGTTCTTGAACAGTTACATCAGGGGTCTATTCAGTACAACAGAAAAATTAAACAGGAAATCCATCCATTGTCAAGAATGTTGAGCTCTGATATCATTCTCATTGTGTTCATCATTCTCTTGTAGTGTTGTGCTTATCATTCTCTGGTGCTCACCATCATGGAAGGGCAGGGGGGGAATGCAGAGCTCCAAGGCAGCCTTGGCTGCAGTCACCACAAATTGTTCACTGAACATAAAATGCTCATAAAAATGGGTTGGAGAACCCCAGGGCAAAAAGGGGGAAAATAGGGTTTTGACATACTTTGTCTTAGTCCATGATTTCTCAAGATTCTGTTTTTAAAATGAACCTTTGTTAATTTGAGTTCTTCAGGTTTGTTTTTCAGTTGTACTTCTCTTGCATAGAGAATTTCTTCCTTTGCATTTCCAACTTTTTTTTTCCATGTAGATATCTTTCACAATATGAACTTCTCCACTCAAAGATCTATGACTCGTTTCTGTAACTCTATACCTGTCTTGAACACATGCCATAAAGGAGCTGTTCTCAAAGTACTTAAACTAGCTACAATATTCAAAATCTCCCTCGGGCTAAATCTATTCTAACATAAATTTCAAGGAAAAACTGCTAACATTTTCCAGAGGCTATGAAACTATCGTGACTATTAGAGTTTCAAAATCAGAATAGCAAACAAGCAGAAATTCTTATTTCTTCATCTCCAGACAAAGAAAAAAAGAAAGAAAGGGAAAAAAAACATCAAAACAATCCTCCAAAGAAAGGAAAAGAAACCTAAATCTGCATGGGAAAATCATTATGCTTTTAGCTTTGAAAATTTAAAGTTAAAAAGACAGAAGATGAACCATGTCATAGTATGCTTCATAACAAAATTTTCCTTTCAATAAGCAAGCTATTTTTTATTTGTTGATGTGATCCACACTTGTGAATAATGGAAAACAAAAGGTTTTAACTAACAGGGTGTCCTGGTTTAGGGCAAATTTGGGAGGAAACCTCTAGAACACAAGTGCCCTCTCCCCAATATTAGTTTGGAAAAGATTTCCTTGGAAAAAAAGTGGAAAAAACTGTTTACTTAACAAGCAAAGTACTTACAAACATGAAAAAAAAAAGAATAGTATTAAACAATGGAACCTCTCGTTGTTCTGAGGAGGTGTCAAATTCAGAAAGTCTTTCTGTATCAGAGAAAATCCTTTCTGTGGATGTGGCCTCAGGTTTCTCTCAGGCTTTCTGGGGCTCGGGTCTGGTGTCCCAGCTGCAGAGCAGCTTAGAGAAACGATAATCCTGGTGTTCCCAAACTGGACAATGGCTGAACAGTTCCCAAAAAACTTCTGGCCTCAGCTAACTAAAGAAAACAAACTAACAGAAAGCCTAGGAGAGCTCTCTCCCACTGTCCACTGCACAGTCTGTGAGAAGGAATGCGGATGAGAACTGGGATTTCTGCAAACAAACTCTGCACTTCTCCTCCCCCTTCACTCTCAGAACCTGTCCTAAAAGTGCAGAACTTAACATCCAGCACAAACAGAACAGACTGCTGGGGATACAAACATCCTAAAGTCACCCCAGAACACAGGGACATCAGCCCAGTCCATGTTTGTAATACTGGTTTTAAAAATGAAAATTAGTTTGAGAATTGTGAAACTGAGAATTTTTAATTTTTTTTTTTTTTTTTTTGCTGTTCTTCATGCAACAATTACAACTTTGACACAATCGAGTTTTCAAATGTAAATGCTGCTCTATTTATTAGCAGCTGGGTAAATGTTCACGTGTTTGAAATGCCAAAAGTTAGAACACTGTTGATCCTCTCCTTTAATTCAAAGCCAAAATTATTTAATAAAATTCTGTACTATTTTCCAGTAACAGTCTTACACAGTATCTTTTTTTTTTTTTAAACATGAAAGCATAGTTGTTGGAATTAATTTTTCACTATATAATTATCACTTCCATGAAACTGTCTGTAAAATTAGTAGGTATAGAATGCTTTCTCCAGTGCCTGAGTGTCTTGGCAGAAAATGTTTAATTTTCAGAAGAGACAGAAGATGTTAATTCATGCTGACTTTCTGGAGGACAGTGACTTTTAAGTCACCCAGGAATTGTTGTCAATAACAGTTGATTCAGCATAGAAAACATCATGGAATGTCAAAATCTCTCTCTAGTACAGTCTTGTTTCTTGAAGAAGTTACTGGATGCCATTGAGGTTTAGATTAGGCTCATCCACGTTTAAACATTCCTAAGTGGTCTGACCATTCTTGTTGACACTTAATGTTAATAAACAGCATATATTACTGTTAAAAAATTACATTACAGGGTATCTAAATGTTTACATACACATGGAAAGCTCAAGAGAAGGTCTGAGATCAAAGTGAATATGGACATATGTAAGCAGTACCAGGAGGGTAAGGCAGTATTTCCAGCAATGCACTTGAGACCACTCAAAGGACAAAGTTGAATCCTTTCAGAGAAATGTGGCTACAATTGCCTTTTTCAGCCACTTCTGAGCTCAGCATGACCCAAAATTATTTGGCTGTTAACATTATGAAATAGTTATTTTACAAATAATTTTATCTTTATATCCCAGCAAGACAGAAAAAAAATAAGAAACTCAGTGCCTCAGATCTTGAGGCAATATTGCTCTTTCCTTCTTTGCCTGAAGTGATTTAAATTGGCTTAAATCTACTTCTCTTCAGATCAAACAGGTCTCAGTCCTGTTTTAAGTTTTCATGTCCCAGTTTTGTGTCTGATGATTCTCTCTTGCTATTGGTCCCATAAGCTCTGGCTAATAGAAGAAGTAAAGACTTGGAATATCTGTAAAAATTAGGGGGGAAAAAAAACAGGACTGTTTGAAATGTTAAAAGATTTGTTATCAAATAATTTGTGGATGGGTAATATCACTGCAGATGGACAGCATTTTTGTATGCAGCAAAGTTATTAATTTTGAGATGAAGGGTGAGTTATATATTGGAGGGGGAATTGTGATAATCTTGACATGACTTTAGGACTGTTCTTAAAGTTTAGGTAGTAACTAAATCAAATATGGCTTTAATTTTTCCTTTTTCTGGCATGTTGACATAGTCACAGTTCAAATGACTGATACTGAGTTTCTAACTTGTGATAATAAACTTTTTGCATTGTATTTTCATAAAATGGCTCTTTATTTTGTAAAACAATTATTACTACATAATAATGCAAATGATAGATTTATAACTGAGTTGTAGCTGTTCATTCTAACCTAAACCATGCAAAGATATCTGTTATCATATATCTCTGTGTGGAAATAAAGTGAGTTCAGCTGCTGATACCAGAACTCTGAAAGGTTTACAGTTTCATGGATTAGTTATAAATCCAATAGTTTAATTTTTATAGTGAGACATTTTCTCATTTCTTTACCATAAAAAAATATTTTTTTAATTTTTTTTTTTTTTTTTTTTTTTTTGCACAGAAACTGTTTGCTTTCCTTAGAAGTTCCTCAGGATTTGCACTGAAAAATCTGATACATGGGCACATATGCACACACACCCCCACAAGAGTATTTTCCTCATCACAAAGGATGTCCAGGCACCATTACTCTTTTATATGCTTGACTTGAAGTATAGACAGTGTATTAATCAAATTTAATTTTTCATGGTAGATGCAACCATGTAGAATCAATGTAATTGTCATACAACTCTCCCTGTAGATATGAATTATTGGTGAAAACTCTGGCACAGCATTAATGATGATATTGCTTGTCATCCCATTCCCAAGATCACAGAAATGTCCATATCTCTTACTCCTGTGCGGGGAAACTCATCAAGCCCCAAGAGACTCCAGTTGGAGAAATTCACTAAACATATTCCAGGCTTGTTTTCTTCAAGCCCCATATCAGGGTTCCTGAATAGTTTGACTATGGTCTTGAATAATTCATACCAAAACCTTTCTTGTTTCATCAGATAGTAGGTTTCCAAAGAAGTCTGTCTCTGTTCCTCAGCTGGCTAAAATTATCTCTTGTGCATTCCCATCCCAGAAATATGTTTCTGATTAAGCCACATAATAAGAGTTTCCTGTGCAGGGGAAGAGATGGGGAAAACAAATAGCTTTTGAAAGTTGAAGTTTTATTCTATTTATGCCTGTTAAAATCAAATTTCCTTCTGTTTAAAATAATGGATACAGAAAGAGTAAAAAAAAAAAGCATATATTTATTGTTCAAGGTGATCTCTAGACTTATCTGTGCTGAGGAACAAAATTCCCTTTCCTGAAATGAAATAGAAGGGCTTCCACCAGTGAAATTTATTTTCTATCACTAGTGGATAGAAAAAAGACCAGAAACTTTGCTCAAAGTGGGCATATGGAACTCACCTGCTGGCTATGAAAGGTTATATTGGAGGATTAAGTTAGTTTGTAGTTCCATCCTTACAGCAGCACTTAAGAGTGGAAACAGAAGGAGTCTGAGGACTGTGAATGCTCATCCTTGGGATCTCAGTCAGCTTTCTAGTATCCTCTGCTTTTGCTACCTTCTAGTCACCTGCTAATAGTTCGTATGCTTCTACTTTCCACATCCTTTGAAACGCATTTCTTAAGGAATTCAGCAAATGCCTGCCCTACTAAATAGCAAAAAGGAAAAAAAAATTCATGGTCCTGATGCCTCAGGATTTTGTTACAAAACATGCAGCATGATCTCCTCTTTCTTCTAATCTCAGGTTAGTCTGACAGTGTTTGGAATATAAAATTAAAAGAGAATGTTGAAGTTGTTTTCTCAATCAAACAGGAAGATAATGAAACTTGCTCCTCTGTTCATGAATAACTTATTCAGAACACTGTGTTACTGGAAAAATATCCTCTGGGCTGACACATATCCACATGTCATTGTACAGACAGAAGTTGACAATGTCAAGTAAAAATGCTGCTCTTTAAAAAAAAAAGAAAAAAAAAAAGGAATTATTTTTTTATTTTAATAAGTATATTATGATTCTAATAACACCAGCACAAAAAAAAAGCACACAGAAAGTGATTTTCTCATTTTGTATCTCTGTTCCTTGAATCAAGTGCTATTTTTTCCCCAGAAAAACAGCATTTTAAATACATTTTTCATAGTGCCACAAAATGAGTCAAGAAATTTGTGCATGATAGCACAGGGCCCTTCCAGGTAAGCTCTAGATATCTCTTATGAACATGTCATCAAAGTGTTCTGACATCCAACAACTTGTGCCAGTGAACTCTGTGCCTTGCCACTCAATAATTTTGTTGTGTAACATTGGTTATATTAACTGTTTGCAAGATGCAGTCAAGTGCAAAAAAAGAAATTTCATGTTAGGCCTCAAAAATTTGGATGGAAGTTGCAATAAAGATTGTAATGAGAAATTCTTACAATTAGAGTGTATTTCTTGTTGATAAGTATTAAGGAGTAGATACCTATTTTGGCCAACTAAGAAACTTAGAGCAAAAGACACACTCTCAAACACACCAGATTTTTTTTACATAAGCTGCAGTAGTTTTTATTCAAAGATAAGTACAAGTGTTGAAAAATTGCTTGAGTTTGACTTGATAATATTAAAGTGAGGGTCACAGAAAAGCATTCATCTCTCCAGAGAGTCTTAGATTTCTAAGTACATGTTTGTTATAAGGAATGTTTTCTTTTGTGCCTTTTTTTTTTTTTTAAATCTAATTATCTTTAAGGAATAGGGGAAAGTATCTCAAATAGTTCTTTATCCTCTTTGACATGGCCAGAATAAGCATTCAATAAATAACATCAGTCTAAAAGATGAACAAACCTGATGTTGCTTAGGAGTCTGGTCTGGTCTTCAACAAACGTAGAATGACTGCAGACAGTGAGATAGAACAGGATAGATGAACTAGCCTGGAGCATTGATAGGTGGTCTCTTTAAATATATTCAAAAGCAGATTTATGTAGTAAGGGAGATAAAATGCCAAAATGTAAGTATAGCTAACCTAAAGAGTACTTGGCTTTCAAAACATCTTTTGATTTTAAAAAGTTAGCTTAGGTTACATTTCTGTTCTCTGTAGAGGAAGATGAGCAATTTGTAGGCAGAGAGAGAACATACAGTACCTGGTTCCTTGATATATGCAGCTTACTTAGGATATATGAATATAAAGTCAGATTTGGGGGGCAAGTCTCTCAAGATTGTGAACAAAATCATCAAAGGAATTTATAAGCCTGTGTTGGATCCATTGGCATATTCTGAACCAACTGGGAAAACAAACACGATTTCTTTGCTGTTAATTTGCTGTTACAGCAAACGTTTTTGTTTAAAATAAAATTGTAGGCAGAGTCATCAGTGTTAAATTAGAGAGCAGGAACTACTGATGTCCTGCTGTTCCCCTTAAGCTTTAAACCTTAGAAATGCAGACTCAAAACATGGTGTGACAGAAGGCCATGTTGCTCTGAAACATTTTTATAATGTTCTTTTTCTGCTTTTGGCTGCAACTTTCAGCAGTAAAATCAATGGAAGATTCTAAAAGTGAGTACTAAAGGTGAGTCACCTTAGGTATATGCAGAGAAATAATTTCAGAGTAACCAAAGCTAAACACTTAACCCTTATAAACTCAGGATTTGTTACAGTTACTTTAATTTTTGCCAATTCCTTTGTTTGCAATTCCGGGGTGTTTCTGATCCTAGAGACTTCCAGATTTTGAGCAACCTGGTCTATGTAAGCTGTCCCTACCCACAGCAAGGGGTTGGAAATAAATGTTCTTTAAGGTCCCTTCCAACCTAGTGATCCTATGATTCATCACTCTTCAATTTTATACTTTTAATATAAGCACCCACTTGTCAGTAAAAGGAGATATCCACACCCACAGCTTGAATACATTTTTCTCTCTGGTTATGTCTGTCCTAGGAAAGGTCTTGTCAAGTGGGAACTCACTGACAGCTAGGCATTACCTGAGGTAACTGTGACTGGCAGCTACCAGAATCCCTGGGAAGAAAGTAGTCCACTCTGACCGTATGTATAAACCTTTTTATAACAGATCTCTGGGTTATTGTTGCACAGATTGTGTGGTACTGTTGAGAAACGTGAGAGTATTTAACATAAGAAAATTGCCAGGCTGTTAAGTTTTCTGTTTATACTTGAAAGCAGTCCACTCTCATTTTTTTAGCTATTTCTTCCTTAAGAAAAAAAAAATCTTTTTCATTTAGACTAGGAGATACACCTCTAGTGTTGTACAATACAGGTGTATTTTTCTCTTGTTTCTAGACCACTAGATGTTTGATGAGCAATATTTCTCTGGCATGGTGTACTCCCAGGGCTGGCTTGCTGGATAGGCACAGAATCCCTAAATGCCTGCATTTAGGCAGGATTGGTTTGGATTCTACACCCAGGAGAGATTGCTCCTCATGAGTGTGTTGTGAGAAGTCTCACTGACACTCCTAGGTCACACTGCAGTGCTGGAGTTCTGCACGCTGCACAAGTGTGAAAAAAACAAGCCAGAGGTAAAGCCTTGAATAACAAAACTCCAGGGTGGTACCCAGACTTTGGTTCTGAATGTTTGTGAGCAACACAATATTTGTGTTTTTTACAAAGTTTTTTATTCTGGTCCAGCTCAAGCAGCTGGAAAATGATACATCCCTGTGAGGTCAAGTTCATGTTTTGTTACTGCAAGTTAGTCCTGCCCTTTTTCATATAAGTCTAGATTGCATATAGTAATAAATAAAACCATTTTGTAATAAGGCTAAAATTAAAATTTTACAGTATGAATAATACATGACATAGAAAATACAGTGAAATTATATAAAATATAATGAATAGGCCCTCAGTTAACAAACAGGGATTGCATCTGAACTAAACTACCCTTGGCAAAACCAATTACAAAAGTATCTGCAAGGAAATATGCACTCTATTAATTTTGCATTTTGATGAACATGTTTTATGCATTTATTAAAATATCTTTTTGGCTAAGTAACATTTTAAAGACAAAAAAGAGAAGTAAATTTTTTATTCAAACTAGTTGTGCCTAACATCTAAAGTTTGCTATATGTGCTATGAGTGATCTAAAATTCATAAAGCTTCTCTGGTTTGTATAAGAAAGCAATTTTGTTTTATAAAGGGAAACTTACTCCAAAAAGTAAAACTAAGCATTTTGCCAGAAAAATACTTTAAAACTGATCTATAATATCATAAAATATGTATTTACATATCTGTAGTAATAGGTATAGGTTTCTTTTCTATTTTCCTTTTAATTTTCTTTTTTCAATCACAGCTAAGCTGTGGATATTTGCCAAAATTTCATTGAGCTCCTTCTCCTGTGCTTACCTCAACCTAAAGAGATTTGGCTGCAAATCTTTTTCAAGGTTGCCAATCTCTCTGCTTGGAGATTTACCTCTGAAAATTTTCCTTCATTTTGTTGGACAGAGTTTACTAAGATCTACATTTTTTTTTTATTATGTAGTTAATAACAGTCATTACTATTTCTTTATAAAGAACAGCACTGTGAGAACCTTCAAGGTATAACACATGAGTAAGGAAAGCAGCCTTTAAAAGGAAGATTTCCTTCTGAAGGAAGGCTTGATAAAGCATAGCAAGGAAAAGACAGACCCATTGGTCTTGTACCTCCAAAATATTTCTTTCTTCTGACACACCAGGAGTCAGATGAGTATTTTGCCTAGTTTTCCAACATCCCTTAGAAGGCAGTCACATAAATGAGAACCTGTTATGTTACACAGTATTTAGATGTTGTGCAGTTAAACTACAGCCAGATGCTGGTTATTTCCTTCTAGTTTTTAGGTACAGCAGGGAGCAATGGTCATGCCCTCTCTGGAGAAACTGTACACAAGATAAGGACTGAGTTGAGGCTGGATTCATTGGGGAAATGGTAATTAGGGCCAGGCAGAATAAACAAATCTAAATCCAGGGCTGACATTTTTAAAAGTTATTTTAGGTTATGAGTAGGGTGTAGGGAGTAGGTTATGAGAGGATTTGTGCATCAACAAACACATGTAGAGGACAGTAATATGCAGATTAACAAATGGACATTCATGGCTTCTCTTTAGAAGATATTCAAAGCTGTTCAGCTCTCACACCTCTGATGCTGAAAATGCAAAAGTTAGAGATGATTTAGGCTGTGGATAAAGTTGCTCCAAATCATCTTACTACTGCCATTACTGAGACTATGGAGTAAGAATCCCTGCCTGAGCCCTTTTCCAGTTGGTTTCCTCTGCCTCACAACATCCACTGCTCCACCTCTCTTGCTCCCTCAAGTCTCCATCAGGACATGCCATCATATGTCAACACCAGTGCAGAGCAACACAGGGGTGGTGGACTCAGGTTTTAATCTGTATAATTAACCTTTATCTCCGTTAGGAATACTTTACTAGGATTCAGTATTACTTTTTCTGGTGCACCACTGAATTTGATAT
>JAODHZ010002115.1:8514421-8529763 GCA_027576135.1 Cossypha dichroa
TTAACCTTCCAGAAGATTTAAGAAATACCTATTTTTACACTTACAGTGATAAAGCTTTTTAACTTTCCCACCCAATGGCCCCAAAAGAGCTTGAAAAGCTCACTCCCACATGCTGTGCTGTTTTTCAGCCTGGGGAGAAATTCACTGTGCACTGCAGTCCCTGAAATGAAGGTTTAAGACCACAGAACAAAACTTGGCTATAAAGAAGGGGCTCCTACACAACCTAAAATTTCCACGTCAAATGTCAATCTTTTCAGTGATGGGAAAGCATGAAGTGGGAGTAACCAGCACTGTTCCTTTCCATCTGGAATAGCTGCTCCCCAGAGCCACAGTGGGAGTGGGGCCACGCAGTCCTGCTCTTGGGGGCCTCCCCAATTAGTCCTGTAATTTACTGTCACTTAATAAATTGGACCAAGTAGGGAGGGAAAACTCCCAGCCTCCAGCTGGGGTGGGTGTTCTCAGAGTTAGCCCAGCTCTCAAGCAGGTACAAAAGGAGCCCACAGCTGAAGCTGGGGAGGCAGAAAGGAGACCTTCAGCCCCCGATGAATTACACACCAGCCAGGCCCCAGGAACAGCAGATCAGCTCACACTTTGGGGGATAAATCAAAGCTTTAATCGGGGCTGTCAGCAAAGCAGGTGTTTTGACTGCCTTTATGGTTCATTTTTATGCAAAAAAGGGTTGTTGGCAATACAGAAATCATGGGGGATTGAAAATAAATGGCAGTGACAGCACTGATCCCACCAGGCGAGGGGGCCAAAATTGTTCTGTCTTTCCACATTATGAAATATACCTAACGGCAGGCTCCCGAACCCTGAGAGCACAATGCACGGTCTGTGTGCTGGACACTTTCTCTGTCCTCCTTTCCTACCCCCTCCCCTTTTTTTTTTTTATTTGATATGCCAGAGGCCCTTTTCTATTCTTCGGTGATGAACTGCCCCGGCAGCCACAGCAGGTTCAGAATGTTAAAGAGCCGCCGCTCACCCGAGCCAACAAAAGGATCCTGCTTCAAAGGGCTGAAAGGACACTGTAGGCACTACCCACGGCCCTGGCTTAGGGTAATGTCTTTTTCATCTTGTTTTTTTCATCATTCAACGACATTAACAAATGAAACATCATAAAAACGTGTCCATTAAGGTTTTCCATCATGGGAGGGGGCAAGGGGTGATGCCACAGGGATGGGCCACTCCAGCTCCTCTCTCCTGCCTTGCTTTTGGGGCTGGTGGGGCACCCACCACTGCCCAGAGTCACACTGTAAAACTGGCATTTAACTTCACTGAATTCACAAGTCTCTATATTAATAGTGGCCATGATTTTAAAGTTATTTAAATTAAATCAAATATTTCAGCCCATGGAAGTTGACGCATTGTGGCATCCTGTAATAGTGAAACTGGGTGACAAATGTTCTAATACAGCACACTTTTCCAGAAAGGAAAAAATTAGGGCCTTTTTCTTTGGTTCTGCTATAACTCAGTACTTTTCACAGTGTATTCTGTAACATAATTTGAAATATTACTGCAGGGTATTGCCAGTAAATTTCATTTATCATTTACAAACCATAAAGCAGGCAAGAGAGGAAAAAAAAGGCAAATGCTTCCCTCCTGTAGTTTCACACAGTTATTCATGCCTCACCACTCACAGACTACAGTGTTTCAGCAGCTTTACTAAAGAATTGATTCTTTTATCCTTCCATAGAAATTAAAAAATGTATTTATAAAAGCAACATCCATCTTAGGGTGTACATCCTTAGGACAGATTGAACAAGGATAAATTTTGAAAAATATTATATTGATTACATGTAAATTAAGAAATTTATTCCACTTGATTAGTATCATCCATACTGCTGTTTCTAGCCAGAAAACTTTGCATCTTTGCTTCAATGAAAATATAATGGATGCATCTTATGACTTAGTTGCATAGGAAATGGGATCAACATTCCCATTTTAAAGGCAGGCTCACGCCCTCTGTGTCCATAAAAGTTTTTGCACCTTTGGGTTTTGACCCTCTGAACTACTCCATGCATTCCAAAGGAATTCTAACTATTACATAGAAGTTAACCTACTTTCATCAGAAAATAGTATTTTTGGGCTTATTGCAAGTAATTCAGATTTTGATTTTCCAAACATACATTGTCTTTATTCCTATAACGATTTCATCTAAAATAGTAACATTTTTAATGTTTTAACACTTATAAAATACATACTTTCTACTTAAATTATAGGTATTGCACATTAGGACAGATATTCATGTTACCTTCTTCATACCAAACTTCATTTCAGTACAATTTCTCATGACAATTAAATTACTCCATGCCAATAAAATTCCATCTGTGCTTGTGGCATTGAGCCTTGAAACCCTAATTTTTTCAAATATTACAGGGCCACAGTTAATGCAAGCTTTGAAAACAAACAGCTTCCAATAGTTTGCTTGAAGAAAGATGACACAAGTCACTAATCATGGCAAAGATGTAGGTTCTTGATGATGTTAGCTGAAAATCCATTAACTTTTCTCTCAGGAAGAGTTGTTATGCTCAATAATATTTTGGATGCTTAGATCATAAGTTGATTGCAGCATTTAGATTAAGAATCTCTTCAGAAAAGCTCAAGAAAATTTGAAAAGAGTTAAAAGTCTAATTCAAATTTTCCAAATTCATGATCACCCGTTTAACATGCTGGGGAGTCCACTGGCTGTTAGTCTAAGCATAATATAGAGAACAGCAATTAATAAGTAATACAACAATATTTATTTGCATCCATCCTCCAAAGCATTGCAATTATTTTCCTAATGAGGTGCATTATCAGGATCCAGTTTGTAGAGCAATCTACAAGTGTCTGCATTGTCCTGAGTAGATAAGATTTTTTTGGTGTAAGAAAATGTTTAAGCCACTAAACCTTTTGAAATGCACTGTGAGCAAATGCCTTGGGTCTGAACACCATTTGTAATAGTGGAATCAAACATTCTCATTTTAAATTTCAGATCAATCTTTTTTCTAATTAGCCAGCCTCGGATTTCTGCTTTCTGTCAAAATTCCATCTTACTCATAGGTAATTCTGGTATTGATAGATTCTCATCTACCTTGTATCAAAATGGCAAATCTTTCCATCATTTATCTCCAATAAATTCAAATATGACTTAGAATGCAGAGATGAAACCTGACTCATATAAGCTAAAATACTGAAAATATGGGCTCTACTGGAGTGAATTGAAGGTGGACATACTGCAAAATTGTAAATGAACTGGGGAATACATCAATATAAATCTGCACATCTTAGTCCTGAAGACCTTGTAAATATGCAAAGGCAGGTTACAAGCTTCCTCATCAGCTAGAGCTGTCTTTTGCCCAAATATCCTTGGCCCAAAGATTACCTGTTTCTACCTACTTCCTCCCCAGCTGCATGAGTTTGTTTTTATCATGTGTTTGCATTGCCTATTTCACAGTGGGATTTTAGTTCACACTGGGATGTCTAGACACTGCTGAAACACAAAAAAATAACTAACAATAGTGCTAGAGATTTAGTCCCCCAGATATCCTCAGAATCACTAAAAATTGAAAATACAGAAGAGCTCACTTATTGTGACACCAGAAAAAACACCCCCAAAAAAAGCCAGTCTGGGAGAGAGAAGGAGGAGGAGAGAGTTCAAACACTTGGACAAAACCCTCAGGCACATGGTGTGACTCTTGGGCATGGTGTTGAGCAGAGCTAAGGGTTAGATTCAATGATCCTATGGGTCCCTTGCAGTACAGCATATTCTGTGGTTCTGTGATAGTGTGTGGTTGTTGTTTTGGGGTTTTTTATCTTTTTAAGCCTCATATAACAATTCAAATATTCGTTGGTTTCTGAAAGGATTGTAAATGCAGGGCTTATTGTAAACATATTTCAGTGGACAAGCAGCCTACTTTTAAGAGGGTCTGCCTCAAGTGATAATTAGAACATAATATTGTTGTCATGACCATGATCATCTCCCTTCTTCTAATGAAAACCAGACCTGATTGTACCTGTGTTAGTCTGGTTTTTACTTCATTATGGAATAAGGATGCCACATGTATACAAGACCAAAAGCTCTGACCTTGATTTTCAGTTTAATACTCATGTTGAACTTGCTGTATTTAGCACAAATTAGTGAAGATCTAGAATGAACAGAGTGATGAGTAGCATCATGAGCAGGTTTCTCAGAACTCTTGGGTTTTTGAGTGTTTTTTCCCCCAATGAGGCCCCGTAGCTGTTGAATGTCTGGATATGTTGTAAGGCCAGCTTTTCCTTCCCTGTCTAAAAACAGAGGGAGGATTAGCTACAATAATTTATAAATGGACTTTGTGGAGACAGATTAATTGTAGTTCACATTCCTTTGCTATCATTTCACGGGCTCTGTTTACATGCTGGTGAGTATGCAAGGGGTAGTGGAGAGTTTGCAGATGTTCTTTGCTTGTGTTTAGGCTTCAGTTTGAGCAGGATTAAGCTTGCAAGAGCAAGACTTATGGAGAATGTCAATAGCTCATTGACACCCTCAAATGGACAGAACTTTATCTCCTCCTCCCATCAGGTAGCCACAATAGTTTCCTCAAACAGAAATTAAGAGCAATCATTTCTCATAATTCAATTAGTAGTGCATAACGATTTGTACATAAATTTTCTTTCATTTGTATTCACACTTGGTTGAGAATGCTGACCTTCCAATAAAAATAAAAAATTTGAAACAGACAATGCAAATCGAGTTTGTTTTCTTTCAAGTGCTACTATGCCTCTCTAAAAACTAATAAAATTATTTCTCTCCAGCAATATACAATTAAGCAGTTGGACTTGCTGTCACAAACATGCCATTATGTCAGAAAGCACAGACACTTTTTCAGAAATATTTGTCTAGCTTGGAAAAAGGCTCTAAGATCTTTGAACCCAACTGTTAATGTGAATAGTAAGAAGATAACAGACAGTCAAAACAATAATTTTATTTTTAAAAACACTATATATGGAAGCCTCATTTAGATTATAAAGGAATATGGCATGGTATAATGAATTTGATAATGAAAAAAAGAAGTATTTTATTTGCCAGAAAAAAATAAGGTATTCTTGGTTCTATATTACAAGTCATCAAATAAAAGTCTTTGTCTATTCTGATTTAACTTTATATTTTGTTTCAAATAATGAAAATAATGCATACATTTACAGGATTTTTATCAGAAAAATATGTCAATAATTTAATTTTCTACTTATAAAAATAATGAAAATATAACACAATTTTAACAGCTTTTATAATTCAAAGTGTTTTGAAATTTTAAATATTATTTTTTTTCACTGGAAAAAAGACTTCTATATGTTACTGAATTTTATTATATAATTAGATGCTTCAGAGCACAGACAAATACTAAATGACAAAAAAATGTACATGTACAAAAAAAATGTTGAAAAAAAATGTGGACCACTTATCTCTCTCTCACATTCCATTTTCAGTTCTCTCAGAACACATTCTCCCTAAGAGGAACTGGTTTGTTGCGTGACTGCCTATGAAAATAAGCATAAAAATTTTATACCATTCATATTTTTCCCCAGCTTGTTTGCCAGTTTCTGCTAATATTGCATTTACTTAAAATATTATCCAATTTATATGATGGTGAGTATCAATCTTTCTAGCAGTATAGCACCATTCCTATTAGTCTGATTCATATCTATGCATTTCTCTGCCATACAGTCCATCTCGTTTTTATTTTGCTTGACCTTTATCTACCTCCATGTAATAAACCAATTGGAAATCTTTTGGGAGATAAATTAATAGGTATAAAAACATGTTATGGTCTGGTAGTAAATAACTAAATTAACTTTAGTGTCTTAGAGTTGAATATTCACAGAGAGCTTAACTAGATTGAAGCCACAATACTTGGTTTAATTTCTACTTTCATAGTTAAAAATTCTAATTCATGTTTTACAGGTTAAAAAAAATTCTCCTTATTTCCCAAATGATAGAGGAAGATATAATTATAAATTAATATAAAGAAAAAGTGATAGCTGATTAGCATTTATTTTAATGGTCTTTCATCATGTAAGTGTGAGAGTATTTACACCCATCCCCTATTCTCCCCTGTATTCTCCCCTTTCCTCATTAGGATTCCTAAACTGGCCCTAGGAAGAATCAGAGTAAAAGTAAGAAAAAAAAAATACAATATGACTTTTCTTTTTTAGAACACTCTAATATTAAACAGCTATTTCTTTTAATAGCAATTTTGCATATGTATATTGAGTAGAGATTTCTTTTGGCTTGGGGTTTCCATTTTGGGGGGTTTCTTATCCCCAAGAATGAGAACAGTCTGTCCTAGTTTTGGCTGGAATAGTGAATCTTTTTCCTAGTATCTGGTACAGTGTGCTGTGTTTAAGACTCTGGATGAGCACAATGCTGATAACACACTGATGTTTTAGCTGTGGCTGAGCAGTGTTTAGTCTAAGTCAAAGGCTTTTCAGCTCCTCATCTGAAGATACAGCCAGAATAGCAAACCCAAACTGACAAAAAAGATACCAAAAAGTCTCTGCTCTACTCAAGGCTAAGGCTAAGGGCAGCTTCTCATCCCCTGAAGTCAAGAAGGTAACCAAGAATATCCCCATCAGACTGTGAGCAGCAAGCTGCTTCAGGCACCAGCACAAACCTCTGAGATCACAGAATGGCTTGGCTTGGAAGGGACCCAGAGATCATCTCATTCCAACTCCCTCCACTTTGCACAGGAAAGCTCTGGTAGAGCATAAACCTCTGAGCAATGCACTGAACTGTCCCTTCTTTTAGAAGTACCTGGGATCAAAGGCCACACTTCTCCAAAACACAGCAATAATCAGTTCATCAGTTTGGCAAGATATTATAGCTGATATTAATCTGCTCAGTGATTATGACTTCAAAGGATGCAGCAGTTTTGATACCACAAAGATCACACCCACACTTCCTCACAAACTGGTGGCTCTCAGATCTCCCAGACATCGTATGGTAACAATTAAAAAACATTTTCTGACTGGAGTCTTGGAGAAGAGCAGAATATTTTTGCCATTGAAAGAAGACTCCAACACAGTTTGGCTTCCTTAACTACTAATTTCCTTAACCCACTACTTCACAAGATACCAGAGTATTTTATTTTTTAAAAAAATACCAATCAATAAATATTTCCTTGACTTTTAAAGTTGATAATTCGTTCACTTCATATCTTTCACATGCTAGGATGAATAATTTACATTTTAAAATATTTTTTGTATTTCTTTGTCCTACTCAAACATGCATGCCCCATGTCATTTACAATAATGTCTGACTGGCTGCTTGGGACTGCATTTTATTTTGTCACATCAGCAACCACCTTTAGCAAACAGAAGGGGAGTGTAAATATAACTGTGTTTGCAAAAAATTAAACAAATCAAAAGCCCAGCCAGATGATTTCAGAGTATTCTGCCAACATATTTTAAAACATGCAATTAAAAAAAATTACTTGAACAAATTTCAACAGGGAAACAAAAAAAGAAAAGAAAACACTTCTTTTCTGGAAGCTGTAGTTAGGCCTGTAGCTGAGTGATTGAAAAAGGCTCACAAAATTACTCAGTCTTGAATTGCTACAAGAGAGGCAGATCTCATTTAGTTTAAAACTATTATTTTTAGTTGTCAACTGCTTGAGGTGAGTCAAAGGGACTTTCCCCCTTTCCAATGAAACTTTCAAATCTCTTTTGCAATTTTCTGACTAGGTCAGAAGAGTCCCGTGATTTTTGTTTGTTTGTTTGTTTGTGTGTTTGAATGGGGGTTTGGTTTGTTTCAGTTTGGTTTGGTTTGGTTTGGTTTGGTTTGGTTTGGTTTGGTTGGGTTTGGTTGGGTTTGGTTTGGTTGAATTTATTCGCAAAATTTCCAAATTGCTGACAAGTATTCTGTTGGAGGGTATTCTTGCCATCAGAAATTATCCATGGCCCAGGGAAGTACAGCCCCAGGGAAGAAGGGAAGGGTTTGGTGCATGAGCACAAAGAGAGAACAGACAGCTCTTAGAGCAAACCAGATTATCATCTCAGCATTTGGTCACGTTCCATGCAGGTAGATCCAGTGTTAGCACTCCAAGTCACAAAGCAAGGGGGTTTCCCACCTGTGTGAGCATCCCCAGATTGTCCCTCCCAGTTCCCAGAATTTCAGACTCTGTTTAGCTGCCTCTGGCTGGAAGGGACTGGGTGTGGCTCCCTGCAGTTTATTCGTGCCGTTTCCCAGTATAGCCAGCGGGGACATGAGAGTGACACGAGATATACTTTCCACTTCTTTCCTTCTCTGCCAGCTCTGGAAAACGGCCTGCATAATGTAATAAGTATTTTCTGCCTATAATTTCCATCTTGTTATGCTTTGCAGGAGCTGGATGAGCTGCTTATGCAGAGCTCCTTGCCAGTTTCTGGGCTAAAACCAGTGTTCTGCTCTTTCATTTCTGCTTTTTTTTTTTTTTTTTCTTATTTTTTTAATGACTCTGTCATTTATTTTACTGCCTTTTGCAGTTTTGCCTTTCCTCCAGATTCCTAATTCTTACAGAACTTTCTTGCAAGTCCCGGAATCCTAATTTAAACTGAAGCCTTCATTTAAATTTAAACATGCATCTCTGTTACTCATCACTTCAGTTCCCAACTGCCTCCAGCTAAACAAACACACACAGAGAACACAAAATTACCTTCACTCTGAGTAGTACAGGACACACCATGAGGATACTACATTCCTCCTGATGCTGCTCCTGTCTCCTAACAAGCTCTTGTTCATGGTTGCTAAGGCTCTTGGCTGTGATCCTGTTCCATGGTGCTGGTCCTCTGCTGTTCTCTGCTCTCTAACTGGCCAAAAATGGTCCTGAGGACTTCTCTTGGACAGCCAGCTGCTGATACTCCAATATTCTCTTAATCATGCTCCTCATCGAGGAACATACTTGTTTAAAAATAAATTCAGATTGAAAGTAAGATGGAGATGTGGATTTTCCATTTGTAATATTTTGGAGATCAGGTTTCATGTTCAGTAAACCAGGTACCATTTTCCTTGTTAAAGATGTTCTTAAATTTCACCTGGGATACATCCCCCTCACTGTCTCTCAACCTTTTCTTTTACTATTGTAGATGGGAGACAGGACATTGAGGGTTTTGGGTTAGGGAACCACACAGTTTTTTATAAACTGCATCTGATTAGAAAAAAGAGAAAAGGAGGGAATTAAAACCCAGGTATGTGAAGAGTTAGGTTAAACATATGCTCATTGTTCAAAATTATTAAGCACTTTCAAAATCCATCAGAAAAAAAATATTCTGTCATCAAACCAGCCAAGACAGAGTCTTATAGCATTAAACTCTCATAGATATCAATGTGTGGTTTTCTTTAAGCTATAGCAGACTCTGTCCTATTTCACAAAATACTTTTTCTTTAAAAAGAAGATAATTGTCCACCCTGGAGTTCATACTGCATTTGGCAGGCTTTTGCTGGTAAATGCCAGTCCAAAAATATCAAATTACTTCATTAAAAACACAAGTTTGAGTGAAAATTTTGTTTTTTCCCAAAAAAGCTGTAAGAGATAATATGCTACAGTTTCCACTACCAATGACACTGCTTAGCCTAAACTGTCTTAAATTTTGTTGTGTCTTTGCCATTAATATGGCAGAGCTACTTAATCTCCCAGACAACTCTGTTGAAAGTGCTTCTCACCCTGTTTCAAGTATGGTTTGGAGTAGAAAGTGATGTTCATACATGAATGGTTTCCAGTTATGTGAACTTCCCTATGTCTGTATTAGCTCTTAGCTGTAAAAACTGGATTACTTCTTAAAAATCTCTCTAGAAACATGGGAATTTAATTAATTGTTTGGTAAATGAATGATTTTACAAATATTCTTATTTTATCTCCAGCTGGGATGTTATTTTTCATCTGCCACTTGAAATGATTGAACTATATATACATACATACATATATCTATATCTATATATATGTATATAGATATATATATATATATACACCATTCTGAAAGGGCAAGAAAGATATCTGCTTATCTTCTGGTGTTAGCATAATCATAAATAATGAACCTATTGTATTTTCTGGTGTAATTGGCTGAAGCTCTCTGCAAAACAGTTTTTGTCAGGGGCTGATTTTGTTGTACTGAGTCAGAGTAACACACTCCTACATACACTCATGTTTAAATAACCACTGTATTCCCTTACTGAATCTCTCAAAGTAAGCACATTTGAAAAAAGATCCTTTTTGTAAAATTAAGAAAACATCCAGAGTAGCTCAGTATTGATGTTCATTTTATGAAAACCACTTTAAACATTTTTGTATTCAGTCATAATTTGTTTGTCCTGCAGCCAATTCAATTTGTCTGCAACATAAGTTCTTCTGATTTTATTTTTAGTATTTAACATACCCTGCATCAATCTTCTTAAAACACCACAAAAACAAACAAAACTCCCCAGCTCCATTCCAACAAAATACATCAAAAATAATTTAGAGAGAACAGTCCTCTTACCTAAATGGATTGAACATAAGTATTTTCTTGAATTTCATGTTGTGTTATAAAACGCATTTGAGTCCTAGTGATATATATATATTCTAGGTTATTTGCCCAGTGGATTAAACAACATAAATATTGAGTGATTTGACCTTGCAGCACTCCAGTGCTGGCTAGGAGTGACTTGCATGTTAACTGATCCTGGAGCTTTAGGACAACCCAGAAAATTGTACCTAACTAAGCTTGCTAAAATAGCCTAATTAATGCAATTTTTCTAGATACTTAAATTACTGAGGCTTTTCCAAAGTGGTAAAACTCCTTGTGGGTCACAGATGATTTTACTAAACCTCTAGAGAGAATCACTGGGAGGTGCATGGAGCCCTGCCAGAGGGCCATAACCAGACCACCAACCCCAAGTAGGTTGGAATAAGACTAGAGAAATAATTATAGCTGTGTTGCAACTGGAATCTCTGTCTCATGAATAATCTCTTCTGAAACAAGTATTTTGAAGCCTGAGGTAAAACAGAAAGGATGGTAATGTTGTCTCCAAACTCCCTCACATTTACAAATACTTGGAGAGATACTTCTGTCTGTTCTTTATTTCTACTTTTAGGTATCATTCCTTCAAATTATGCTTCATGGGGAGATATCAATGAACTGTGTAATGCTACTAAACATATAATATTACTTCTAAAAAAACAATAGCAGCAATCTATCATATCTTAGCTAATTTCACTGGTCTTGTAAAATGAGGTCCCAGGCTCAACATTTAACTAAATTGCCCAAAAACACTCTTTCAAACATGTAATGTATATAAGTAACTCTTCTGTAAATTGTCTGGGAACATACTGCAGAACAGCTCTCTCAAGACAACTAGAGCTGAAATATTTTCTCATGCACCCTCTAGCTGGGTGACATTCCTCTCTCTTGTTCAAGATTTACCCCCCAGCACAACCAAACAGACACTGTCTTTTGTACCCATGTTTGTTTGTGCTTCCCCTCCTGTTGATGTTTACGAGAGCTGTTTCTGACCCCCTTGTAGCACCATCCTAATTTTCGCAGCAGTTCCTGTGTGTTCAGCTTCCAAGAGGAATGGAAAGAACACAAGCTGTCTCCAAACTGAAGGAATCAATTTTCATTTCTAAAGTCAGATGGGCTTTCATTTATTTCCTACTGACTCCATAGAGGGATAATAACAGCGTTGCTGCTTTCAGTGAAAAAGACCATTATTGAGGGCAATGCACTCAGTCAAAAAAAGATGCCAGTTCTCACCCTTCACTCCCCAATTTACAAGCTGGGCTTTTTCCAGAATTTGTTTTCTACCTAGCCAGCTCAGTAAGAGCCCCCAGGGTATAGCTCAGCAAGAGCCCCAGGGTGTGGGGAGGATGTGAATATTTTTGGACATCAGTACAACAAGCAGAGAGGAAATGAGAGAGTGAGCACAAGCCTCCACCAGCCAGCTGCTCCTGTCCCTTCAGCCCAGAGCATCACCATATGTTTGGCTGCCACCCATGCAGCCAACAGCCCTTGGCTGGAGGCATCAAATCCATTTGGATTCCTCTTGCTAGTGGTGATGGACACCCAGCCTCCCCAGGCCCCAGCCAAGCTGTGAACAGACTGTGCTGGCACCACTGGGCTCACTGAATCAGCTCTGCAGTGGCAGAATCCACCCCTGCTCTCATCAGCCTCAGACAAATCGTGCCCTGGAGGGAACAGACCCCAGGAAAGGTTGACCAGTCTCCACTCCCAACTCCAGCACAGCACCTGTCTTCAGAGGATTGAGCCAGAAAACCATGTTCCATGTCCAAACAGGCTCAGAACCCTTAGTGAGGTACTTAAACTGCAGAGCTGTTGGCCAGGTCTTTTCCCTGCTCCTCCTTTTCTTTGGAGATCTGGGATAACAAGCAGAATAGGAAGTGAAGAAGATTTTTTTTTTTTTTGTTTGCTTCATTTTAAAATAAGTTGTTTAAAAAGCAACAGTGCCTTTTGGGAGGTTCTCACAGAGTCCCAGGGAAATTGTGTCTATTCTAATTCTGCTACGTGCTAATTAAAGTTGGTACTGATGATACATGGTTTGCCATTCTACTGCGGCTTCATTTTCAAACCTTATTCTTAACATCAGTCTTTCTGAACTTTTTAGTCATTTTTTAGTCATGGAAATGATACCAAAGATGGGATGTAAGTACATGAAATAACCACACTTAAAAACCTACACATTTTTTTTGGCTGTAATATCAAACCTTTAGTCTTTTAATAAAGCAGAGACTTATGAATGTTTTCTCTTTCAGTATCTCTGTTTCAACCTAAAAGAAACCCCACTATACTTACTTGCAAAACAGTAGGGTGTTCCACCTACAGATACTTATTTTATATTTGCATTTATATACTTCTCAGAAATTATGCCATTAAGAACTCCATAGCATGCAGTCCTTCACAAGAACATGACCTTTTTTTTCTGATTTGCAATTGAGCAAAGTTTCCATGGATACCAGTGGTTATGCTTCATATTTAAACTCTTGAAGTTTCATTCTAGTTTAATTGTGAAATAATCCTGTTGGCTCTTTGCTGACACATTATATTACATGCTTTCTTTTGTCTAAAACTTGCACTTTAGGACTGCAGTTAATGACACGCGCACACCTTTTCCAGAAAGCAGTTTCACTGTGATATGAAGGAATGAGGCAATTTATTATATGCAAAAGTGCAGAACTACACAAACTAGAACCTGTCTCTCTGCACAGTTAGCTTGAATTGCTGCTGTTCTCTGAGAGTGTTTTGTTGCAGACTTTTGTAAACAGTGTTGAAGAAATCTGTGTTGAGTAACACAGGGGCATCAGAATGTGCTGCTTCCCAGTCCCTTTGCTCACCATTGCTATGTATTTTCCACCACAGAATCACTCAGAGTTTTGGTGAGATGAAGGTTATTGGCATCCAAATCATAGAGAGAATGAACAAAAAAAAAAAAAATTGAAGGAAATATTTGAATGAAACACAGTAGGATCTATAGTACTCACATGTTTTCTGTGCAGTACATTGGAAGAATTTCACATTTGACAACAGATGTCAGACATGAACAAACAACTAAGAAAAGCAGATTATGGCAGTATGGATTAAACCTCCTGTCAATGGGGCAAGTTCACCCTCCACAGCCATCCCTGAGAGGGCTGCATGCTGGACTTAGATTAAATGCAAACTTTTAAAAACATATTTTAAGCTAGAATTTTATTTTTCTTAAATAAAACCCCGCCATTATCTCTGCTATCTTCAGGACAAGATTGTAGAACAATTCTCACAAAATGCATGTATGTGAAAATGCAGTGTCTTTTGTCTTTATCTGAACTATGTCTTTATCTGAGCCCAGCTTCAAATCCCTTTGTCTTCACAGGAAGCTTCAACTTCTTGTTAAAATTTCAATCTCTTCTAGCCACTACCCTACCACACAATTTTTATCCAGTTTTTCCAGGGTCTCCACTGAGTTTTAATTAAACAAAGTACTATTTACCAACTCTGCTGTAAATAGTTTTTACAGTATGGTTTAAACTGCTCCTGTGTGTCTCTTCAGAGAGGCTTTTTTCAGTAGCAGATGACTTGATCCCAGAATATTATTTTTTACAAGTGCTCAGTCATTTATTATTTATAGCTCTGAGGAGGAAAAATACATCAGGGTTGTTAACTATGAATATTTTTATTGATTGGAGTAATTGTAATATCACTGTTATTGCTAATAGCAATAGTAATAATAATAATAATAATAATAATAATAATATAAACTGCATTGCAGAAAATGGTGTAGGCCAAGTTTTATGTGTAGGCAGAGTTTGACCCTGGCATACAGAAAGGAGAGAAATTGTGCCTGAAAATATACCAGCCTGCATTATTGAAAGAAAACACATATATACCACAGTCTCCTAGGCCAGATGCTATGTTAACCTAATGCTAATAATGAAAGCTTCCAAGTCTTCTAATCTTGGGAAACTGAAATTCTCTGCAGGTTGCAGAGAAGGAAATTAAACTTCTTAGTATTTTTTATTAATTCCAATATTGCATTTTGAAAGGCAAGGAAACTGTAAGAGTCAAATATTTTGTGGTGGTTTTTGTTTGATTTCTATTGTTGTCCTTAGACATTTCAACTACAAACACAGCCAGGGTAAAGAATGCAGCAAAGACATTATTGACAGGCACATCCTCTCAATGTGTTTATCCTAATGGGCACTCAGTAGCAAAGTGTGGTGGAGAAGTGGTATTAAGGAATGCTTAAACACAACTTAAAAAGTGGTCAAACAACTCTGATCATTATTTCAGTACATTTTTTAATGTAACCATTTCAGAAGTGAATATAAAAACCTTACATGAGCATGGAGAAAAGTAGCTGCTTTAGTTTATCCATTAATAAACTTTGTATTTGCTCAAAAGTCTCAGTATTTCCATGAAGAAATGCCAGAACCACTAGCCCATGGAATTGTTTGGGTTTGGCCTTAAAGCCCATCTTGTTCCAATCCCTTGCAATGGCCAAGGACATCTTCCACTGGACCACTCAACCCAAAGCCCCACTCAGCTGGGCCTTGAACACTTACAGGGAATGACCAGAATTTTGGTAATTACCATTTGCTGGTTTTCACAACCTTTTCTGTCATTATACCACCAAGAACCATAAAACTTGTAAGCATTTAGAGAAGTACCAGGAACTTTTGTTCTGGGCAGGACAATCATCCTCATGTTTAGTACTTAAACCACACCAGAAACCCCTAACTCTCTATCAGTTGTCACAATGCAGCAAATCCAGATCTATTTTATATTTTGTTTAATCTGCATGCTATCAGTTTTCCCTGTTCTTTACACAGAAAAGATTTGTTGCTAGGGATTTTATATATGTGTACATATACTTATATAAAT
>JAODHZ010002115.1:8529863-8542077 GCA_027576135.1 Cossypha dichroa
ACTTATATAAATATGATATAATCTCTCTCATTTATAAAGGAAGCCTGAGAAAAATAAGAACTCTAAACCAAACAGGATTAAGACAGATTTTTCTCTCATTTACTGCTACCTACAGATCTTTTAATAAGCTTCCTATCAATAATAAATACAACTCAAACTCCAATGCATTTCAGATATAATCTAAGTAAATTTTCTTGTTCCTGGAGACTGGTCTCTTTATATGATAAGATTCTTGCAGCAATGCATATACCAAATACTATTACTGTGTGTTGGTACAGAAATCCCCTCTAGGGATTTTTTTGATATTTGGATGCCTAGTGCTACCAGAGAAATTCACTGCAATCTGCTTTTTCTAGAAAGTCCTCTCTGCAAACAATGGCTCTTTAAATCACTGAGACTACCCATGTGACACAGGCCAGCAGGCATAAACTGATTTAAGGGTTTTAAATTTAAAACAGGTTGGTAATCCCTAGTGGATGATATGACTGTGAAAATGAAGCTTATCAGGCTGCCCTGCAAACTTGTAGTAAGAAAGCAGTCTGAGCCTGAATGTCTAATATTTCCTCCTCTAGAAATGAGGAGAAACAGCTATCTGCATTTATTTATGGAGTGGAATCTACACCACTTGGAGGGAAATTTCATATTCTGCTGCTGATTTTGTAATATACAGCAAGATTTTATCCAGGTCAAAAATAATCTACCAGTTTAATAATTTTCACACTACAACCTTGTACATTTTTAACATAATCACCAGTCCCCCTGTACAACTCACACACTCTGTGTGCCCAGGCTGGAATCAAATAACCAGGCAGGCACGAGTTTTGTCTTCAGAATTGCTTTCCTGACCCTCCTACTTCTGTGAAAAGTCAGCAGTGGGGAGGCTTAGCCATGCAAGTCAGCCCTTTCCATGCTGCACAGGCACCCAAAAAAGGCATTGGCTGTATGGGAATTCATGAATCCAGTGGAGCTTGCAATTACATTGTAATTACAATTGCACATCAAAAAGTTAGAGGCAAGAGTGCTGGCTAGATCCAGCTAAAAAGATAGAAACTGGGAAATTCAGTCATGGGCAGGGTTACTGGGATACAATACACTCTGTAAACATATCTGTGTTTACAGGATTAATGTGTGGGTCAGATTTTAAGGGAAATGGAGTGAGAGAGCCAAGAGGAGTTAACACAAGATAAAGGTGAGGGAACTTGGAGAGCAGGGCTAAAACTGGACACTGAAGAGAGAAACTGCAAGGGGAGGGTTGAGATGAGACAGAAACAAGCTAGTTAAGGAGGAGGAAGTTATGTCTCTGTGAATTTTAGGACTGTTACAGCATCCTGGCTGCAGAATCAGCCTGGTGTTGCTGAATGAAGGGATGAAGGGTAAAAACAGGGAACAGGTGTCAAATATTTAATGAGGTGTTACATCTTCTTCTCCATAACAGATGGCAGCTCCATGAGACTCCAAAGTCCTGTTGGCATTCAAAGGTGCTGTAACAAACCTCCCAAAGTGAGGTCCTGGTATTTCTAACCAGTAAAGCATAGCAGGATTTCCTGATGTGTAAACAGATTGAGAATCTCTCTGTTGTTCAGGTGTCAACAAATGCCTACACGTCTTCAAAAGTCTCATCTACAGCACTGTGACACCAATAAGGAGATTAAAGTTTCCTTGCACACACAAAAAAAAAATTAAATTTATGCATGCAACAAAATTCTTGCTTTTTGGGGATAACATTAAGCAGGAGTTTTGTAACTAGCACAAAAAAATATGTAAGATACTTTACAAGTGCAGTTCCCCAGAACAAATGTATTGGTTTTATGCCCAGGTTGGCTTGGATTATTCCAACAGTTTTTCAAACTTCTGGAAAAAATATATATCCTATAAAATATGCATCTGCATAAATGCCAAAAATACAGGCTTTTATGGCCATCTCTTAAAACTGAAACTGGGGGTTCAAAACCCACCCATGTTTCTCAACTGTAAAATCCATTTGTTTACTACTACAAAGATCTTGTGTATGGCAAGCTAACAAAAAATAATTTTGCAAAAAGGAACTAAAGGGATAACAGTTACCTTTATCTGAACAATATTAGTTACATCACCCCTGTTATAGCAATGGCACCACAATATAAATGACTTTTCACCGAGCTTCAGGACAGAGAGAAGCCCCATCATGGAAGGATGGGATGCATCCAGAGAGAATGTACCTGCAGGCTTGCTCTTTTCTAGGGAGTTCAAACATTTCTGTACCACTTTGCAAATAAAAGGCACACTTGCAACAGAGAATATAGCTACTATAAAAATGAAGCTTCTGTGCAGAGGAAAAATATAGCTGTTTTTCTGGAAGATGCAACATTCCCTTTATTTTGGTGTCATTTACAAAGATAAAGCAGTTCATTGCAATTTTTGTATTTACATAAGTTCAGAATAGAGCTTGAGGTCAGAAAAACTGATTTTATTGCTGTCTTTCAAGTATACACTGCTGACTTCAGCTGGCTTTGCAGTGTAACAACAGCACAACAAATTTACATTTTTTGCAGAGATCACAGTGGAAGACCCATCACTGAATTTCATGATTTGTTCACTGGGGAAAACACTTATGTGGCAAAGACAGGAAGATCTCAGCCTGCATTAATTCAATACTTAAATGAGAAAATGATTCTATAGACCAAAAGCATCAAAATAAAAAAAGGACATTTTAGGTTTCGTGGGAGTTACAATTCTTTATTATAAGAATAAAACATTGCAAAAAAGGTGTTGGATCATTTACTGAAACTAACATTTGCATAACTTTTTCAGTGCTTTGAGTTTGCATTTGAAACTTTTGAAAGAAATACTAAGGGAAAACAATATCCTTTTTTTTTTTTTTTAACATGCCTGTGTGGCAAGAATTGCTCTAAGTTTGACAAGGGTGGTACCATCTATATACATTTAGGAAAACATGCTTGCTGTGGGTGTACAAAAATAAAATTTATTTGTTAAATTACACATAAATATAAGGTACAAATGTATTTTTAAAATACAGATAAAGATAATCACACTTGCATTGTGTACATATGAAAATACAGTATTTTAATATTCAACATACACAGACACATTTATGATAAATGCAACTAGTTGGCAATGCCAGTTCTCCTCAGTCTATTTTTAGTTCTTTTTTTTTTTTTTTTTTTTTTTTCTCCCCTTCCAGTTTTTCCATAAATATGGAAAAATAGGCTTTTGAAACAATTAGTTCTGCCGGACATCTTGCAGCAGCTTGTTAATTTCTGCCACCAGCTCGCTGGCATCCATGAGTTCATGCTTGCCGTCACTGAGGTGGTTGAGCACATTGTCAAAATCATCCTCCTCGTAATTCTCCGGGATCTCCTCCATGGCTGGCAGCCACTTGGAGGAGGGCTGCGCTCCCGAGTGAGTCCCCAGGGCGGGCCCGCTGCTGGCAGGGTTCTGGAAATGCGTGCTGGCCGCCCAGGCTGCCACCCCTGGCGGGTAATTGGCGCTCTTGGCTGGCAGGTGTCCCTTCCTGGCGCGCTCCGGCTCGCCGCACTCCGCGTAGGCGTCCAGCGAGGGCGGCAGCAGCCGCTGGAACACGCTGCTCATCTCGGAGAGCAGCGACGAGGTGCAGGCGTCCCCCGGCTCCTCCTCGCCCTGGCAGTCCTTCCCAAATGTCGAGAAGCTCTTCTTCTTCTCCTCGCCGGCCGCCTGGGCATCCTCCTCGAGGTGCTGCTGCTGCTGCTGCAGGTGCTGCTGGGGCGCCTGGAATTCCTCCCCAGGGATGAACATGTTGCTCCTGTAGTCGGAGGAGGGCGAGGGCAGCGGTGGCATCCAGCACTGGTCGGAGTGGCCCAGGACCCGGCACTCCTCCGTGCACAGGCGCATGGCTGCAAGAGAGACACCGGGAGAGTGAGCATCCATCCCCTCCTGCTGCACACAGAGCCTGCACTCGTCCTGTCTCTGCAGGAGAACACCTCTGGAACCTCCCCAGAGGTGAGCAAATCCAGGGTTTGGTTTCCCCTTCAAGGTGGCCAAGACAAATGGTCTGGTACCCCCATTGCCAAGAACCAGAACGACCAATGTAAGACAGTAATGCGATCTCTTAACTAAAGGCTGAAGATGAACAGGTGGGAAAACAAGCACTTGTGGCTTGAAGCCACACAAGCTCTTTGTACAGTCCTAGCTCACTAAAATAAAAATATAAAATAGAAGGAAGAAATTTCTACCTCCAAGCACTCACTTGAGTTTTAGTGAAGTCTTCCATACGCAACAAGTGAGGCATATCAGAGCAATCAAGTGGGAACGAATGGACAAGGGAAATAAAGAGCAAAGAATAGTAACATGCAGAGGGATCCCCTTTTCCATTAAACAACTCCTTTGTTCTGACAATGAAACGCATGTAGAACCCAAGGTGGTCCACTGCCATATTACATTTTTAACTAAATCATTTAGTCCAACATTTTAGTCCACTGTCAGAACACTAGGGTCTAATTCCTAGCTGTGTGACTCTGGTGTTGATACTGGATTTATGCTCTCAGGTGCACTTGCAGCTCCGTAGCTCAGGTTACTGCCCTTTGCTGGCTCAGACCTTGGCATAAGGAGGGCTCTAACCCACGGGATGGGAATCCAGGTCAGCCATGAGGACTGAAGAGCACAAGGACAACAGAGCTGCTCTCTCAGCTTCTTGGTTTAGTGATGTCTCTCAGGTAGAAGCAATAAGATGGGGCAAATGACTGCAACCCTGAGCGCTACACTGGTCCAAACTGGCCCACGAAGGGGCACTGCAAGAGTACTTTGCAGACATTCCAAGAGGTCTGGGAATGGTCCCTGGAAGCAGAGATAGGAAAAGCCCAGTTTGACAGAGCTGCAGAGAGGGATGTGCCAGGAGAGATGCTAAACTTTCCACTCAAAGGGAACACATGGCAGAACACAAAGCCTCACCTCAGGCTGGGTGTCTGTGTGCCTGCCAGATATGCTGGAGAAGATCTGGGTGCTGCTGGAGCCCTAATGGTTTTGAGTCACCAGCTTCAGAAGACAGCTTTCAGAAATGGCAGACTTTGCATCATGTGGATTTTGACCATAAGAAACTCCTGCCCTAATCACTTAATGGTTAGATTATCCCCCACAGAATGGAGTTTCTTGTTCTTTCTCAGTATATACTAGCTGCATAAGAAATGTTTGCAGTCATGCCCTGGAAGTTTTCCTTGTTCCCTCAACACATTTCCCATCTGGCTCTGGATCCACTCTGTTTATCAAAGAATCTTTTTTGTGGTGGTGTAGCAGAACTGAACAGGGTATTTCAGTTTAGGACGTATACCAGTGATTTACAAAGTCCTACTCTCATACTGTCAGCACTATTTATTTTTGCACTTTACACAGCCTATCATATTGTTTGCTTTCCTAATGGCCTTTCCATTCCTGTGAGTATAAGCTTTCTCCGTGCCATGCAGGCAACAGTATGAATTTTTTCAAGATTACAAACTCAGACTGCAGCCTGGGTATTGCACAACCAATTGCAAAACAACTGCTGATCCAGGAAATTTCAAACAAACAAAGCAAACTAGAATATATCAGTGCCTGAAGTTTTGATATAAGTGACTGAAATGCCTGCAAGTGTTTGCTCCCATGTGTGAAGTTTTTACAGAAAATGCCCAAGAGTTAGAACTGTCAAAAGACATCTAAGTGATCCATGGACAGTTCTCAAGTCACCCCAGAAGGTAAGGATTACACTTCTAATAGAGAAGATTCCTTTAAGACTCCTTTAAATTCATTAGATACTTTCAGTGGTCTAGAATTTAATTAGTAGTGAAGTTTGCAGTTTTGAAGCTGTTGTTACCAGGAATGGTTTTGGTTTAAAATAATAAATTCTGACCTTCCTGACCATAAGATCAAAAGATACTGAATGACTGAATGGTGACACAATCTGTCCTTCAACCAGCAATAAATTTTAAAAGCAGATGCACAACTGCTTTTTCTTTTTTTTTTTTCCATTTTTTTTCATAGATTTTAAAGCTTGCTGGTTAAGATTTAAAAAAAAAAAAAATGAAAAAAAAGAAAAAGAAAAAAGTCTTTCAAGGACAGTTATAGAACTTTCTGATCATGTAATTTGTGGAGTTTTGAGGGACTGGCTCCATTCTTTTCTTGTTCCACCTTAAACAGACAAACTTCCCACAGCATTCTTGCCTGTGCCTCCAGACTGACAATGCAGAAACCTCTCAGAATGGAGAACAGGAAACCTCCAGGAAGTTTTCTTTTCCTTTTCATATACTGGGATTGTAGATCAACTTAGGTCTCATCTGAACAGGTCCAACAGACTTATCTGAAGGATCAAGGCCATGCACAGCAGTAAATGGACATCTGGGTGAGACTGAATACCAATCTTGATAGCCCAACCCAGTTCCGTCTGCACCGAGAGGAGTTTCCTTTACTTTGAATTTAATTAGCCTGGCATTTTTTGGAAATCCTATCCTTAGGCTTACTGTTTAGAGAGGGAACTGTAAGAGCTGAAAATAGGTCATGGGCATTTCAGCCAGCTAAGAGGACAGCCATTCCTGTCTGCTGGCAGCCCCCAGCTGCCCACTGTGAAGGGATCACTCCTCCCTGGCAGCAGCAGGGCTGGGTGCCAGTGCAAACACCATTGCACTTCAAGCTCCCCAGCCAGCTGAGAGCTCCAGAAGATCCCTCCCTGCCTCCTTGCTAAAGCACAGCAGAGAATGAGACATGCCTCATGCTAGCTGGCTGAGGAATAAGTAGTAGGAGTTAGGGAGGATGAGGAGAAAAATATATTAGAAGTCCAGATTTAAGCTGAAGATTTTGAAAACAGGGTAACTCTTCAAGGCCTCAGGCTTTGAGCACATTTGAGGAGGTAGGGGAATGGCTGGGTATGTGATACAAGACCTAGAATGGGGTAAAATATGCACAGAAAATTTTAAAGTTAAAATGTATAAGAAAGACAGTTTGAGCTTTTGGCTTTCTGTCTTGTCTAGCATAACAACCCTGGTTAATACAGGGGGGTCACTTTAGGAAGGCCATGTGCTGCACCACCCCCCAAAGCAAAGGGCCTCCATTTATAAAATTACTTTACTAAACTTGTTAAATTTATAAACTTGGTTCAGTGAACCCTACTGAAATTATCTGGCCCTCTGGTTATACAGAGAAAACTAAATATAATCTGAAGTAAGAACAAGATCTAGGCTACAACCAGAGGCTGTATAATTATTAAAGTGATTACAAAATTCTTCTATCTGTACTAAGCATGAATTTCCATGACCTATTATTCAACTTTTATTTGGGTATAAATTAAAAAGCAATACTTCATACACATGAATATGTATATAGCCTTTTCTATTTTTTTTTTTTCCTTTTCTGCCCTCTGCCCCCGAATTGTGCCTCTTAAACTCTTGCTTCCAGAAATTAGGGTTGCAAGATTTAAAATCTGGTAAATATTTAGAACCTTCCCTTGCTAACTCAAGTTCATTTTTCAGTGGGGAAAAACACTTTTTTTTTTCTTTCTTCTCCATCCATATTTCTAAATTCAATTTCTGAATGGCAAAAATATGGATAAAATCTACTGCAGAAAACCTATCTCCCAAATTATAGTATTTTTAACAAACCACAACTGCCTGGCTTTGCAAAAACATCCACCCAGTCATTAAAAGTCTGAGGACTTGGAGCAGGTCATACTTTTAGGAGGAATCTGGAGCCAGCTAGGGAGTAACAAAAAAAGTAGGCATTGCTCAGGATAGATTTGCAGTTGTATCTGAGGTTTCATTTTAGTAAATGCATCAAGGCTTCAACTCAGTATTTATCATGAAGCAAAGTAAAAAAGGAAGGAAACATAGGACTTGAAAGCTAAAGAATTTTTGCTTTCTCAGTAGTAGTTTTATCAAAGTGACAGCCAGGCAGAGCTGTAAATAAACTGCTCAGCTTCCATTGTGCTCTTACCTGCAGGAATTCTCCCATCTGTAAGGAAAAGGTCACTGAATCCTTCCCCAAGAAGTCTGTCAATTGGAGACTCTCTCCCCAAATCATAATCACTGTCTCCAGCTTCACTGTCACCTCGGCCACTGTCTTTCAAGCTGAATTTGTCCATATCTTGTAGGGCATATCTGTAAAGAGAATTGTGGAGAACTACATTATCTCAAGTGTGTTATAGTCCCCTTTCTTTTTAAAAATACATGTCTGTATTTTCTGATCCATGGACATTCATATACAGCAGAACAGTCTGGATTCTTACCTGTAGCTTCTGGAATATTTGTTTCCTCGAAAACTTGGCCTTGGTTGATACTGGCCCTGGTGGAGCATCGAGAGAAGTTGAGAAACCTGCTAAAGAAAAGGTGAAAAGACTGATTCCTTGACATGAAAGCTCAACCTCCTAGCCATAAAAGCACTAATTTGCTTCTCAGGTTTGTCTCTGGTTTATTTTTTTCTCCTTTAAGATTTAATTAAATTGAATTCCAACACATATATAATGCAGTACAACAGACTATTAGGTAGTACAGTGTCTGACACAGGAAGTATCTGAAGACTCTGTAAAATGAGGAAGTTCACTGCTGCTCAATAGCCTCTGAACTCATAATAACTAATTCCTCAACAAGTAAAACCTGCACTTAAACAGAGGTGGAGTTTTGTTTAGGTTTAATATATTAAAATCAAGCCTTTACAATTCCAGGATCCTAATTCAAAAGAAAACAGCCTTGCTTTACATGTAAAGAGTTGCCAGGACACAGCCCTCATTTATTTTAGCCATGACCCAGCATTTGCAACAAAAACTGAGACAAGGAGTCTCAAAGTTTAAGATAAGGTGATCATGTGTTACTGCAGCTGTACTCAAACTGTGTTAGAATGTTTTTAGTTCTGCACCCCCATTAATAAAAGAGTTTCCTGGATTGTTTCTGAATATAAATACTCTTTCACAGAGAGGAGGGAGAGGGAAGGAAAGGATGGCAGAGAGCACAGTTAACCAGTGCAGAGCACTATGTTCCACTCCACTGTTTTGACCTTACAGGGAAGAACCAAGTAATAATGCTATTAACAAGATTTAACCCTGTTCCTCAGGGTGATGGAATCTGTTGATATTGGAGTAAAACTGAAAAGCTGTGACATAGAAGAGAAACCCATGACACACTCCCATGAGGCACAGACCTGGCTGCCCCTTGCTCTCAGAGACTGCACACAGGGATGTGCTTCCAAACGAGCATCTGCACAAATGGATGTGCAAAACCAAGGTCTGGACCTTACCTCGACAGCTGGTGTAGCGTGGGTGAGCTCCAGGGAGAAGTTTTCGGGCACGTGGTTGGAGGAGATGGTCACCAGGCTGTTCAGGGATTGGTGGCTGTGGTGGCTCTGCCGGCTGCCCATCTGCCCCCTCTCCAGGGCTGGGGACGAGGATGGGGAAGCTCTGTGGTGAGATCTGATGGGGAGAGTGCCATTCACTGTGGGCACCAGAGTAATGTCCCCTTTGTGGATCTGCCTGGAGGGACGCTTTGGGTGGTGCTGGTAGGTTGATTCAGCCACACGACAGTTGTAAGACCTGGTGTCCTTTTTCTCTCGATTGCACCTCGTAGCAAAGATAACCATAATAACCAATAACACAGCACATATCGATCCTAGGGATATAATTGTTATCATGGAGATGTCCAGGGAGGGTTGGCTTACCAAAGTTGCTTCAGTGCTTGAAAATGAATAAACATGCTCCAAGATAGTACATTTCAGAAGAGCTTTAGTACTAAGCTGAGGACTGCCTTTATCCTGGACTATCACCAAAAACTCCCATTGTTTTGCTGGAACCGATTCAACACTCACATTGATAGAGATGTCACAAGTTTGGGGATCCATCACAAAGATGCTGTTTTCCTTGTCAGCTGCTATGGAGCAGCTGAGCTCCGAGTTCATACCAGAGTCTCTGTCTGTAGCCCTTATCCTGGTGACAAGAAAGCCAGTTTCAGCATCTTTAGGAATGGAGATTTCTGCTGTGCTGTTGCGTAGCGCTGGCCCCACGATGACAGGAGCGTTGTCATTTTCATCAATGATGGTGAGTACCACCGAGGTGTTGCTAACCAGCTGCTGGCTCCCTCCATCCCTAGCTTGGACCACGAAGGCAATTTGATTGACTTCTTCATGGTCAAAGGTTCTCAGGGCATAGATGGCCCCGTTGGAGGGATCAATGGTCACATAGGTGGTTATAGAACTTCCCAAAACAGAGTTCTCCAAAATAGTGTATGTCACCTGTCCATTGTCACCCAGATCTGGGTCTGTGGCTGTGACTGATGTGATGTATGCTCCTGGAGAGTTATTTTCCAAGATTACAACTTCATATCTGTTTGTCTGGAAGCGGGGTGGGTTGTCATTTTCATCACTGATTTGGACAGTAAAGTGTTTCACTGTGGAGAGACTTGGCGTTCCCTTGTCCTCTGCTATTACAGTCAAGATGTATTCAGATCTCTTTTCCCTATCTAGGGTGGCATTAGTCAAGATTAAATAGTTATTTTCGTAAGTCTTTTGAAGTTTAAAGTGGCCATGCCCATGGAGCTTACAAACAATCTCTCCATTCACACCAGAATCCTTGTCTTGCACTCTGACCAGGGCAACAAAGGTGTCCAGGGGTGACCCCTCAGAAATGCAAGCTACCTCTTCTCTCTCTGTGGACATCAGATTTAAGTTGATTTCTGGCTTGTTGTCATTCACATCCACAACTTTAATTATAATTTTGCAGTGAGCTGGGATAGAATTTGGCCCCATATCCTGAGCCTGAGCGTCAATTTCGTAGGATTTGGTTACTTCATAGTCCACTTGCTTCAGCAGGGTCAGGTGACCTTTTTCTGGGTCTATCCTAAAAGTTTCTGTAATTTTGGCAGACACATGACTGCTAAAGGAGTACACGACCTTCCCATTGGCGCCCTCATCTGGATCAGTAGCATTGAGGTCTATGAGCAAAGTCCCGACAGGAGAGTTTTCCAAGAGCTGGATAATGTATGACTGCTGCTCGAACTCGGGGCTGTTGTCGTTGGAGTCGGAAATGCTGATTTTCAGGAGGGATGACCCAGATCTCTGAGGCACCCCTTTGTCAGAGGCGGTGAGTTGGAGCTCGTAAACCGACTTCAGCTCACGATCCAGCTCTCTGACCACAATCAGCTCTGCATACTTAGCACCATCAGTCCTGGTTCTCACATCAATGCTAAAAAAATCGTTTGCAGAAAGGGAATAAGTGTGAAGGGAGTTGTCTCCCACATCTGGATCAAAAGCACTGTCCAAAGGGATCCGAGTTCCTACAGCTGCGCTCTCTGATATCTCGATAGGGATAAGAGCTCTGGAAAACTGCGGGGAGTTGTCATTAATATCCAGCACTTCAACTTCAACATGGAAAAGCTGCAGATGTTCAGTGGGCAGAGTGATCACATCAAACTCTATGGAGCAGTTTAAGTTTTTCTGGCACAGTTGCTCCCGATCAATTTTAGCTCCTATGCTGATTTCTCCATTATCCTCACGGACTACAAGCAAGGGAGAATTCCCCCTCTGCATGGCTCGAAACCGAACTGAGGAAGGGTTAGGCATTTTCAATAAAACATCAGCAACATCCTCCGATAGTCTTGCAATTACTGATCCAATCCTCTGCTCCTCATAAATCCTGTATTTCAAATTCTTGCCCAGCACAGCATTATTGCAAGATATTATGATCAGTGCAAAAACGAATAGAAAGTGCATTTTACAGTCGCTTCGACACATTTGTAAGTTTTTGCAGTTAATTTCTCCCAATAAGTTAAAAAGCAATTATTTTGCCTTCCTCCGGTACCTTAAATCCAAAGCACATCTGGTCCTTTCCAGCTTGAAAACGCCTTTTCTAAGCCAGCCAAGTATTAATAACTTACAGATCAGAAAACTTTTTGCTTTTTTTCATACACACCGTGCCGGGACATTCCAGATACAATCTGTAGGCAATCCACGCTTTCTCATTCGCCTCGGCGCTCCTCTCGCAGGCTGAGATGCTCCGGGGCAGCGCGGCTCCTCTCCCGCCGCCAGCATCCAGGGACCGCGATCCGGCGGGATGGATCCGACCCGTCTTCCCGTCCTCCTCCGCCCGACTGAACGCCCTCCCTCGCCGGCTCCAGCCTAAAATCCTCCGCAACTTCACTCCAAGTCCCCAGACAAAGCTTTTGCCCGGCCTGTGCCGAGCCCAGTGCAGCCAATCAGCCGGGGAGGAGAGAGGAGGGAGGGAGGAGAAGGGAAGGGAAAG
>JAODHZ010002115.1:8543056-8562676 GCA_027576135.1 Cossypha dichroa
GGCGGGGGCACCGGCAGGGAGCGGGGGCCAGCCAGGGATGGGGGCTGGGGGCTACCAGTGACTGATGGGCAACTTTAAATCAATGTCTCTGCTCCCCACCCCCCGAATTCTCGTGGCACTTTCAAGCGGGGTTTGGTGGGTTTGATTCCTCCCCTTCCTGCCGCGAGAAATGCGATCGCGCTCCTTATTTCCATACTTTAGGTTCGCCCCTGTTTAACTCGCTGGGAGCTTTGGAGCGGGGTCGCTTAGTAAAAGAGCCGGGGCTGAGGTCTAGCTATCCGTGCTGCAAGAGCGTCTGCTGGCTGCTTGTTTACCCACAACCTGCGTGTTCCCAGTTCATGTGCCCGGAGCCCTGCGAGAGCTTCTCCACTCCCGAAACCTGTCCTCCTTCTTCCCAAGTCAGGAACATTTTGCATTCTCCGGTCCTTCCCCGGCTGCCTCTCGCAGCATCTCTGCCCTCAGCGCAGCCGCCTCTGCCTGAGCCCTGTCCCTCTGTGTGCTCATGATTGTCTCTGAGCTTTTTTATTTGCTGTTCCAGCGCTACTTCAGATGATCTTCTTCATCCTGTTTGAAACAGCACTTCATGCTGCACCGTGGCAGTCTGGGCTAAGCACACCTTCCACATGCCAAGTATTTTAAAGGAAAAGAAGCCACAAGACATTGCTTAGAAAACGACAAATTCCTCCCCTCTCTGTTGTTGCAGAAAACTATTTACACTCCCACACATTTACACACAAAAGTATAATCTTATGCCTGAGTCGAGCATGTATTTTGTGCACACCAGAAATGTTACAGATCCATGTGTGAGCTTCAGGCTGCATTCAGGACATGGAAGCTGATGCATTCTTCTCACTTCAAATATATCTATTTATGTGACTTCTACTTCCTTTTTACATATGCTTTTATTATGTTACCCACAGGCTTGCTATGTCTCTCTTTGTTTTTCTGCTTACTTTGTCCATTTGTTTATTAGCATTGCCCACAAGGATACCATCACACTTTTACTGCTCTTCTCCCTCTCTTATGGTCCCCCCATGGCATATCCAAAAATGTAAAGAGTAAATCTCTTACTTGCCCAATTTACTTACTCTCAGCCAAAGTCACTAAGAAGGTTTTTGCTGAAAAAGAAAGCAGAGGAGGCTCAGTGTGAACTCTCCTTCTTTTTAAGCATTCAAAAGCATTTTATAAGCCATTGTCTCTTTTTTTTTTTCTTCCACAAACTAGCACCGTGTGGCAAATTGTGCAGAATAGAAATGCCCATAATGAATGTATTTAGTACTGGGTCACGCTGATGAACATTCTGCCCCCATGAATAATACTGTTTTACAAGTTTGCAGCCCTTTCAAATTGCTGATCCCCAAACCCTATAGGCAAACTAGAAAAGCTAACACAAGCAACTGGGACTTTAGAAACCCATAGCCATCTGGCCTAAATCTCTAACAATCCAAGCCAATAATTATATCAATTCAGGCTTTAGTGAACCCCTTTGCAAACACCAAAAGAGCAAAGAAAGGAATTAGTGACCATTCTAAGTTCTGGTGGAGAGAATTAAAAGATAGCATAATTCCATTAGTTCATGGACAGCTTTTTTTGCAGCTCTGATAAATCTTCCTAAAACATTTTTCCAAAGTACAAGTGTAAACTCTTTTCTGAAGGTAATTGGGGAAAGAGGTTCAATTAAATGCTGTTTTTAGTGTCAATAAAAAGTATTTTGTTGATAAAAGAAGTCACCACCCCTGTACATGATGAGTACAGAAGATGAATAATTCATAGTAAAAAATATTCCACTGCTTTAAAACTATTATGTATGCTTTTAAATGATTGCATGTTCTTCCAAGGAATTGTTTAGTAGACTTAGATATGCAGATCTTGCTTTATGCAATTTTTATCACTTTCCAAGTAGCAATTCCACTCTGTCACATTGGTCTTTCTCAGAGACATACTCTGTATAATAATAGAGAGCAGGATACCTACCAATAGGAATTGCAACATCTCTTTTCTTTTTTACCCTTTCTGAATTTATTTTTGATTTTATAACTTTATCAGTCATATTACATGCCATATTATCACTTAAGTCCCCACTGTCTTGCAACTGACCATTTGCACTTACAATGATGATAAAATGGACTATGGCACAATAGTTCACTCTTCTGAACTAAAGAAAAAGTCTCAATTTTCTCTTTTTTATTTTTTCATTTGATAAGCTGCAAAGGAGGAGGAGCGCATCTTCAGATTGTTTGCTTAGATGGAGCAATATTTAAGCATGTAGCACTCCTAGAAGTGATGCTTCTCTAGGGTGCTTAGGAGCAATCACAGCACTCCCAAGGCTGCTATCTCCAACATCCAGTGTTTTGACTGAAAGTCTCTTAAACTCCAGTCCACATTTGACATGACAGACTTCCTTCACAAAGAAAAGAGAGAGTCCCACGTGCAGGCAGCAGATGCCTCTTAGTGAGCATGGTATTGTGAGTGCTCTTAGGCACATGACTGGAGTGCTGCTGCTCTCCTGGAGACTAATCTCAGTTATCCCCACCTAAAACAGACCTATTCAACACAAGGCTCTTCCCAAAAGTTGTGCTCCAATTCTTCCTTCACTGATGTACTGAATAAAAACAAATCGACTCTAAATTGCACTTTCATTTGCCTACAGTACTGCTTCAGAAACCACAGCTGCACAACAGATTAATTATTTTTCACTTAGCTGAAAGGAGGTTTACTTCTATGGTAGATACACTTTAAAGTCTGTCTTGTTATTCTGAGTTTAACTGAGCTCTCAAACCTATATTTTCTTCTAATAGTATATGATCCCTTAGATGTAATATATATATAGTATATATGCAAAAATTATGTGAAAAGGAATTTAACTTTGAAGAACTATTTTGATAAACAGTTCCTCGGCAAGGATGGGAAAGAAAAAAAATATTTTCTTAACAATGATAGAAGCACAGTAAAATTAGCATTGTGCCATTTGGTTCATTCCCCTCCTCAAGACACAAACACAAAAATGAGGTTTTATTCACTTCTCTATGATTTATTGCCTTATGTTGCATTATGTTACAAAATGTCACAAGAGCTATGCTCCAGTGAACAAGACATTGCAAGATAAAATTTGATTTGACACCTGTGCAATGAATGTGAAAGACAAGTCTTCCTAAGTCTGAAGTGCATTTTAAAAGAACATTTCCGTCACAATGAACGATAAAACTGAGGGGTTTTGTCTCTCCCTCTTACTTCTCTCCTTTTGCTTCTTTCTTCCTCTCTCTCTCTCTCTTCCTGCATCCCTCTTAAGAAACCTGTTTCCCAAAGTAAAACTAATATTTCCATCTGTTGCAGCATGAGTCCAGACTGGGTGAGGAGTATTCTTGTAGGCAAATGAGTGTTGCCATTTTACACTCACTCTTGGGCCCAAAAAGCTGATCAAAAGTAAGTGTGAGACTGTTCTTTGGAGTGGGTAGAAGGAATCTGATATTTCAGCCCTTTTTTTTTCATAGACAACCATATAACAGAGTTTATCACAAATTTTGTATTTGTCCAATCTACTATTTCATCAGTCACACTTATACCTGATGTTCTTTTCAGAACTGAGGGACATCAGAGGCTGACTTACTTTAGGAGATATTAAAGGCAGAAAAGATCATTGGACTATCAAAAATATGGCCTCTGGATCACAGTCTTCTTAGTTAAGACCAAATATCTCAGGCAGGGCACTTATTTTGATCTGTGGAATATTAAACAATCTGTCTCAGACATCAGTTACCTAGCTCACATAAATAGGCAGTCAAAAATGGGGTCAGGGATTCTGGCAGAAAAATCAGAAAAGCAAAAACGTTCACCTAAATCAATCCTGACCTCCACAAAATCTTGACTATACACATGTGTACCTAAGCCTTACAATACTTCCTGCTGAAGATAATTTGTTTTAGCAGTATCTGTTCCCATCAGAATACTGTCCCTACCGTGCAGTGTCCTCCATGGGCTGTCTCAAAGGTCACTCTGTCACCTCAGAGACATCCAGAACACTTTTGGTAAAGGTAATAGCTGTACCAGGAAAAAGTATTTTCCTGCCCCAACAAACAGCCAGTTAAAGCCCTGGAACAAAAGTCCAAGACTCAGAAGAAGCAGTAGACAGGAGAAATTTAATTCAGAGCCCTGACTGATAATTTTCACTTTTTCAACTTGCTTAAAAAAAAAATCTGATGGGTCATTACAGTACATCAAACCATCAAATTTTGTACACCTGCTGATGGGAGAGAAAGTTTTTGAAATGTGAGTTTAAAATTAGGTTTTACATTATCATCAATCATCATAGCAAAGGGCAGGGGATCGTGTTTTCTGCTACATGAGTAAATTTCCAAAGCAGTTTTGCAATGCAGCACTGTGTATATAAATTGTGAGTTAAATCCATGTATGTTCCATGCATGGTAAGTACCTAGATATTCAGTCTCTTCCTGCACCAATAAAATTTTTATCTCTCAAAGATTTACCAAGTGAAAAAGAGAAATATGCATAAGTCTTAGAGTTTACTAGATCTCTGTTATAAACAAATGCCTGCAATATATCAGCAGATGCTTTTGACTTTTTTTTGAGGATTAGTTAATATGGCACAGTATACAATGGAAATTCCATTGTTTGATCATTTTAATGCATTTGTCATTTTGTTTAGTTATTGTCTTGTAGAAGTATGAAGTAATGTGGCTCTAATTGATAGCTGTTTACCCAAAACTGCCTTTAAGAGCAAGACATATGCTAGAGCCATAAGAGAGCTTGAGCATTATGTGTGTTTGGGGGAAAAGGCACCAGTCAGGACTGTAACACATTATTTTCTCACTGTACCTAAGCCAAAAAACCTAATGTTGTGTGGCCCGGTCCCACTTTCTCACAAAGCCACCCAAACCAAGCTGTAAGTCCTGTTGTGTACAACAAATACAACCACCCATTTCCTAAGGCATCACTTTTTCCTTCTTATCATCCCTGCAACTGAAATACAGAAAATGCAGAGTGCCAAAAGCTTCAGAGAGCAGTGGCCATAACCTTTGTTTCATGCAAAGTGGAACCCAAGGGACAAAGGTGCTCGTTCCCCTCCTGTGCCCCAGTGGTGCAGAACCACGGGGCTGAGGTGGTCACTGCTGCAGGCAGAAAGCCCAGACCTCTTTTTTTATCCACAGGGAAAGCACCAGCAGTATCTGTGCTCTCAGCCTGAAGTACAGTAATCACCTGCCAGGTGGTGTACTGGCAATGGAATTCCAGCATCTGGTTTTATTCCAGATGTTAGCAAACACATACACCACACGGACTGGAATTTGAAATATTTTTTGTGAATACATTTGAAAGGCTTTCTGTGTCTTAAACTGCTGCTACTCTGCTTTGACAAATGTGTTGCTCTTCTACCCCTAACAGACTGTCTAGGATGTGATGATTCTTTCAAGGCCATTCTTTATAAAGAACAGAAAGAAGCAGCTGCTTTTCAGATACTTTTCTTTGCAGGAGTGGGGTTTTTGTGAAATAAAAGATTTGAAGTTTGGTGTAGATGTGAATTTAGTCAGGGCTGCAGTAGTCTGTTGAATTACTGGCTCAACCCAAACTTTCACAGAGCTATAACATCCTCCATTACCTCTGGGAGCTAAAAAAAAGGAGCATAATTGATCTCCCAAGTGTCTTTTTACCAGAAAAAGCACGTGTTCAGTCTTCCATTGACAGCCTAAGCCAAATGATCCAGATCCACTCCTGTACCTACTTCCAGCAGCTGCTGGTGACTGAAATCTTCCAAGGATGTCAGGGTCTCTCAAGAAGGAAATGGGGCAATCATATTCAGCACAGCCAGAGTTCAGCCATGGTGAAGCTCCAGAGTTTTTAAGATGCTTTTGCCTTCTTGTGGATCTTTGTGGTGGATCTGCCAGCTTTAGGTTCATGGTTAGACTTGATGATCTTACAGACCTTTTCCAGCCTTAATGATTTTATGATTTTGATGCCAAGGCTGACAGGGAACCAGCCCAGTGCCTAGAAGGATTTTGAACAGCTTCAGAGTCAGTTAAAAATGTCTTGAGGAGTGTGAGTCCCAGAGGACTGCAAAGCTGGACACAAAGTTTTGTGGCAAGAAAGGATATTTCATCAGATTTCTCCAGAAACAACTGCTATTGGGCAAATATTTCCTGGAAGGATCTAAACCTCTCTCTACTGAAGAATTTAGCAAGCTTGCATTAAACAGTATTGTTTTTAAGGAACCCATAATTGCCTTTCTCTCTTCAAAACCTCAGGCATAATCTACCACCCAGCCTGCTTTGTGAATAAGGAACAAATATATTGTCTATTTTATTTTACAGTAAATATTTATACAGTGCTCCACATGGATATCTGCATTTTTTTTCTTCTTGATTTTTCTGGGGAAAAAAGAGGGAAGCATGCTCCCTGCTCCAGTGTAATGGGAAAATGTGAAAATTCAAATCTGCTGGAGGAAGCAGACACAGTGGGAGCTGTAATGGGAAAAAGGCAGGCATGGTTTTTCAGCAGAACATGTAACATATACCGAACATCTGGCTTCCCAAGTAAGTGGTTAACAGTGCTCAATGAAAATTTTTCTCCATAAAGAATCAGATGTTCCTTTTTTTTTGTTGTTCAATAGCTGCAGTATGGTAAAACTAGTGCCATAAAGTCATTGCAAGAGACAGCAAACAACTTTGTCATCATAATAGGCACTTTCTTCCCTCCTCCTTTGTTTTAACAATGGCTCTAGCAGGTGGCATGTGGCTGAGACCGGGTCTATCACCATCTCCAGGGTGCCAAGACATCCCTCAAAGTTTCTGTGGGAGGAATTTGTTGGTGGGATTTGGATTGTAAAGGCACGTGAGCATCTGCTGCCTGCTTGGTCTCATTACCATGGACACAATTAGCTCCTGCAGCTCTTGGCCAGGCAGACAGAGCCAGGACTCAATTTTCTTGCCTCTCTGACAATGCTCATTATCATTCATTTGAACCTATGGGCTCCTCTGCCTCTGGATCTGGGCAGGGGGCTGTGAAAACAAATCACACAGAGGAACACTCAGGGAAGGAAGAGCAAATTGAGATAATGGCTACAAACAGCCTAAAACCAACAGCCTTGCAGACAGCACTGGTGATACACTTCCACTCTTCATAGTTGTTGCTCCTTTCCCTTCTGTGTAAGTTGCTTCATTCCTGAAAACCACATTCTGTGGATCTGTGCTAATGTATGCTTTCTGTAAGTAGCCTCTAACCTTTTTCTGTCATTCAGTAGTATCGTGTGTAATAATGACATTATTGCCTTTCTATATTCCCAACCACTTGCTAAGTTCTGAAAAACTTTTTTTTCTTTTTTTTTTTTTTTTAAGATCTGCAGAAAAATTTCATTTCCTACCTTTGAATTAATTTGGGAAACAAGACTAAAAAGTAAAAATTTTGCTCCTTATGGAAAGTAGGGCCTTCTGTTTATTCACATCTTCCTCTGGCAGCCACAGTCTAAACAAAAAGTTAACTCACATCTGCAGATAAAGACTTCACATTCCTCTAAGTGTCCTCACCCCACATAAAACTGCAATTATTTTACATTTCCTCACAATAGAAGCTGCATAATTCCTCCTTGCTGGCCTTAAGTCCTTTGACTGCTACAAAAAACCCTTACCCCATAAACGAATTATTAGAAAAGTCACACATTTTTGAAATAAATCACTTGTCTAAAAGCAGCAAGGAGGGGAAGGAGGAAGAGGGAGAGAATGTAAACCCATCTGTCTCCTGTATATACGTCAAGGATTTCTGTCTGTGAACAATGCAAACAGGAGGGCTTCAAGGCCTGAATCTGCAATAATTTTGTAGTTTTCAAATGTTGCATAGCTAGTGATTTGTGACCTTGCTGGAGAATATTAGATGAAAGCAGAAATACTTTTACCAAACACATCTTTCCTGAGACTCAGCCCTTACTAGCCTTTGTAACACAGGAGAATGGAAAACATCACAGAGAGCTGGAGAGGAGGCAGGGGCATGACATTTGCTTTCAGATGTTTTTAAAAGTCGAGGAAGTGTTATTGTTTCCATAAATCATGACTGGAGGTTTATTTTCCTCCCCCCTTGCTGTCTTGTTAGAGAAAACATAAGATGGGCATCAGCTTCGCTCAGGGCTAAAAAGAAATAAATGGGAGCGTTTTAATGAGTTTTCCAAAATGATGACTGTCACAGTTTTAGTCCCAAGTTCCAGGCAGGACAGAAATTGTGCAAGCCTGGAGCACTGAGGAGAGCAGGGACAAGGCCATCTCCCCCACTGATGATGTCCAGAGCCTGTGCTTGTTTGCAGAAGTGCCCCAATTCCCCAGGCTTTGTCATGGAAATGGGAACCCTGAAAGAAAAGCCTATTATGTCAAATTACAAATTATATTATAGGGTTTTAAGTAATTGTTTGCTGACTGTTGTCATGCACATGTGGCTTGTTGGAAGATGATGTAATCATTGTGGCAAATTTCCACCAGCAAGAATCAGCCAGGGTGAACTCTGAAATCAGCTGCTGTGGGGGTTCACATCATGCAATTACTGGGTGAAAGACCAGCATGTACACCCTTCAAAGTTAATTTACACAGACCCATTTTAGAAGTAGAGCATTATGTATCAACTAGATGAAATGTATTGTGGACATATTAGCATTCACAAAATTCATTAGAAGCCCATTAGTTCAAATGAAAGAGCTCTGTTCCTTTCACACTATAAAGTTTAAAATCTTTATGGCCAGCAAAAAGATACAAAGTGATAGAAAACACAGTAAAAGTATGGGCTGTACTTTTCTGGAACCATTTGAATAAAGCTTTCCTCTCTCAGAAAGAGTTTTGCTTCATCAATAGAAATAAATATGTAAGGCTCTTCCAAAATAAGCTTAACTTACTGGAATGCATTCTCTCACCAGGCTGCATAAATATGGGTACACCCAAATTTTTCCCTCAGTTCTATGGTCCAAAACATCTGTGTCAGATCTTGGAACACTTTAGTATGATGCAATGAGGCAGCTGGCATTTCTTTTTCATAAATTCACAACACCAATAAATAGTAATACCGTGGTGACTGGAACTAAGCATAAACTGAAATATTTTCCTTTCAAATATAGCTGTGTGGACTTTTCCTTGAAATAAATTGTGTGACATATCTATATATATATATCTATATATATAGATAGATATGTATGTATTTCTATGTATTTATGTATATATAAAATTTTTAGAGAAGTAAGTGCGGTGAAAAGATCTAAGAATGTATCTTGATGATCTGCCTTTACAGCTTTCAAGTATTTATAGTTGTTCATGGGTGCTTTTCCTTAGGACAGCCATGTTTTTAAGGTATTGGTCTCCTATTTTGTACTTTTAGACTTTTTGCATACTTCTCTCACAAAATGAAGCTACAAAGGAAATGAGGAAATGCATATCTAGTTACTCTTTCTAGTGAGAGACATTTCAGGTCCTTAGGAAGGATGAGTAAAGTCATAAGGTTAATACATTGATAGAAATACAGCTGCTTAAATGTTTTGTAAGGAGTTAATTTTGTTCAGAAAATGTTAGAACAACCATATTGGCATAAAAAAACCCCCCAGATTTGATAAGCCAGCCTTTTAAAAAAGTATATATCATTAAAATGGTCCTGAATCACTGGATTTAAGAACTAAAGAAAATTCAGACACAAGTTTTAGTTAGAACAGGTTAAGATACAAATGGAAACAAACAGTGTGGAAATAACCTTAATGCCAAGACTACTCAAAATCTGACTGAACCAAAAATGTACAAATGATCAGGAGAAATGAGGGATATTCAATACTTAGCAGCAGTAACCAGTTCCCATTTGTTTAGTCCACATAATGGTTAAACCTGGCAATGGGTTGTTTTGCAAAGCTTATACTGCTTAGAGAAAAAAAACCTCAAACAGCCCAAAGCCTTCCTGGTCAGCCTGATGTTTGTCTTTGGACTGACCCACTGGAGAAAACCCTGTCATTTGAAAACCAGCTCAGTCTTTGTACCTCAATTATAATAACTGATTCCTTCTAAAATTTAAAAAGAGATTCTTGCCTTTCATTTATAAAGCTTCAGTTTTCCAAAAATCTATCCTTTATACTCCAGGTCAATTCCAAGAAAAGTGATCATTGTTATCCAAAACTATCTCCCAGGACAGCTCGTGCTGCCCAGGGACTCACAGCCTCACAGTGACACTTCCATGGCCTTTTACAAAGTCGGCTTTTTGCCTACCTTTATTTTTGCAAAACCTAATAGAACATGACCCAATTTTCTTGTGTACAGTCATGTATTTAACCTCAAGGAATAAGTTGCCTGAAATAAAAACACCCTGCACATCTCCTTGACAATATGTGACTTCACTTGCACAGCCCAGCCAAGAACCCACTTGGGCTCTGGTGGTGAGTGGGGATTCCAACATCTCTTTATTTCATACATATTTATAGACTCATCTACACAGGAGTCACATACATATATTTCTACTATAATTTTCAAACTCTTTTCCAATGATTCCTTATTGATCCAAAAGAAAGAAGGTAAAAAGATTTTCTGACCTGAAAATCCTCTTTGCATCCTATGTGGATGAGATGAATGGCAGATTAAAAAGCAATCATTTCCTCAGAGAAAAATATACAGGGAGTGGAGAACTTCTGAACTTGAAGATCTTTCTTTTACACTCTAGAGGGAAAAAAGAGCATTTATAAGAGAATTTTAAAAAATATAACCGATATGAACAAAATGTAGGACTTAAAATATGTTGTTAGAACTGATTGCATTTGAAGTTGCTGCATTAGGTTGCAGTTTCTCCAATAAATCAGTAAGGATGATCTTAACTCTTTGTTTTGGTTTATGACACAATTTCTCAGTGAAATTTCTTGCTGTATTATATTTATTATTCTGGAAAATAACCCCAAATTTCAATAATAATAATAACAATAACAATAACAATAATAACACATAAGTTGTTTCTTTGAGTAAGAACTATTATTTCAAGGGGCTTGATAATTCTAATAATTTTAATTTTACTAATGCAAACTCCTGATACAGGTGCTTATCTGTTATTTCTGAACACTGCACACTCTTTGTCACCTAAATTGCTCTAATTTTTTGCTTCTGCAGTTTTAAAGATTGTCTAAAAAGAAGATAATCCTTCTTTACCCTTTTTGTAAATATAAGTACATGAATACACATGCGCACATCTGTAATCAGCATTATACTTAAATTAATTTTGTTAATAGTTACATTTTCAAATTGAAATAAAGCCAATGAAGTTACAATTGTTTTCAAAGCTCTTTTTTTTTTTAAAGGAACTCAAATTTTATCTGGAAAACAGAAGTTGACATCTTTGTTTTCAAACGCTTATGCCCAAATTTTCCCCAGAAAAACCATTACTGTCTCTAGCAGTCCCCAGCAACAACATAGAGCTCCAAAATGATTATGGAAGGATGTGAACTCAATGGCAGATCACATTCAAGGGCTATTTTCCCTGATGTTTTTGTGCCTGTATCTGTAGGTGGACAGGTTGAGTTTATTCATCCAGTCAGTTGAATGTCTGTGACCAAATCTATCCTGAATGTAAAAATTTTGTCTCTGTCAAAACTTCTGCATATGTAAGTGTTCATATATGTTATGTACACCATTGCAAAAGTGCTTTTTCTGCACACAGAGCTACATTTAATAAGGCCTTTCTGGAAGGAGCAGCCAGTTTATATTCATTTTGGATTCAACTTGTCACAGATAGATGCTTATTGGGACATCTTACAGGAAATTTTTCCTTGTTATTTATTTTCTGCTTTAGCAAAAATAAAAAAAAAAAAAGTTAAGGCTACAAAGGTGTACACTGCTCACGGGATTTGAAAGTTTATAAAAGGATGGAAGAAACTTCCTTTTGAATTCTGGACATAGAAGAAGAGCCAGGAAAATTTGTTTCAGTGGTAGGAATGTGTTCAATATGCAAAGACACAGAGGGTCTGCTTATTCTATATAGATGGTTTCTTTATAGGTACAACATTCTCCTTCCTACAAGTGGGTAAGAAAGAGCGTCCTAGATTTGCAAATCAAATTGAATACACAGTTTAGTGTGCTAAGGTAACACCTCTGAAATATTAAATAAAATAATTAAAATTTATACATAAAGTCTAGTTTTCAAGGGAGCATCTCTTAGTCTGGAAAACTGGTGTGAGGTTTATCAATGCACCTGGCTATTTTGTTAAGGAAACACTCTCTGAAGCAGCAGTTTAGGATAGCTAAGTATCAGCAAAAAATCTCCCAGTCTTCCCTAGAAAATTCAAAAGCAAGTTTGTGTCTAATTTCAAAGTCTTCACAGCCTTTTATAGCAGCTTTGGGGTGAAATTTGGATGAGGTCTTCAACTGCTAAGCCACAAAGCAGTGACAGCAGTCTGTGCCACCCAAGTGATGGGCTCAGCCCTGTTCAGGAGCTGGGATTTCAGCTCCCCAGCTGCTCTGTCCTTTTCAACCACGAGGCAAGACCTTCACCCCTTCTCCTTCACCCTCTGGCTGGCAGAGCAGCTCTCTGTTCACAATCAGAGCAGCCAAAGGACAAGTGGGAGAGGGAAGGAAGAGGAGAGAGCGTGCAGGAGAACTTTTCCTCTCCTACAGCCTGTTTGACAGATCTCGGCGGAGAGTGCACTGTAGGAGGAAAAACATGTCACTGCTCTGAAACTGTCTTTTCTAATTCACTGCATCCATGTATTGTTATAAATCAGTTTCCCTGCCTCTGAAAGATACAGAGACAAGAGAACAACTTTGACTGTTAGCTATCAACTCAGATAAGGAAAACTTTCTTTCAGCATTAAGTCGCCAGCGGATGAAAAAAAAAGACTGAAAATATAAATTAATGCTGAATGTTTTGCTTAGGAAAGGGGTCCTTCTACTCATGTGCTCATGCTTGTAGGAGTCAGACATTTATATTTATCCCTGTTCTGGGGTTTTAAAGGGACTTTCACAATCATCTGGAATTCTTCATTGCAAATTGCAGACTCTTAATGTTTCCATATTCTTAAAGCCTAATCACAGTATTGTTGACTGACAAAGGTGTTGTACACTCAAGTTTCATGCTTGAGGTTATTTTATTACCATTTTATTAGAGGATATCATAGAAGCATATTGATAACACTATATACCTTACACTTGGGAGTCATATTTCACAACCAAGTTCCTTGAAATCTGTGTCTACATACACACATTTCTGCAAGGACACTGGCAATTTTACTATAAATTTATGATCAGTTGAAGACTTGAATAAGAACTAGAAAGATAATAATATTCTAATCCCATTATTGGAATGATGTACTTATCCCAAGGTCAAACATAAAAGCCAAGGATATTTCAAATTAACAGAGTGGGGTTTACTGACTCTGAGAAATTCTTCCTTCTTACATGTACCTCACCACTGGGAGTGGGTAGTGTGCCATTTACTCGTGTATTTTTGGATAAAGTCAGGAACACTGAGAATATATATTATCCCCTAGGCTTTGCCACAGTAAGCAGAAAGCTATTATTCATGAGCATCTCAGGAAAACAATAGACCCCATCTTCATATTAGGATCTCTGCTTTGTTTGACAGCAAAGATTTATTTTGCCACCTAAGTCCAGGGCAGACATCTTATTTATATAACTTTGGTTCATCAGTTTGCTGTATAAAGAATGAAGCCTTTCTCTAAAGAATAATCTTTTGACCTCTAACAGGCTAGTGATTTACAGAGCAACAGAGACAACACACTGCATTTAAAAAGCTTTAAGACATCATTTAAAGCTTTCATAGTGAAACCTTGCTTCTAACAATACACTTGCTGCTCTAAGTTCAGACACTTTTCTGAATGAAGAAATACCTTTTACAATGAAAATTTTACTCATGGTATAAATATATTTTACTCCAACCTGTGAAGAACAGCTCAAAAAATATAGCTACAATTTCATGGTACCTGGTAGCAAAACAAAGAGCAGCAAGGGCAGAGCAGGAGGAGAGAGAGGCTGCACAAGAAATCTGTGGATGTCTGATGGAAGGTGAAATGACATCTTTGATGTAAAAGCACCCTAACAATGTAAACTAGAAGGATGATGTACATAACCATTCTAGTGTAATGGACATGATTTTCACTTGGACAGATAAGATGTTATTTAGATTCTGTCATGAAATATAAGTCTTCATTTTCCTTATACATTTAAGTAACTAGATTTTCCACTCAGCAAAGCAGCACAGTTAAGTAAGCCAAGGGATGGCATCAGATGCTCAAAGTTTAAACACCTTCTCTCTTGTGGGGCTGTGTTTTACTTACTCTACTTAGCTGAACGTAGTAAATTTATTTCTAGTGTCTCAAATGCACAACTCCCTTTCCCCATTATTGTTTCTGGATAAAAACTGGCTTGTGCTCCTGTTCATTTGCCTTTTTTATGGGAATGGAGAGGAGGAAGCAGGACCTTGTGCAGACCAACCTCTTTGTGTTAACAGCCAGTGCCAGCACAAAGTGATGTGTGTGTCTGTGTGTCTGTGTGTCTGTGTGTCTGTGTGTCTGTGTGTTTGTGTAAGGGATGTTCCTTCAGATTGGAATAGCATAAAAGACTGGGTATTTCATTTCATGAAAATTTCTATATGATTAAGACTTACATGCAAAGATCTTTAAAGTCAGGGTCTTTTCCAGCTCAAGTGTTATTCAGATCAGCTTAACTGAGAGATTATCAAAGTACATCATTACAAAATCACCACCTAGTAAGGATTTATTTCACTTTTCTTTTTTTCTTTCCAAGGGAAAATGTTATTTAGGTTCTGTCAGGAAATGCAAAGTTTCACTTTTTTATATACTAAAGTAGCTAGATTTTCTACCCATTGCATCACTTTATGAATAACAATCCTGGACATTTCCAGGACGTGTTTTCTTCTCCAACTGTCAAAATATTTAATGTTCACAATTAGGCATTGCAGTTGAAAGTGCTACATTTTGTTTCTGCAGCTCTGGGAAGAAATGATGCCTTGGTCCCACTGGATCATCTAATAGCAGGTTTCTGCAAACTTCTGGGATAAACTGTGCCTATATGCAGGGCATTCAAAGCCCTAAGTGCTGTGATTTTCAAAAGCAGATTGAGGAGCACTGACTATTGGTTAACCTTCCTTGGTTGGGCATATGGATTGAATTATCACTTTCAAACCTCAGCTGTGTCTTTTGGGAATGGAATTTGAAAAGATGAAGAGAGGGAAAAATTCCTTGCCAGCTGGAACGAAATGGTGGGTGCCATTCTGGGGATTAACAGTGACTGAGCTCAAAACAAGAGAGGATGTGGAAAAGAATAGAGCCTTTCCCAAGCTGTGGGGCATCTCCAAATATGCTCTGTGAAAGAAAAGAGTCCTGGGGTGAGGGGAGCAGGAGAAATATGCAGCACTCCCTGGATTGGGGCTGTCTGGATGCTTCAAGTGACAAGCAGAAAGGGATCCCATGGCCCATGCTGAAGACCAAGGAACAGAGTGGAACAGAAGCTGGGAAGAATGCTGCAGGGAGATCAATTAGTAGTCAGCAGTACAGGAAAGAGAGAAACTCCTGGAAGCAGCAGAACAGAGAGAGTCACCTGGCAGAACTGGGGAAGAAAGGACCTGATGAGAAACTGCAGCTTCTTCCTTTGCTTTTCTGATGATTTGAGCACCAAGCAGCAGCACATTTCTTGTGCAGATGCTTGAACAATATAAAAGCATTCTGCAGTCAGCAGACTGCAAACCAGCCTCACAACTTGGCATAATTTAAAGTGTTTCTGCTGAAGCAGTCTGGGATGTTTTCAACTAATCATAGTTTTAGCAAAATATGCTGCTTCACCTAAATTAAGATATTTACTAGAACCTGTTTCTCTCAACAAAACTTTAAATGAGAACTTGCCTAAAGACTAAGATCATCCAGCAAATTTTGACCACAAAAGAAGCATCAGCTTCTGTTATACTCCATTTCTCAAAACATCTGAAAAGTTTTGCTTTTCTTTCACTTGCTTACCAAATGGAGTTAAATTGCAGCTCTCAAAAAGCTTTCACAAACGTGAATTTATGAAGAAAATCAGACAAAATCCAGTTCCCAGGTCATAAAGAGTAGCTTTCAAAATGCTGTTTCAGTCTGATCTCTCCATTGCAATGCCAGGAAAGGAGCATCTACATAAATCAGCACTGTATAGATCTCAATGATTGTATGGATAAAGGCATCATGGAAAGGAGCAAGGAAAATATCTCAGACACTTAATAAAAAGCAGTGCATAAACCCAAAGAAGACTTTAAAAGTAGGATGGATAGTATTTGTTACAAACTTCTGTAATTAATTTTCATATTGATGTATTGGTCCATGATATCCATAATATTCCTTTGGCTAAAGCAGAAAATTAGTAGAAATTTCAGAAATGTCCTAGAAAACTCTGAAATTCCAGCTTGAAAAGGAGTTTGGAATTATGTTTAATGTCTCATAATCTGAATGATTGCTGCAAGAACCTTTGAAGGAACAGTAAAATGGATGGTTAGTCACCTAAACACAATTGAAATACTAGCCCAGCTAAATATTTAGACAATTAATGCCTTAAAAAAAAAAAAAAAAGAGTACTGTATCCCAAACAGATGTGCTATTAGAGCTGACACTTTCCCATATTACAGCAACTTTTGAAACTTTTATTTCAGGATAATGCAAAAGTAGTATTAAAGGATGATTCTGGAGAGAGGAAAAAGGGATAAGTGACAAAAGGAAGAAGTTCTGAGGAGGTTGGTTTTGGTTTTTTTTTTTTAATACAGTATATATTTTCCTCAAGAATAATTTTGTATTGTTTTTTTGGTCTTGTTTTTTTTTTTTTTTTTGTTTTGTTTTTTTTTTAAATATTTGTCGCCTGGTCAAGTATTGGTTTTTTTGAAAAATTGAAGTGTAAACAATGAACAAGATATCAAGGAGAGTTTGAAAAATGTATACATTTAGGGATTTTTTTAATACCAGGATATAATATAGAAAGGAAATTATAAATGGAATGCATGGAGATAAGCAAACTATCAAGCAGAACATTAATAGGACCATTATGGAACAGAAGTAGGAAGCTGGTGACAGCAAAACTTGATATTGTTGGAGAAGCAGAATTAATTCTTGTCTTGGTACTGCCAGAGAAAGCTGAAGGTCACATCCTGAAGAATGCAAAGGTGAAGTGCTAAAAGTTTCATGATAATGGTGAAGCAGACAGACCATTAAAAGTATGTGAAGTTTGCAAGGCTCTAGAAATTCAAGTAAATTGAGGAGAAAAGAATACAAGAATTTTTTTCTGCTTATTTGAGTCTGAGTGATTACTGCTCAAACAGGGTAATTTAGAGCTGATATTTATTCATAAAACTCTGGGTACTGCAGACCTATGCACTCAGCAACATTAACACCATTAAGAAATGAGATATTTACACATAATTTAGAGCTATGTGAAATTGCTAAAGGCAGCATGGCTTCAGCAAATAAATTTTTCCTCCACTAACATGCATTGTGGCCAGAGGGAAGAAGAACTGAGGTAGTGTATGGGTAATAGCAGAAGAGAATCCCTATGGAGTCTTTAATTAGTTCTAATCTATGATAGAGCTTCTCCTTGAATTTGAGGGTCACAAATCATTGTGTTCCAGGCCAGGTTTGGGGTAATCTCTTGTTAAATGAATAAAATAATCAATGGGTATTTGTTTTGAAGTCAGCTGCACTATCACACCAGCAATTTAGCTAGCACTTCATCCTGAACAAAGACTTTTATTTTACACATTACAGAGCCACTAAAGCTATCTGAATTTGTACAAGCAAACATAGAGTTAGATGAATTTTACCAGCAATGAGCTCTGCATTGACTTGTGACACTCACTGTGACACACTGCCCACCTTTGAAGTAAGCTCTGGATTTCTGCAATGAATTTCAGTACTTGAAGAACTTCTTGCTGTTATCTAGCAGGGCTTCTACTATATATGGTGCAGTTTCCATTGTTTCAGGACCACTTTATGATTCATAATCCAAATAATCTGGAAGAAACAAACACACACACAACAGAGAAAAAAAAATTATAGTAGGAACATTTGATCTTCAGAGGTACCACTGCTGAGGAAGAAATGAAGGTAGGCTAGCTCAGGTTATTCATAAGATATAGTAAAAACAATTCAACCCCTTGCTGGTTTGAGTTGGCTTTGTTTTCCCCTTCAAAGTTTAGTGCATGAGGTCTTGAGCACTAGCTTAACAGAGTTGAATTGTTTGTTTTCTCAGAACACCTTGTCTCTTGAGAGCCAGAGATCTTGCTTGTTAAAAGCTTTTCCATGTCTTAAGTAGATGATAGACTTTATAGGAACTGGAATTAATGAAATACCCTCCAGACAGAGAGTTTACAGATATCCCTGAAGCAGTGTCATTTAGAAGATGCATTGTATTTCCACAGATATTAGATTGCTTCTGCTTCTCCTAGAGAAAGGTGTCATGTTTTTGTCTGTAGAATATGGAAATTGCTTTCAGATCTGGAGCTGAAAATAATACCTGTGTGATGTATTCAAGAGAGTGACTGTATTTGTGTCTCAGCTAGTAATCATGTTTGTAAGGCTGTCGTTATTGCTCCTGGTTTGAGCTCTGTTAATGTAAATGTATTCTTCAAAAGAGGGGTACAACACAACATTTCCAAGTCTTGCAAAGTGAGCTATCATCTGATGCCTCCATGTTCAGAGATGGAAAGTGAGCATTGTAAAGACAGGGAGTTATTTCTCATTAACAACAGTAAGATGTCTGCAAGATTAAGGTGTCAGGGTAGAGAAAGATGAAGAAGAAAATAATTACTTAGCAAATAGGCATAAATGAATATAAATTTTGGATAGAGGGTTCTAGCTCCTTCTAAGGATAAAAATAGGCCAGCAGACACTACATTGTTCTGCAATCAACTCGTCCACTCAATCCTTACCTTCAGCTTCATAGGTGAGACTAGTGGGAGCAAAATGGAACTTTCAGAGCCTTTATTTCTGAACAGAAATGAATATTCAAAGGGCCCTTAGACATAATGAAGGTTAACTCCTGTATAGTTTTGCAGGTCTGACTGGGCTCTAAAAAAGGCAAAGTTCAGCCTGTGAGCAGCCTGGGAGCTCTCTGGCCATGGGTAGTGCAGGGCTGATCCCAAACTGGAGAGGAATGGAGATTTACATGGCATCTTACTAATGCAGCTGCACAAGGTGGACAGAGATATAACTCTGAAAGAAAGAAAATATCTGAGACATTTATATATACAGGGAAGTTAGCCTGCAAATTATTTCACACCTGACTCAAAAAGCACATTGGGTATTGCCAGCTAATATCTACCTGCAAATGGCCAGCTCATGCCATCCATGTGCTGTGATCTTGTCCAGAGAGGACTTCAGTTCAGTGTTTGCAGCTGTACCTGCTAGAGAGAGAAAGAAAACATCATTTTGTCTAAAGAACAAGTAATTCCAGACAGAAACTGTAATTAAAATCCTGGTTTTTAGGAGGAAAGGGGAAAAAAAGGAAAAGAAAAAAAGAAAAGAAAGAGTATTTTAATAGCAGGGTATCACCTCCAAAACAGTTTAAAAAAAAATATTATTATCCTTGTATAAGTGAGACTTAACAAATTACAGACAGCATTTTTAAGCAGTTTCAC
>JAODHZ010002115.1:8562707-8584803 GCA_027576135.1 Cossypha dichroa
TTAGTGGCCTTCCATACCTGGGCAGTTCTTCCATAGCCATGACTAAGCACTGTAAGAAACCCTTGTATCTGGAACCCAGGACCACTTCTAAAATCTTGCATTGATTTAAACTGTGAACCAATTTAGCTAATCTGACATAAACCCCTCTATAATTAATTTGCATTAGATTTATATAGATAGAAAAAGATATATTTGTTCCCTCAGCAGCAGTTTCAGTCCAGAAATTGTAGGCAGAGCATATTGTCATGACCATCCTTCAGCATTATTAATTGCATAATTTTGAGACTGAAGATTGTAGAATCCATGCACCTCAGAGGCTACTCTAAATGATGAGACCAATTTAGTTTCCATATAATGTTAGAAAAAGAGATATATCAATATCCTCAACCCAGTGTATTTACCTCATACTTCCATTAAATTGATAAAAACACCCTCGTTGTGTCACTGCACTTGCTGTCAATGTGTGGATCAGTCATTCAGTGAGGTACTGCTGGCTTATGGCTTGTAACAGTGCTGGTGACTGCAAAAAGATAGAACAAAAAGGTTTGTTGTACTGGCTGAGCCCATAGCCCTTTGTTACCCACTTTTATAGAGATGCTCTTTTTTATGCTTCCATCTTTTTATTTATTTGGTTTGGAAATGTCCTTATTGGTTCCACCCTATTAGATCCACAGCTTTACTCTGTTCCCCATCTGCTGTCTTCAAGAGATTCAATTTTAGATCAACTCATCAGCTGAAACATGTGGCTTTTCTGCCACAGTTCCTCTAAAATCCATCTTGTGAACTGGAATGGGTCAGTTTTCATCAGCCTTGGCAGTAAACCTCTGTGCTCTCCCATGAGCCCTATCCAATATCTTAAGTGGGGTCACAGTGGGAAACAAATTATGTGGCTCTTAATTCTACTTTTCTCATTCAGATGCCAGTACATCAAACCTAGACATCCCTGGGCCAGAGCACTTTGTCATGTTACCTGGAGTAATACTAGTTTGTGAATTATGCCTGGTCAGCTTAGTGTCTCAGTTTGGTCACATTAATCTCTTTGAATCACTGAACTCTACCATCTCATTTTTCATCTTGCAGAAGGAAGCTGGCAGACTTTTTGTCTGGTGCCTGGCACACTGCTTGCTCTGCTGACCCCACAGCAGCCAGAGGAGCCCAGAGGTCTCACAGGCAGCAACAGGAGCAGCCACAGAGCCTGGCCTCAGCCCCCACTATCTCATCCATTACTCAACAGCCATGTAAATGGCATGTTAATCCCAGATGATGCAAGAGATCCCATTTCACATACCTTAGCAGATTTACAGCACACTGTCTATCCCAAAAATGCATGAACATAGGAAAGCATTATAAATTAATAGACAAAAATTAATTTATAATTACTAGAGGATTCCATATTTATACACACCACTGTTATCAGCCTTGAGGTGTTTACCTGTTACTGTATTTAGAAAATAGTCAGCTAAATATACAGGTTGTGTATATAATCTTGATGAGCCCATGATGCAGACATCATTTTGAAAATCCATTATTATGGATCTGTCTGTGTTCATTTGCCTTAAATCTTCAAATGATCCATAAATTAGGAAATATTATTCATAATTTCAGTAAATACCTTAGAAAAATCCATACAGAGATTTCAGAATTCATTTGGAAGTGGAACCTGTCATCCTTCCAAAGAATTAATTTTGACTGTTGTCAGTAAAAATAGATATTTCAATATTCTTCTTTTTAAAATAATAAGTGCTAAGATATGTTTTGGGCTTTATTCCAAAATGACAAGTTGTGTTTAAAATAGAGCCTTTTTCTGTTAAACATGTGTGATTAAGAGGAGAAAAAAGCTTTTCTGCAATGGAAAATCGTAAAAAGTATGGATGGGAAATTAATGTATCCACTACTGCTACAGATGTCTATAGTCACAAGCACTTAGATACTGTTGTATAGTGTCAACTTTCAAGATATTTTAGAATACAACAGTTCAGATTAAATTGCCATCTAGAAACTAACCTGCACACAATGCAAGAAATGTGAGGTTGTCTAGAGTATCTATTTATCTAGAGGCCCTTTAAAATGGCATTTTATCAAATAAAAAAAAAAAAAAAAAAAAAGGAAAATAAAAATGACCTTTTAATCTTTCTCTCGGAGGAGAACTGGGGTCATTGGGTTTTATTTCTGCCATAAAGGAACAAGGGAATGGAGTTGCCCATGACTTTGGGGGTAAAATGAGGACTAGCTGTAACTAAAAGCAGAAGAAAGCCTAGCACTTTCCTTTCACTCCAGTCCTATTTTGTCAGTCCTTTCCATTATTTGTCTTTTACAGTTTCCTCTGATTTCTTAGCTTCCCTGGTAAAAACAAGTGGTTTGTTTTTCCTTTAACTCAGAAAGCAAACAAATAGATCAACAAGATTCCCATGAGAAAGCAGCCCAAGTTCATTAATGTATTCCTATCACTATGTATTCCTTTTAGCTTTTGAAAATTGCATAAGCTGATAAAACTCAAATTTTGAGAGGGCAAAATTACTATGAACTGAAAAGTGTAGTTAGGCAAGAGTCTCCCAGAGGCTTGTCACAATTTTGGGAAATGTGTCAGGATTTGATTTTGCCTTATAAGGAAGCATTAAGTTGCTTTAAAAATAGAAATATATTTTTAAGTTGTAGAAGGATGACATTCCAGGACACTGCATGATGAATTCGATGTACTCACAGTGCTGGTAAGGGTTCTTCACAAATAAAGCAGTTACATCTTTAGAAGAGGGGCTAAAGAGGAGGGAAAGTTGTCCAAAGAACAGCAGCTGCAAACAGAATAGTTTTTAAAAACTCATATGTAATCTAGATTCCAACCAAATCAAGGGATTTGTGAATAATGCAATATAAGCCACTACTTGCTGGTTTTGTATCTGTTACAGAGGCTGATACGTAGCTCAAAATAGAATAGAATAAATTGTTCAAGAACTAAACTAGGATTTCTGGTAAGCAGGTTTTAAAACACAGTATGATTTGTTCTATTAGGTTCTTCTTCAGTCAACAGTGAAATTGAGAAGTAGGAGAATGGACTAGATAGTGAAACACAAGCCCTAGTATTTCCAAGAAAAATCTTATTTGTTTGAACATGGCAGAGACCTGTTAAACATTACGAGCCAACTAAAATGATCAGTAAAATTTGGGTTTCCTCATATACTGGGCACGGATGTTCCATTGGGTGTGCTAACAACTGTGTAAAATTCAGTCTATTTCTCCATAAAGATATGCCTGAAGCAGATATTAAAAAGAAACTGAATTATGGATTAGGATTGACTTTGGGGGAAAGAACTGAGAAGAACTCAGATATGAATAGAAACCAATATTTCATTGCCTAAAGACCAGCTGTGTTTAAAATGGTGAGAGATTTAGAGCAGGATATAACTTTGAAAGAATCACCCTCAGGAGAGTATGCACAACATCAGGACAGTAAACTTCCAATTGCCCCAAAAGAGCTTTTTCCAGGAGCTTAGTTACAGAGTTTTATCTCCTCAAGGCAAATTGTCAGTCAGCAAGTATTCTGTTCAAATACTTCTGAGTTTCTTGGTGATAGATACACCATGAGTTTAGAGACAGAAATGGCCAATGTTGGTTTACAAGTGGAAGAATATTTTAGAATATTTCAAAATTTCCTGCTTTGCTTAGGACAGTCAGGGAAATAAATACCTCTCTACATAAAAGGAGGTCACAACAACCACTGTGGTAGTGCCCTGCTATTTCAAAACCACAGTGTTGACAGCATCACCATGCCAACAGAAATGTGAATGAAACAGTGAGGAATAACTGCATTTATGAAAGGACTCTATTTTTCACTGTTTGGCTCTGTCACTGATATGCTGGTGGAGAAAATATTGCTGTTGGGATTTGCTAACTGTGCCCAAAAGCTTAGTGGCTGGTGAGAGAATAAAAGTGGGAAAATTTTGGGAAACTGCATTATAACCTGATCATTTACTTTGAGTAATTGCTTCAGAGATCAGGTTCAGTAGAAAGAGTGAAGAGCTACTCTACCTAAAGACCTTTTCCTGAAGGGAAGATTTGATCCCTGAGTTCATGCAGCATGCAATGCACATTTCTGCTGAATTGCAAAACATTAGTCTGTTTATACAGATTCCTTATGCTACAGACAGAGCAGGTATCAATGTTCACAGCAAATGTTGACATGGACAAATCCAGGATTTCTTGTTTACCCAGCATGCAGGGCTGTAAATGACACAGATGTGAAGACATAAGTCACACTGCAGGTGTCTGCACTCTTACACTCCTAACCTCAGGGTTCTGTCTGTGCCAAGTGGATTCTCCAGACTTGTCACTGAAGTGCTAAAGTTAAGTAGCCGTCTGGATCAATCAGAAATTAGGCCAACTTGAACATGGCTTACATTAATGAGAAAAATAGAGAAGAATAAAGTATCATGCTGAGGCTCCATGTCCAGGAGAGCCTGTAACTCTCCAGCAGCAGCAGCAACTCTATCTCTAGCCCACAGTAACCTCCAGGAGAATGCTTCAGCTCCAGGATATATTGACAGGGAAGTGAAAGTGATACTTAATCTCCAATTTCACAGTTTAACAGCAGAGAACAAATCATTCACAAAATTGGAGCAGGCAGTCACAGTATCATTCATTTGGGCAGGCTGATATGGGCTGGAGTGGCTGGGAAGTAGATTTCTCATTAAGTGGAATGAATAAGTCAATTACCAGCTGCACTGTTGGTCCTCAGATGTTCTACCTAAAATTCATCCATGTTAGAGATCCATCCAAATCGTGTTTTCTTTCTCTGTTTTCCCAGAAGACTCCTGGGAGTCCTGTTGAATCAAGACAAAGAGCTTGAAATTATATTTGCACTGAATTCATACCTCACAAAGGAATACATGTGGGCAAACCAAATGCGTATAAAATCTGATTTTCTTTGTTTCCAAAGAAATTTTGTTTATTATGAAAAGTTTATAAAGCACTCTCTCTTTTGTTTTCCCCAGAAAAAAATCATAGTTCATTGATCATGGACTCTTTGCAAGAAGGAAATTAATGGTTCAGGGAGGCACATAAGTACATTTCAAGGATTGATAGAAAGATAGAGTAAAAATATGTGTGAGCAAAATCCTATGACAGTTCTTCTGGAGCAATAAAGCACATAATGAACATGGTCTAGCTCTGATAAATGGCAGTCATCTACAGCCTCCATCCTGCAACCTAAGATTTGCAGGCTTCCTGGTGATTTTTTTCTGCTTATTACACTCTTACTACATTTTCAAAGCAGAAGTACAATTTGCATTGTAACACCCAGTACTGTAACACACCTGTTAGTTAAAGGAGAATTTTCTAAATTAATAGTGTCTCAAGCCTAGCAAAGTATTGATAGGATTAGATTATTTCAGTGGGAGCTCAGAAAATGGTACTCTGATTTGTTCAGAAAACCCTTCTGGTAAAGGATTCAAAAGTCAGAGTAAATAGAATAAATAATAAAATCCTAACTTCCAAGTGGAAGTCTTTCTGCTGTCTTTGAGAGAGGCCAACATAGAAATTTTCAAAGTCTGTAATGAATGGTATCTGCATTTAACTTACAGCACCTTATGCAAAGGGTTTCTGTTAGGAATCATTACCACCTAAACCAGAGACAACTGATATTCCAAAAGCAAAAACCCTTGTCATGGCAGAGATTATGGCAATTTAAACAGGGAGTCTAAGCTCACAGTCACCCACTAGGTCTAGACTGATTTTCCCATTCCTGCTAGGCAGCATGGCTGTGACACTGAGGTTATGGCTGAGCTCTGTAATTGCCATTGTACCTTCACTGGCACAAGACTGCTGAAGAAGCTTGTGTTAATAGCACTGCACTGCAATTTGTGCTGAAAGCACAAAGTGAAAATAGTATCCTGTAAAAGTAATGAATTCCTGACTGAAGTACTAAGTCAAGCATGTCAGAAGTAATAAATTTAGGATGGAGAATGACCCATAATGCTAATCATTACAGCAAGGATAGATCTGAAAGTGTGAAGATGAATGTGGATACTGCTGGTTCTGGAGATAATGATTTTGAGAACTGCCGATTTCCTCTGTTAATCTCACTGGTTGATTAATATTACCTCTGTCACTCTTAACAATATAAATCAAGTCAATTGACAATGTCAATCTGCCTTTTCAACATCTGCAGAGCAACTGCTAACTTTGATACAACAACTATGGCATCTGCTTTGTTTAGCAGATGCTGTGGCAGAGTCCTAGAAGATTTCAAGCATATTTATTCGTTTGATATAAAATGCGTGAACGAAGCACACAGAGTTACTGCTTTGTTTCCTCCTCTCCAAATTGCAACTGGGCCAGTAACACTTAATACGAAGTTAATTTAGTCAAGATACTTGAGAGCCACTTGGCTCTGTTTCTAAATTCCTCCCTTTGTCCTTTGCAAAGCTTTGAAGTGTTACTCTGCGAGGTGGATGTTGTAATGAGCCTGTTTCTAAGAGGATCAAAGTGGCAGAGCTGCCCAAAGCAGCATCAAAGATACACAACAGAGAGCCCTTTAATGAGCAAGAGGGACATAACTCTTTTCCCCAAAAATAAAACCCTAAACCGGGATTTAGATTAAATATTTAAAATTGAAAATTATTTTATTTTGCATGCAGAAAATAAAAACCTCAAAGAGAAGAGGAAATTTCTCCAGCTGACTCGGCTAAAATTGAATGACTGTCATTTGCTGGGTGGTTTCACCACCACTTAATGGAGCCCAAATACCTGAGGCTTGAGCTGAAAGTGGCAGTGATGACCAGCATGGGCACAGGCTGGATAGCAGCCCTGTGCTGGAGCAGATTCCTTTCCCATGGATATGAAAATAGAAAGCAAATATAGGCAGGAAGTCGCAGCGAGCACTGCGGAGCGAGAAGGCAGCTTGGGAGGGGAGCAGGGGGGAAGGGTGGGAGAAAGAAAAGCAGTGGGAGGGAGGACTGGACATGTAAATTATGTGCCAGGAAACAAATTCCTTATAATGTCTCTTGCCAGAAGCTAAATCCTAGCACATGTACGTCGTCTTTTTTCCCTCTCTTTTGCTCTTTGCACAGTTCCTCTGAGGGTCAGAGAGGAAGGAGCAGGGACAGGAAGAGGGGAGATTCAGTGTTTACTTACTTGTTATGTGACAAAAGAGCTATATGATCCAGCTTTAACATCAGAGGGGATGTGACACCATGAAAGACATGAACAGGATAATATGCTGCTTCTCATTAGATGGGATTTTTTCATCTTACTTTATTTGGCCACAGAGATTCTTCAATATGTTGTAGGGTTGAAATGCCAGAAGAAATGTGTTTCTGTTCAGAGGCTGAATGTACTTATTGCACTGCATTCAGTAATGAAATGGGAGTTATTTGTTTGACTTTACAGCTATCTCTGAAATAGGGCCTCTGCTTATGTTTGATTTTGTTTAAGGAATTATCTACAGCATCTTTCAAGGTTGTAGGAATGTATGCCACTGGCCTGTGCTCAACTTGGGGACAAAATGATAAGACTTATATTTGAGGCTGGGTAATTTTTTCCAGAATGTAGCAGAAAACATCTGGCAGAAAGTTTGAACCTTGATAGCAAACCAAAGTACACTTCCAGCTTATAAGAGATCAATGAAATATGATGCTGTGAGCAGAATGAGTAATGAAACTGGACACAAAGCAATTATTTAGTGCACTAATATTTATTGGGCATTAAGCAGGAAAGGTAGTCCTCCCACATTTTTTTTCCTTCCCAGCCCACACAGTTCAGGATACCACATATCTCAGCATGTGCAATGCCATGGACAAAGCCAGTATCATTTTCTTTGAAGGTATTTTGTGGGTAAAAGTATTGAACACTTGCAGATGTAAGGAACACAGATACTGTCTTTTTTCCTTTTTTTTATTAACTGCAACACTACAATGCTTATGAAAGTCTGTACCTAGCAAAATTTGGTAACTTAAGTTAGTGAAGTCATGTAAGAGGCTGCTTGCAGCAAAAGCTGCTGAAAACCCAGGAGCTTCCAGTTAAAGGAATTGGCTGGTCCTATATGATATCTTTAAAAAAAAAGACATGAAGATTTATTTTTAAGAATGACTGAATGTTAAATCATCTTCAAGCAACATAATTTCTACCAATTTCTACCAATGTCTTATTTCCCACATAGACTTAAAGAATCCCTAAGATTCTTTGAAGCATTTTGCTTGTATTCTATTGATCTATTTCATTACTATCAAAATTTATTATATTTAAAATTAAAATAATTTGTTTTAATTGCAGAGCAGAGTTCTACTCAGCCTTTACAAGCATAATTTCTTAACAGTGTTGATTTAGATGTTGTTTGCTATACCTGTAAGGTGGATTCATCTTGCTGTTGGAAATTTGGGGTACAAACTGAAAAGAATGTTTCCCTCAAAAGCAAACAAACTCTGCACTTTTTCTCCTCCTTTGCTCTCAGAACCAGTCTTAAGATTGCAGAATTAAACATCCTGCCCAAACAGAACAGATATTGGGGATACAAGCATCATAAAGTCACCCTAGGACACTCTAATGAAATAGAAGCTTTCAGAACAGTTGTTTCCTCTGAGTATCATCGATGAGGAACCTTTCTCCCAAAATTCTCTCATGCCAGGCAAGACTCAAGAACAATTCCAGTTCCAAACTGCAGCAATGACCTACCTGGAGGCTACAAGGCTCTCAAGATACAATGAGTTCTCTCAGTCAAATTCTCTGAAAAAAAAAAACAAAACAATATGTACCACAGGCTCTAAGTATATCACATTATGTTTAAATATAAAATATGCATCTCTTTCTTCAGATATCCCATACTTCTTGCTGTCATTGCTGTTGTTGACAGGACATAATTTTTGTAAAGTGACGAGATGCCTAATTATGGTACTTGAATAAATCTGATATAATAATGCCTTCCTTGTCAAAACCATACATGAATAACAGCAACTGAAATCAAATGTGGTTTGACACTTCTGTGCTACTCAGAATCATGCACTGACATGCTTGAGTAGAGCAATTCTTGTCTAATGTCCTGTCAAATGATTTTCTAAAAGTCTGAATCCAGTGAAAATCAAGATAGATGTCCTATGCAGGGATAAATATTGGTCCAGATCACATGGCCTTAGGATTCTCTGTAGCTGTGGTACCTGAAGCAAGGTATCTTTGATGCTTTAGCATCCTCTTTTGAAAAACTGGGCAAAACTACCCTCATGCAATACAATTACTGTTGGTTTGCAATACTGATTCACAAGCAAGGCACACTGGGAATATTGTGAGGCTGCTGAAACACTTCTTGAATTAACATGCTTTACCTACCCTTGAAGCACCAAGATTCTAGCTCCTTCTCTGCCTATAAGAATAAGGAAGTTTTACCAGACACCCCAAATATAATATATAGAGGCTAATTTTAGGAACAAAGACATTCATCTAAAGGAATTTGTATTCATTCTTCTAATCTGTACTGGAGACTGACCCCTTGTGAAAATCAGACTCTAAATAATTTGCTTGACGTTGTTAAAACATTTCACTTCACTTGTGTGTCATGATCATAAGATAGTGCATAAGAAGTTTACTTAGAATATAGCAAGGTGCTAAGTACTCTCTTCAATTAAACTTATGAGCACTTCATTTTCAGTTTGTTTTGTTGTACTTGGCATTCTTGAGACAATTAAACTCATAGTTATACATGTAATATCTTAAAGCAACTTGTAAATCTGTCTATTTAAATACCACAAATTATGCCAATTGGTTTAAATCTTATGTGGAAACCAAGAGCTATTTGGTCAAATTATTTGATTCCATAAAACATATTAAATGGTGGGTTTTAATAAACAATTTCCTTTACATTGTAAAGCATTGATTACAAAATTATAAGAATGTACTCTTTCACATTAGTTATTGATATTTCCAATTTCCTGTCTAGAGGTATCAGCAGGTTAAGGATTAGATAAACTCATGGTCAGATGATCATCAAATAGATTAAAAAGGGGTACATGCCTAGTCCTTAGCCAGATAGCACCACAATTCTGGATGTCCAGGGACTGAGGGGACTGGAGCTCTGCAAGTACAGAGGCTCACATGTCCTTCCCTATACCACTCCTGGAAGCTGGGCCACCAGTCTCACCCAGCAGAGCACTTCTTCATTTCTTTAGTGAAAATATTAATCAAAACAATGGTAATAATAGTAATAAAAGAAAAAAAATCTTACCTCTCTGTTCTTTTGTATAAATTGTCTTTCTCTTACTACTGTAAAATTAGCTAGAGAAGATGAATACTGAATAAATATGCCTGTGACTAACACTGATTTACCATGCAGAGTTAGAATTTAGCTCAAATGCTGCTTTTCATTTTTCAAAAAGCAGCAGTATTTTTTAAGATGATTAGCAATGGCAGTGTCTTTTCACTTGACAGAAAAAACTGCAATAACAAGTAACACAATAGTTCTTTTGTGACCTCCACTTGCTCACAAAAGTATTATTTTCCTTTCCTTCATTCATTTGAATATGTTTTTATTTGCAGAAGGAAAAGCACAATCATATAGATAATTTAAATTATGAACGACATGAAACTTGGATGACTCATTTAAAAATTCTCAGAAATAATCTTGGTGAAATGGTTTTATTCACCCTATTCTACTTTTCTACACGTGCATAAAAGGGGAACGTGATCCTTTGCACATGTTCTCCAGGAGGGCTGTGTGTAGCACCATCATTAGCTTAAAACAAGCTTTGCTGACTCTCACTCAAAGGCATTGCTGAATCCAAGCCAATGGAATTCAGGCTGGCATTTCTCCACCTCCTCTAACCAGGGAGCAGCGTGAAAGGACAATCCTGATTCCCTACACCAAGTATTACAGTGTTTCAGTGGACCTGTGTGATCTGTCCCAGCAGCTCTGTTGCAATCTGTAATAGTCAATAAACAAACTTAAGCAGCACAATTTGGGAAATCGAAACACCATCCTTTACATAAGATATTTTTCTGTAACACAAGCAGTCATTTAAAATTTTTTTATTAAAACTACATTTGTCAGTTTTAAACATAATCTTGTGTCAAATCCAAGTCAAGCAGTTCATTTTTCAGAAATGCAGTATTTTGTTTAGAGTCGCTTTCAGGAACCCCTTGAGCTTCGCTTTTCCCATTTTCTCATGGGATGTGGACTGGAGTATTCCCCTCTGAAACAACATCCCTTGTCTGGTATATCTCCCAAATGCTTCAATATCTTCCCTCCAGTTAAAACTCAAAAGTCAACTACAGAATTAAACATATGAATGGTACCCAACTGGATAAAAGGACTAAAGAGAGAGCCCAGCTTACTGGAATTGATAAATATTTTATAAGAATAAAAGAAAAATTATACTGAGGCAGATAAAATGTTAAGTTCATATGCATTTGGGCTTTTGCACTGGTCAGTAGAAGAGATAAAACGATACAAGAAAATTAGAAATTAATTACTTCTTCTGACATGTTGTCCCAGTTCCCCAAAATGCACCATTTCTAGGACTTCCCAAGCTGCAAGTTTAGATCTAAGGTACTGCAATATCAACTTTATTCTTCTTCAAATGAATCAGTTTAAACCCATCTATACTTTTGGCCTTCAGAATTTATGGTAGCAATGAAAGCTTCAATTTAATCTCACACATGACAGAGTTTACTTGATTCATTTAAAAACTTTTATTTTAAATTGGTGTTGGGTGTCTTCCAGTCATTTACTTGAGAAATAGTGAATAATGGCTCCCCAGTTACTGTGCCAAGCACAATTTTTTAAACTTGTGCCACATCCCTCTCATTGCCTCTGCCATCCATGTATCCTCCCTTCCTGTGGAAATGTTCTCTACCTTTGATCTTCCCAGTCCTCTCACGTGTCCCTTGAATTGTATCTTCCATAACTCTCTTGAAGCAGCTCAGGAGACACAAAATGACCTTAAATGTATTTAGAACAAAACATTTCAAAATTTCCAAGTAATATAGTTGATTCTCTTCCTGTCCATTCTACACAGTCCCACAGGGATATTAAAATAATTACACAGATTTAATAATTCTTCTGGGAATAAAAACCGCAATTCCAATCAGTTTTAGCAGAATTTTTCCTAAATTTTGATAAGTGTATCCTTACATGTACTGTTCTGATCTATACTGACATCAAGATCAAAGTCCAATTTGCCACACAATTTAAGAAATCTCAGTAAGAAATTCTTTTGATTAAGACACACACATATAATTTTTTGTCTTTCTTTTTTTTAAGTTGAAATATTTGGTCACCAAATCTGGAAGTCAAAGTGGCTGCAGGCAGGTGTGAAACAGGCCTCTTTTTGAAGCTGAAAGAAGTAAGAGACAGGAAAAATAGCACATAGTAAACTTGAATCAGTTAATTTTTCTTTTTTAATAGAGTAAGTCACCTTGGTAAAACAAGGTAATGACTTGTAAGTCTGAAAAACTCAGTTGATTTTAGTGCATTTGCACTCACTGAACAGAGAGAAGGATTTATCCTCTGATGTTTTCCTTCAAGCAGTCCTCCAAACACCATGGTGAAGACAGGTATTTTTTGGAACCTTTAACGTTGTCAGAGTGAAGCTTGACAGTTCTGCACACATGGTAGGGCAGAGGCATTCAGTCTCAGAGAAATGTAAACCCTAAGCTGGGCTGAGGCAGCTGAGATCCTGTGCTGAGGCACTGGGGCTATTAGACCTTCTCAGCTTTCCTCAGCCAGCATTACTAAGGAAACAAAAATGCGTTTGCTTATTTTCAAGCTCTGTGCCTGGAGAGCAAGCACAACATGGCTATCATCCCAACAGCCTTTTTGCCTGCTCTGGAGACACTTTTCTATTCCATGTCACCCCCCCTTCTCTCCAGCAGTCACAGTAACTTTCCTCCTTCGCCCTGAAAATAAATCAATCTCATCTGCCGCCGTTGATGGCTTTCTGCTCCCTGCCTCACTCCTCAGCCCTGCTCTCCCTTTGAAAGCCCCTCTCTCTCCCCTGCACCATATGGCAGCTGGGAGAAGGGCAGAGCTGTGATCCATCTCCTAACAAAAGGGGCTGTGGTGTCAAAAAGCCTCATGAATGCATAAGACACACTCATGTATAGAGAAATGCCTCTAGCTCTGTCAGGGAGGAATAAGAGAAGGCTGAGGGGCCTGACATCACTTTTGGGTTGAGAAAGGCACCAGCTCTCTCTGCAGCTCATCCCTTCCTCCCTCCCCTCCCTTGGTTTCGTGCCAAAATCCTGTTAGATCTATTAGTGACATGAGACACAAAGTCAGAGTGTGTGGCAGAACAAGAAATTCAATCAGGCCACCTTATTCACTCCCCATCAGTATTTTTGAGACAAAATCATAGTACTGAAAGAAAAAAAAAAATAGCCACAACAAACTAGACTTTAATAGTGTGCCAAAAAATAAGCAAGCCAGTCCTATCCCAGCCAAAAAAACGGATTGAATGAGCTCCTGTACATTGCCTATGGTGGCAGATTTACAGCAGAACTGCAAATTGAACACTGGCAGGGTGACCCTGAAATACTGTTTGAAGCACACTGTTGGGTTCATTTTGCTTCCCCAAGCCACTGCTGATGCAAAAAAAAAAATTACTCAGGCATCAGAAAATTAACTAGATCTATAACTATGTGTGCCCTTTGAGCTGTTACAGAGGAATTACACCTAATTTTTGACTATGAAAGAAATGCAAACTAGCACTTACCGTACATACATTCCTCTACCCTCTTTCTTCTGTTTCACTTTCTCATTTTCTGTTCTGGTGATGTTTGGCATGCTTCATTTCACAGAAATCCCTATAAAATACATTCATTAACTCCATGCACGCAGTTGACCCAATGTTAGAATTTACAAATCTGAAACACATGGATTACAAACTTTCATCACTACAAGAGGGGAGGAAAATCCACCAGTCCTGGGCAGCAGAATGCAGCAGCATGTATTTAATGAATAGCAAGTTACTGAACTTTAATATTTCATTAATAACTTCAGTTTATACATTTCTGAACGTAACTGGGGACAACTGTGCTGTTTTATCTCCATGAAACAAAGTCTAGTTAAACCATTAAAGTAGAACTAAGTTATTGTTTCTATCTCTTCCCTACAAAGGCCTCAGAAATGACACAACTCTCTGTCCCTGGGGTTACTTGAAGCAACCTGGGCAAGCTTCCAAATGCTCATATATGTGACCTTTACAGGTATTCCACAATAACAGCTCCCAATGAAATAAATCCATGAACATGCATATAGAAACTCAGCAGCGGCATGGAGGTTAAAAGATGAACTTCTATCAACACTGTTGAATTGTGTCCCTGCAATCAGAAATTGAAGAATAGAGGATTTTACTTTAACACATGTAATTGCATAAAATATGTTTATAGTATCTCCTGAGTCATGCTTCTTGGAATGCACTTAATGTAAAGCTATTGAACAGCATTATATATTTTTCTGTATATATTAAAGATGCTGTTTACATGTTCATCACGGGTCACAGAAAACTTTCCAAAATAAACTACAATGAATTATGAAATGTAAAGGTCCGACTGGAAAAAACTTTGGAAGTGTCTGTTTAAAATTAATTCTGCCACGTTACGTTGTTGGGGGGAAAAAATAATAAAATAAGAAAAAAAGAAAGAAAAAAAAAGCTGCTATAAAGTGCTCAGGAATGCCTCTGGAATGACCCTGGGGAGGTGAGTGACTGTGGTGTTTGACAGATTGAAACCTCAGTGCTCCCGGGTTCCTGGGGCTGTACCAGGCAGGGTTTAAGCTCCCATCCCGGGAGCAGGACTTGTGCCGGGTCCCTGCTGGGAGGGAGGGAGGGAAGGCAGGAACAATGCTGCCATTCAGGCTCCCCATTCAGCCCAGCCACATCTGTTTACATGGCCTGTGCCCACCTCTGAAAAGAGTTTTCCTCCCACCTCCCCTTCATCTCACACGGCCCTCGACGGTGAGCGAGCAGCCTGAGAGCTTTGCTGCTGCAAAGCTGCAGTTTCCAATTTGTTTTGTGAGGACAGAGCTGACACACAGGCTAACAATAACATGTGCACATTTCTAGAGTCTGGTTTGCATTTTATTGTAATCTGAGAACAACTGTAAAATTGCCCGAAGCTCCCCATTTTCAGAATAAGTCTAGCACAAAGGATATTGGCACTGAACTTGGAGGCCAAACTTTAGTCTTCCAGATACATTTTCAAGGAGTTTTTCCTCTAAAACAAATTTTGTGCCTGAAATATTTTTAAACAATACTGGCAGCACTCAGAGAAGTACTAAAAAGTGCATTTTACCAAACAGCATTTATGTCTTACATTTTGTTGTCCACTGTTACAGTCCATAGCTATACATTCTGCACTTCAATAAACAGTTCATGTAGAAATACTGTGACTGCAGTTAATTTCTGTTTAGATGCCAGCTCTGCAACTTTCAAACTGAGCATCACTTTATACAGAAGATATTTCACAGAAATCAACATAATAGGCTAAAATGATTGATGACCAACAGACCAACCCCCGCTTTTTATTTGAATTGAAACTTTAGCTGATATAAAATGATGAGAGATATTTCAGAGACTCAGAAGAAGCCCATGATAACCAAGAAAAGCAGGTGATGCTAAAAGCTAAGGCTGGCCCCTCTCAGTGTACCAGTGTGTGATCAAGTTTTATGAAGCAATTCATAAACACAAAGCAAACTTCATTCAATGTCAGCATGATTTGTCTCTGCTGATTAACACATGAACTTATAGAAGTATTGCCCAAATAAGAAATGCAGGCTCATGTCTGCAAAATGCATCACAGTAATTGCACTGTAAAGCTGTTAAGTTTGCAAATGAACTGAAGTTCGTGCTGTAAGTGGCATGATTGTATCACGATACACTGGATACATAACAGAGAAAAAATCCAGCAAGTTCCAAGGAAGATTACAAAGCAAAGTTCTAAAAGAAAAAAACAAGATAATTTGCTACTCATAAAGCATTAAATAGCAGAAAATGAGATAAAGACAAAATGTGAAAAAATTAAAAAAGAGCCTCAGAAGAGGATTATTGAGATGTGAACTCTTATTCTCAGGTGAATTGCTGTGAACTTGTGTAGTGCTTGGTGAGTTGCTGTGCAGACCTTATTGATGTCAGTTCAGTCTGACATCCCTGCTTGCAGAAGCCAGACTGTATTCCAGATCAGCTTACATTACACTATTTATTTTCCTGGTGCTTTTCTTCTAGGTTCATTAGTTATCATGATAATGGCAAGATCATATAAGTAAAGAGAATCTGAGCAAAAAAATTTGCTTATTCAGTATTGAACTTGCTCAGTGATGGCTGTCACATTGTTTTGAACTTCTCTTCCATGAAGACATTTAATCTAATGATTTCTTTATGCACAAAGCAATTATTTATTGAAAGGTCTAGCAGAATCAGGGTCTGTTGTTCAAGTTGAGCATTCTTGTCTTGTCTGGTTTTGTGTGATATAAATGGGACAGCCTAGATACAAAGGACCAAAGGACAGAGAAGTCCTCTTCCTTGTTCCTTTCTCCTGTTCCTTGTCCTTGGAGATTTGCCAGTCTGTGCCCACCTCACCCTGATGTTTGTCTGCCCCATAATCTGCAATCACACCACTTACATCCTTGGTGGAAAGGAAGGAGGGCAGTGAATTGCACTGAGTCATAAACTGAACTGTATTAGGTTGTGACTTAACAGAATCAATAAGAATCAACAGCTCAAACTTTGTCCTTTACATGTACTGGTGTGTTTAAATATCACAGCACTGCTGATGAATAGATACTGTTATCTGAGAAGTACCATTAGCATGTACTAGAAAAAAAAAACAAACAAAAAAAAATACAGAGTGAAATCCCAGGCAATATGGATTCAACCTGACTATAGGAGCTCCCTAGGAGCACTGCAGCCTTACCAAAACAGCATCCTTGAGAGCAACCTGCCCTCTTTTCAAGTCCAAAACAGCCTTGCCAGTGACGTCAGTGGGGCCAATATATCAACTTGAAAGGTCAGGATTTACAAAATAAACTTTGATACAACACAAAGAACTTGTCTGAACATTTAAGAAAATAATTGTTTTAGAATCTGTAGTATAAATCAAGCCCTTTACTGCAGCTAGCTGCAAAAACAGGCATCAGAAGGCAAATAACTGGGCAAAAGAAGAAAAGTAGAGTTTTATCAAATCTGCAGTACTAAATTCAACTAGGTTTTTTTTCCTCTTCTGCATATTGAAGAAAATAAAATGAGTTAGTTCTTTTGCTAAATGCTAGCAGAGTATGAATAGCCTAAAATTCGAGTTAGACACATATTTTTTAAATTAAAGGAGTGTAACACAAGAAGAAATGGTACAATATTCAGGGTTACATTTATACACAAACCTCAGTGGCTTTTTGCCTTACCTTTTTCTCCATTAGTTAGTTTTTTGGGTTTTGCTTTGGTCTTTTTGTTTTTCACTTTAATTACTATTAACTCAAATGTAGAATATGCTCAATGATTTTGGTTATTGATATCCATGCTGTTGAAACATAGCCTCTAGTTCTCATTACAAGGATTAAAGTACTTTATTTATCTACTAAGCAAGCACTACAAGCATAGAGGAAAAGATAACTCCTCAACAGCTTTTATCCCACAATTTCTCGTATGATGTCTTAAATAAAAGCTGTCTAAATAGTGTGTAGTTTAGCAAGATTTCCTAAAGGATTTTCATTTACTAACAGTCATGATCATATTTTTATGGTGTGTGCATGTGTTCCCCTAAGAAAATGATATGACTGGAAGCAAAATTCATCAAAATATCTCTGACAGAACACTGTTACTGAAAATTAAGACTCAGAATCATATACTTGATGTGTGTTCACAGATTTATAGTGCACATCTGATCTCTCCCAATTGAAGCGAACAATTGTGTGATTTGTAACAGGTTTTAAACTGTACTGCTTTTTTTTCTGGATGGTGCTTCTTTTCAAAATTTACAGAATGACTGCAAACATAATGAAGTTTTTGAAAGGGTCTGAAAATAAACTGAAACATTCCAAAGGGAAGATTTCCATTTAACCCCAATGAAAACAAAGAAACACTTACACATCCCCAGCAGATAACTATTCTCACAGAGGTAACACCACTAGGCAGTGACCTACACTGCCTGCTGTAGATAAAGATCATTTCAGCTGTGTCTGTCTGGATGCTTTTGCTGCTTACTTGAACATTTGAACCTGTTGCTTGAAAGGGAGGGGACAGGAGAAGGGGAAAAGGCTGCACAGCATTGCTAATCCCTTGAACCATCTGGTGACTTGGGGCCATGCTTTAGGTTATGTGTATATTGAAAACCTATTCCTTTCATTCATCCCTTCCCTGTGCCAATTTGTCATTGCTTTTTTTACTGTCAAAGGATGTCTTGAAGTTAATCACAGTGAGAATCAGTATTTTTTATGCCACAGTAAATATTCACGCTGGAAAGATTATTATTTTTTACTCATTTCTTCCCCTCCCCTCTACTACTTGCAGTGATTTGTAAAAATTGCTGATACAATTTTCACCAAGCTGAGCTGAAAGCAACAGTAATTTCGTCTTTAAAAGGAAAACGACTAATTTCTTTAGCATTTCTGTATAATCTGGATGACTTCCAGCAGATTAAATACTCTGAAATGCCCATGTTATGCAGGGCTGGAAGGAACTGCACCTAGACACCACCTTCTAATTGAGCTGAGGCAGCATTTGCATGTTTAATTATCCAGGGATCAATCTGCATCTACACAAGCCCCTCAAACCTGCTAAATTTCAATCCATACCAATACAGCAGATTGCACATTAAACCTGTCCAAAAGGCTGATGATGATTTTCTAGAGCTTGCAGGAATTTTTCATCTATGTATACACATGGTTCTATATAAAGCCAAATCAATCATGACTCTGCCATGAAGCAGCAGAGACTTCACAGCTGCTTGACATCAATAAACTTCCTACAGACTGGACAAAATGACATTTCACAATGTTGTAGTTAACTTTCAATGCCTTTTGCACTATTTCTTGATTTGTGCATTGTATTGTTTTTTATATTGTGTTCCCTGAAGCAGCTGCAAAATAAATCTGTCATAAAAGTGCTGGTTCTGTGCACTTTAAAGTGAAATCATGTTCTACAGCACGTTCTTCCTATATATTAATTTTTCACCATCCTTTTCTGAGTACACAGCAGATCTGATTTTTGAACTTTTCTTTATCCGATAATCTTTTAACAAAAAACCAAAAACATAATTTTCACTGTTAAATCTTTTTGTGAATAGCAAAAAGAAAAGAGAAAATTATAAGGCACAGCAAAGGTAGAAAAAAGGCAGATCTAAACATCTGAGAAATGGTCTGAAAGACCTCTGAATTTGGGAGTCTGAGTAGTTTTTTAAAAGGTAATCCAAGAGGTCAATATCTGTTTCGGAAGAGTACTAGAGTTGTTAAGTACTTGAGGAGTAACTCCAGTAGGAAGCTAAGCCCCACACAATCACTCACTCACTCCCCTGTGGTGGGATGGGGCAGAGGAATGGGATGAGCAAAGGGGAAGAAAATCCTGGGTTCAGATAAAGACAGTTCAGCAGAGAAAACAAATGATAAATAAAATAAAATAAAATAAAATAAAATAAAATAAAATAAAATCAAAGCAAAGCAAAATAAGGAATTAATTCAGTTCTTTCCAGCAGGAGGCAGGTGTTCAGCCAAGTTCATTACCCCATAAAGGTTACTTGGGAAGACAGACTCCACAACTCCAAACTTTCCTTCTTTCTCCCAGCTTTTATTGCTGTGATGTCATGGGGCAGGGAATGGGGAAAGCCCCTTTGGTTTTTTTGGGCTGCACAGCTCTGACTCTCCATCCCCTGGGTGCAATACAGACACTCAGCTGTTAAGTTCTTGCTCAGTCTTTCAGATCTGAGACAATCAGTGCATCAAATCCCATCCTCATGCTCACCATTCTGGCATGAAAGGGAAAATAAAGGATATGATTAAAAACTAAAAATAACAACCTAAAACATACAAACCATTGCTGACTGAGAGCACCCCACTGCCTTGCCAACAACAACACATTGTAACACATTAGCTGGAGATAGCAGCCTGAAATAAACCCAGTTTGTGCTTAATGCAAAACCCTGCAAACCAGAAATTGTTATTATATTGGTACAGCAATACCTCTGCAGAAACATGCAGTTAGACACAAATGAGATCAGCAAAGCCTTTGGGATCTGAGGTACTAATCAGACTCAATAATTCTGAATTACAAGTTAGGATTCAATACAATGCCATCAACACAAGGCCCACTCAAACAGTAGTTTTTTGTAAATTCAGCTTTAGTATTTTTTAAGACTTTTTCCAGTTTCTACTCTAATCAGTAAAAAAGTAAATTCCCACTGAACTAGGGTGAAACACAAAGTCCAAGCTGAAGTATAAGATGGTTACTGGAACAAACAATGAATTTATTTCTGAAAACTTCTCTGCGATGGCTGCTGCCTTTATACCATAAAATCTAGAATCCTGAGACTATTGTCAAATATAAAAGTGAAATTAATCCCTGAAAAAGCTAACACACAATAAGAAATATATTTCTGTTTCTGTTTCTATTTCTACCACCAGCATTTCTAGAATCCAAGACCAAAACAGTGCTGAACAATTTAAAGACTAAGACTAATGGATAACAAAAGGTGTGGGAAATAAAAAATGCTCACTTTACGAGGCATAAATGAGGCACTAATTGACAGGAGGTAAAAACCCCTTCTCTTGTTGTCTGGTTATTCGGCTGTGGGTTGCAGTTCTGTCCTCCCAAGCATCTGGTCCTGGCCATTACCAGAGATCAAACAGAGGACCAGATGGTCTCTTGGTTTCACTCACCACAATGGTATGACCACTGAAATGTAAAAGCTCTTCACAGAACCAGAAGGAGACCATTTACCTCTGAATGCCCGATCTCTTAAAGGGGAGGAAAAAAAATAAAAAGAAAAGAGAAAAAAAGGAAAAAGGAAAAAAAAAAAAAAAAGACTCATCATACCTCTGAGAATCTAAGAGAATAGCAGCCCAATTTACCTCAGAGACACTTTGGGCCAGAAGAAGTCAAATTACTTGTGACCTTTTCTCACTGGAGGATCTGGCCTCAGCATGTTTTTGTGGCTTCAAGTTTATATTATTACAAAATACTATCCTGAGAATGATTTGGAAAGTTAAAGCAGGAACTAGTGGTATAACCTGACAGGACAATATCATAACAACCCCTCAGCACTGTGCTGTACTCCTGCCTCCCAAGTCAAATTGTCTGTGATTTAAAAGCACCACTTATGATTCTGTGGGCTGAAGGACTAGAAGTGGCTAGATGGCTGCAAAATTCTTACCCAAGAGGGGGAAAAATTTGGCATCTTAGAGAAGGGTGGTGTGGGGAGCCTCAGGAAGGGCTGAATATGTGGTAGTTTCTTTTTGTTGCCTCCCAGAGTCCTTCTGATGTTCTAGGCATGGGCTCGTAATTTAAATTTTCATTTCTAAAATGTATGGGCTTGAGAGAAGAAAGGGAATTGAAATAAAGTAAAGAAGCCTCATATTTGGGCTTGCTTTGTGATACTGAGCCTCCAGAGCACTTCCTTCTCTTTTCCAATGTCTCCACAATGGTGGTTCCCAAAGAGCCTGGTCTTGAAAGCATCACCCACCCAAGAAATGGAGAATAATGACTACTCTGGCTTCTTCTTGAAGGAGTTTGAACATATTTGTTTTGGTTTTATATCCTTTTTAACATCTAAACAATAATTATTTCTGTCTCAGTTACTGTTTTCTTAATTCAAATATGAAGGGTTTGAAATGTTTGAACATGGAGACTAGTTGGGCTCATTTCAAGTCATTATGTAGCCAGAGAATGTGCATCTGGAAAGATAATTATGGAAAAAAAACAAATGTAGGCTATTCTTCCTTGGATAGAGGAGCAGGATATGTGTTTTCCTTATCATCACAATAATTTATAAAGGAGAGATGCTCTCCCATGATATAAACCCTCAATATGCCAAGCCTGCAGAACTGTCCTGCCTCTTAACATCAACAGGGAAACTGCGCAGAGCACTCCAGAGCTCTAACAGCTTCCTTGTTCGCGCTTTGTCTCAAGCGGCGATTTCTCTCTTA